>CM069863.1:195446337-195843837 GCA_036172795.1 Pelodytes ibericus
GAGTCACACTTACACAGACTCACACTTACACAGACTCACACTTACACAGACTCACACACACACAGAGTCACACTTACACAGACTCACACTTACACAGACTCACACACACATACTGAGTCACACTTACACAGACACACTTACACAGACTCACACTTACACAGACTCACACACACACTGAGTCACACTTACACAGACTCACACACACACTGAGTCACACTTACACAGACTCACACACACATTGAGTCACACTTACACAGACTCACACTTACACAGACTCACACACACACTGAGTCACACTTACACAGACTCACACTTACACAGACTCACACTTACACAGACTCACACACACATACTGAGTCACACTTACACAGACTCACACTTACACAGACTCACGCACACACTGAGTCAAACACACACTGAATCACACACACACTGAGTCACACACACACTGAGTCACACTTACACAGACTCACACTTACACACACTGAGTCACACTCACACACACAGTCACAATTACCCACACAGCCACATTTACACATACACAAACACACTTACACTCACATAGTCACATTTACACACACAAACACACTTACACTCACACAGTCACACTTACACACACAAACACACACAATCACACTTACACACACAATCACACTTACACACACAAACACACACACAGTCACACTTACACACACAATCACACTTACACACACAAACACGGCTGTCAGAGCATCAGGTACCCGGCAGTCAGAGCATCACGCACCCGGCAGTCAGAGAGTCTGGTACCCGGCAGTGAGAGTGTCAGGTACCCGGCAATGAGAGTGTCAGGTACCCGGCAGTCAGAGTGTCAGGTACCCGGCAGTCAGAGTGTCAGGTACCCGGCAGTGAGAGTGTCAGGTTCCCGGCAGTCAGAGTGTCAGGTTCCCGGCAGTCAGAGTGTCAGGTACCCGGCAGTCAGAGTGTCAGGTACCCGGCAGTGAGAGTGTCACGCGCTCAGCAGTCAGAGTGTCAGGTACCCGGCTGTCACAGTGTCAGGTACCCGGCTGTCAGAGTGTCAGGTACCCGGCTGTCAGAGTGTCGGTACCCGGCAGTGATGGTGTCAGGTACCCGGCAGTCAGAGTGTCAGGTACCCGGCAGTCAGAGTGTCAGGTACCCGGCAGTGAGAGTGTCACGCGCTCAGCAGTCAGAGTGTCAGGTACCCGGCTGTCAGAGTGTCAGGTACCCGGCTGTCAGAGTGTCAGGTACCCGGCTGTCAGAGTGTCGGTACCCAGCAGTGATGGTGTCAGGTACCCGGCAGTCAGAGTGTCAGGTACCCGGCAGTCAGAGTGTCAGGTACCCTGCAGTCAGAGTCATACTTACACAGACACACTTACACAGACACACTTACACAGACTCACACACACACTGAGTCACACTTACACAGACTCACACTTACACAGACTCACACTTACACAGACTCACACACACACTGAGTCACACTTACACAGACTCACACTTACACAGACTCACACACACACTGAGTCACACTTACACAGACTCACACTTACACAGACTCACACTTACACAGACTTACACAGACTCACACACACACAGAGACACACTTACACAGACTCACACTTACACAGACTCACACACACATACTGAGTAACACTTACACAGACACACTTACACAGACTTACACTTACACAGACTCACACACACACTGAGTCACACTTACACAGACTCACACACACACTGAGTCACACTTACACAGACTCACACACACACTGAGTCACACTTACACAGACTCACACTTACACAGACTCACACACACACTGAGTCACACTTACACAGACTCACACTTACACAGACTCACACTTACACAGACTCACACACACATACTGAGTCACACTTACACAGACTCACACTTACACAGACTCACGCACACACTGAGTCAAACACACACTGAATCACACACACACTGAGTCACACACACACTGAGTCACACTTACACAGACTCACACTTACACACACTGAGTCACACTCACACACACACAGTCACAATTACCCACACAGCCACATTTACACATACACAAACACACTTACACTCACATAGTCACATTTACACACACAAACACACTTACACTCACACAGTCACACTTACACACACAAACACACACAATCACACTTACACACACAATCACACTTACACACACAAACACACACACAGTCACACTTACACACACAATCACACTTACACACACAAACACGGCTGTCAGAGCATCAGGTACCCGGCAGTCAGAGCATCACGCACCCGGCAGACAGAGAGTCAGGTACCCGGCAGTGAGAGTGTCAGTTACCCGGCAGTGAGAGTGTCAGGTACCCGGCAGTGAGAGTGTCAGGTACCCGGCAGTGAGAGTGTCAGGTACCCGGCAGTCAGAGTGTCAGGTACCCGGCAATCAGAGTGTCAGGTACTTGGCAGTGAGTGTGTCAGGTACCCGGCAGTCAGAGTGTCAAGTACCCGGCAGTGAGAGTGCCACGCGCTCAGCAGTCAGAGTGTCAGGTTCCCGGCAGTGAGAGTGTCACGCGCTCAGCAGTCAGAGTGTCAGGTTCCCGGCAGTGAGAGTGTCACGCGCTCAGCAGTCAGAGTGTCAGGTTCCCGGCAGTGAGAGTGTCAGGTACCTGGCAGTCAGAGTGTCAGGTACCCGGCAGTGAGAGTGTCACGCGCTCAGCAGTCAGAGTGTCAGGTACCCGGCTGTCACAGTGTCAGGTACCCGGCTGTCAGAGTGTCAGGTACCCGGCTGTCAGAGTGTCGGGTACCGGGCAGTGATGGTGTCAGGTACCCGGCAGTCAGAGTGTCAGGTACCCGGCAGTCAGAGTGTCAGGTACCCTTCAGTCAGAGTCATACTTACACAGACACACTTACACAGACTCACACTTACACAGACTCACACTTACACAGACTCACACTTACACAGACTCACACACACACTGAGTCACACTTACACAGACACACTTACACAGACACACTTACACAGACTCACACACACACTGAGTCACTCTTACACAGACTCACACTTACACAGACTCACACTTTCACAGACTCACACTTACACAGACTCACACTTTCACAGACTCACACACACACTGAGTCACGCTTACACAGACTCACACTTACACAGACTCACACACACACTGAGTCACACACACACTGAGTCACACACACGCTGAGTCCCACTTACACAGACTCACACTTACACACACACACAGTCACAATTACCCACACAGCCACATTTACACATACACAAACACACTTACACTCACATAGTCACATTTACACACACAAACACACTTACACTCACACAGTCACACTTACACACACAAACACACACAATCACACTTACACACACAATCACACTTACACACACAAACACACACAATCACACTTACACACACAATCACACTTACACACACAAACACACACACAGTCACACTTACACACACAATCACACTTACACACACAAACACGGCTGTCAGAGCATCAGGTACCCGGCAGTCAGAGCATCACGCACCCGGCAGTCAGAGAGTCAGGTATCCGGCAGTGAGAGTGTCAGGTACCCGGCAGTGAGAGTGTCAGGTACCCGGCAGTCAGAGTGTCAGGTTTCCGGCAGTGAGAGTGTCAAGCGCTCAGCAGTCAGAGTGTCAGGTTCCCGGCAGTCAGAGTGTCAGGTACCCGGCAGTGAGAGTGTCATTTACCCGGCAGTCAGAGTGTCAGGTACCCGGCAGTGAGAGTGTCAGGTACCTGGCAGTGAGAGTGTAAGTTACCCGGCAGTCAGAGTGTCAGGTACCCGGCAGTCAGATTGTCATTTACCCGGCAGTCAGATTGTCATTTACCCGGCAGTCAGAGTGTCAGTAACCGGCAGTGAGAGTGTCAGGTACCCGGCAGTCAGAGTGTCAGGTACCCGGCAGTCAGAGTGTCAGGTACCCGGCAGTCAGAGTGTCATTTACCCCGCAGTCAGAGTGTCAGGTACCCGGCAGTCAGAGTGTCAGGTACCCGGCAGTCAGAGTATCAGGTACCCGGCAGTCAGAGTATCAGGTATCCGGCAGTCAGAGTGTCAGGTACCCGGCAGTCAGAGTATCAGGTATCCGGCAGTCAGAGTGTCAGGTACCCGGCAGTCAGAGTGTCAGGTACCCGGCAGTCAGAGTGTTCTACATACTGTTCAGCATAGTTCAGGGGGTGCTGGGTTCATTATACAGCGCTAAGCTTCCCCCTCTCGGGGTGTCTTGCTGAGAGT
This sequence comes from Pelodytes ibericus, assembly GCA_036172795.1. NCBI lineage: Eukaryota > Metazoa > Chordata > Amphibia > Anura > Pelodytidae > Pelodytes > Pelodytes ibericus. The sequence continues at coordinate 195,450,612 of CM069863.1, forward strand.
TGTTGGGCTGGTTGTATGAGGTACTGGGGGATTTGTGACTAATATTAACCCTTTCACTGCTGTTTCTGTTTGCTGTTTCTGTTTGCAGGGCCGTCTTCGCCTATGAGAAGTGCTGGAACCTGAAGCTGGTTGATTCTGGAGGTGAGTGTCAGCTCTGCAGTATGTGAGCAGGGGAGGGGCAGGATGATTTTTCTGGCATTTCTACATTAGGGGTCTTTATTCACAAAAGAGGGAATGTCAGTGGAAGGATTTTTTTCGTCATAGGCGAAGGTGTATTTTGGTGCCACACACAATCCCATGATTCTCCCCTTATCTCTTTCATTCTCCTCCTCTCATCTCTGTTCTGTCCCCCACCTAACCCCATCTCTGTTTTCTCTCTTCCTCCTCTGTTCCCCCCTCCTCCTCTGTTTCCCCCCTCCTCTGTTTTCTCCCCCCCCCCCCGCTCCTCTGTTCCCTCACTCTCCTCCTCTGTTTCCCCACTCCTCCGTTTTCTCTCCCCCTCCTTTGTTTTCTCCCCCCCCCCGTTCCTCTGTTCCCTCACCCTCCTCCTCTGCTCCCCCCTCCTCCATTTTCTCTCCTCTGTTCCCTCACCCTCCTCCTCTGTTTCCCCACTCCTCCGTTTTCTCTCCCCCTCCTTTGTTTTCTCCCCCCCCCCGTTCCTCTGTTCCCTCACCCTCCTCCTCTGTTTCCCCCCTCCTCTGTTTTCTCTCCTCCTCCTATGTTCCCCCCCCCCCCTCCTCTGTTTCCCCCCTCCTCTTTTTTCCCACCCCCTCCTCCCATGTGTGCTAAACACACACGGAGCTCAGTAAGTGCTGCTCACACTCCCCGCACGCAGTGATAATGCAGGGTATGGGAAATCCGATGGTCTGCATCATCACTAAGCTCGGGGAGTGCGAGCAGCACTTACTGACCTCCGTCTGTGTTTGTCACAGGGAGCTTACGCTGCCCGCGACTCCCCCATGAAGCAGATTCCACTCTTCTCACCTGGTGAGCTCCCCCCTCCCAGTATCCTCCACTCCGGCCATGTAGAGGGCTGGTGAGTGGAGATCTCATGATCTCCCCAGCCAGTGCCTCTACTGGCAAACTTTTTTTTTTTTAAACTGGCGCTGCTCTCCACGCTGGCGCCACCCCGCTGCGGCGCCCTTGCCTAGGCAGCCTTATGCTGACGCCAGCCCTGTGTGTACCTCCAAGGAACACACACACACAAAATAAAGAAGGATAAATAAAAGCATAATCTAAAAACAACGCTGCCTTTAACATCAGGTGAATCAATGCACAGAAGCCTTTACACAGGGCGAAACGCATCAAGTCGAACGTGATGGCGAGCGTCATGCTGGTGTTTGGAGGAAGGGGTTTGTACATGTGGGGTGCTCTTCTCTGCATTTCTTCTCTATGTGGATCTATTTGTTGCATGTATGATAAGCAACTCCAAGTACACTGTCTTCCTTGCCCACGGTCGGGAGGTGCTCGTCTGTTGTGGCATACATTTTTTAATGTATTTATTTTTATGTTTACAGGAGACAGTGGCGGTTTATAGAGGATGGTGTGTAGGTTTATAAGAGACCGTGGGCATTTATAGCGGATGGTGTGTAGGTTTATAAGAGACCCTGGGCATTTATAGCGGATTGTCTGTAGGTTTATAACAGTCAGTGGGGGTTTATAACGGATGGTGTGTAGGTTTATAACAGTCAGTGGGGGTTTATAACGGATGGTGTGTAGGTTTATAACAGTCAGTGGGGGTTTATAACGGATGGTGTGTAGGTTTATAACAGTCAGTGGGGGTTTATAACGGATGGTGTGTAGGTTTATAACAGTCAGTGGGGGTTTATAACGGATGGTGTGTAGGTTTTTACCAGTCAGTGGGGGTTTATAACGGATGGTGTGGGGGTTTATAAAGGATGGTGTGTAGGTTTATAACAGTCAGTGGGGGTTTATAACGGATGGTGTGTAGGTTTATAACAGTCAGTGGGGGTTTATAAAGGATGGTGTGTAGGTTTATAACAGTCAGTGGGGGTTTATAACGGATGGTGTGTAGGTTTATAACAGTCAGTGGGGGTTTATAACGGATGGTGTGTAGGTTTATAACAGTCAGTGGGGGTTTATAACGGATGGTGTGTAGGTTTATAACAGTCAGTGGTGGTTTATAACGGATGGTGTGTAGGTTTTTACCAGTCAGTGGGGGTTTATAACGGATGGTGTGTAGGTTTATAACAGTCAGTGGGGGTTTATAAAGGATGGTGTGTAGGTTTATAACAGTCAGTGGGGGTTTATAACGGATGGTGTGTAGGTTTATAACAGTCAGTGGTGGTTTATAACGGATGGTGTGTAGGTTTATAACAGTCAGTGGTGGTTTATAACGGATGGTGTGTAGGTTTTTACCAGTCAGTGGGGGTTTATAACGGATGGTGTGTAGGTTTATAACAGTCAGTGGTGGTTTATAACGGATGGTGTGTAGGTTTTTACCAGTCAGTGGGGGTTTATAGCGGATGGTGTGTAGGTTTATAACAGTCAGTGGTGGTTTATAACGGATGGTGTGTAGGTTTATAACAGTCAGTGGTGGTTTATAACGGATGGTGTGTAGGTTTTTACCAGTCAGTGGGGGTTTATAGCGGATGGTGTGTAGGTTTATAACAGTCAGTGGGGGTTTATAACGGATGGTGTGTAGGTTTATAACAGTCAGTGGGGGTTTATAACGGATGGTGTGTAGGTTTATAACAGTCAGTGGGGGTTTATAAAGGATGGTGTGTAGGTTTATAACAGTCAGTGGGGGTTTATAACGGATGGTGTGTAGGTTTATAACAGTCAGTGGGGGTTTATAACGGATGGTGTGTAGGTTTATAACAGTCAGTGGGCGTTTATAGCGGATGGTGTGTAGGTTTATAACAGTCAGTGGGCGTTTATAGCGGATGGTGTGTAGGTTTATAACAGACAGTGGGGGTTTATAACGAATGGTGGGTCGGTTTATAAGACACCTTGGGCGTTTATAGAGGATGGTGTGTAGGTTTGTAACAGACAGTGGGGGTTTATAACGAATGGTGGGTCGGTTTATAAGGCACCTTGGGCGTTTATAGCGGATGGTGTGTAGGTTTATAAGAGACAGTGGGGGTTTATAACGGATGGTGTGTAGGTTGGCAAAATACTGGCCTATTAATTGGCAAAAGAATGGCATATTGAGGGGCAAAATACTGGCATAGTAAATGGCATATTGAGGGGAAAAATACTGGAATTTTAAATGAAAAAAGAATGGCATATTGAGGGGCAAAATCGTGGCATATTAAATGGCAAAATCCTGGCATATTGAGGGGCAAAATACTGGCATATTGAATGGCAACATAGTGGCATATTAAATGGCAAAAGAATGGCATACTGAGGGGAAAATACTGACATATTGAGTGGCAAAATATTACTGGCATACTGAGTGGCAAAATATTACGGGCATATTGACCAACTGCTCCCAACCACCCTCCATATTACATTAGACAGGGATAACATGCTTGTGAGAGTAGGTGGGGCTTGTGGGAGATATTTTCGGGGGGGGGGGGGTAGGGGGCCCAGACAATTTGTTCAGTAAGGGGCCCTGAAATTCTTGGTGGGGGCCCTGCCTGTGGTTGCAATCTGGGTGCTGGCTGGCTTCTGTTCTGGGTGTGTAATCTGGATTCTGGGGCATGTCCTGGATGTGCAAAGTGGTGCTGGGATATGTCTTGTGGATGGAATCTGGATGCTGGTTGGGGTAAGTCCTGGGTGTGCAATCTGGGTGCTGGCTGGGGCATGTCCTGGGCATTGCAATTTGGGTGCTGGCTGGGGCGTGTCTTTGGCATGCAATCTGGGTGCCGGCTGGGGCATGTCCTGGGTGTGAATTCTGGGTATTGGCTGAAGCTTGTCATGGGTGCAAGCTAGGCCCTCTGGCAAGATCTAGGTGTGCAATTGAAGTGGTCTGGCAGGATCTGTGGGTGCTGCAATGTGGTGTTATGGCAAGGAATGTGAAGTAATGATAGAAGTGTAGGATAAATGGAGTGGAGAATGGTTTGGCCCAGATCATTTGTTCTGGAAAAGGCCTGATATTTCTAATGGTGGCGATGTTTAAAGCAAGTGGTGGGTAGTTTGATAGCAGACCATGGGCATGAATTACGCAGACAGTGGGAAGGTTTAAAGCAGACAGTGGGTGGGATGTCAGCAGACAGTGGGCGGGGTTTCAGCAGGCAGTGGGCGGGGTGTCAGCAGACAGTGGTAGGAGTGTCAGCAGACATAAGGCAGGGTGTCAGAAGGCAGTGGGCGGGGTGTCAGCAGACAGTGGGCAGGGTGTCAGAAGGCAGTGGGCGGGGTGTCAGCAGGCAGTGGGTGGGGTTTCAGCAGAAATTGGGTGGGGTTTCAGAAGACAGTGGGCAGAGTTTCAGCAGACAGTGGGCGTGGTGTCGGCAGACAGTGGGAGGGGTGTCGGCAGACAGTGGGTGGGGTGTCAGCAGACAGTGGGCGGGGTGTCAGCAGACAGTGGGCAGGTATCAGCAGACAGTGGGCGGGGTGTCAGCAGACAGTGGGCAGGTGTAAGCAGACAGTAGGCGGGGTGTAAACAGACAGTTGGCGGGGTGTCGGCAGACAGTGGGAGGGGTGTCGGAAGACAGTGGGCGGGGTGTCGGTAGACAGTGGGCGGGGTGTCAGCAGACAGTGGGCAGGTGTAAGCAGACAGTGGGCAGGTGTAAGCAGACAGTGGGAGGGGTGTCGGCAGACAGTGGGAGGGGTGTCGGTAGACAGTGGGCGGGGTGTCAGCAGACAGTGGGCAGGTGTAAGCAGACAGTGGGCGGGGTGTAAACAGACAGTTGGCGGGGTGTCCGCAGACAGTGGGCGGCGTGTCAGCAGACAGTGGGAGGGGTGTCGGCAGACAGTGGACAGGATGTCGGCAGACAGTGGTAGGGGTTTCAGCAGACAGTGGGCGGGATGTCAGCAGACAGTGGGCGGGGTGTCAGCAGACAGTGGGCTAGAAACCTGATTTGGGGGCTAGCCGTATTGACCAATCATAGAACAGCTTGTAGCATTATTAACACCTCCATGTCTGTCTGTGCAGCCGGTGGATTGGAGGAATTGATTAAGAAGCTCACCAGTGGATCCATCGCGTATGGTCTGTGTCGGGTGACGGATCCCAATACTGGGATATACCGAGTGCTTCTCATTCACTGGGTGAGATTCCCACACTTATGATTTACATGCTACATATCTCGCCACATGCTTCATATGCCACAACATGCTACATATGCCAATACATGTTACAAATTCCACTACATGTTACATATTCCACTACATGTTACATATCCCACTACATGATACATATCCCACTACATGTGACATATCCCCCTACATGCTACATATCTCACCACATGCTTCATATGCCACAACATGTTACATATCCCACTATATGATACATATTCCCCTACATGATACGTATCCCCCTACATGATACATATCCCCCTACATGCTACAAATCTCACAAAATACTTCAAATGCCACTTCATGTTACATATGCCACTACATTATACATATCTACCTAAATGCTACATATCCCACTACATTATACATATCTACCTAAATGCTACATATCCCCCTACATGCTACATATCCCCCTACATGATACATATCCCCCTACATGCTACATATCCCCCTATATGTTAAATATCCCCCTACATGCTTCAAATCCCACTACATGATACATATCCCCCTACATGATACATATCCCCCTACAAGCTACAAATCTCACAAAATGCTACAAATGCCACTTCATGTTACATATGCCACTACATGCTACATATCCCCCTACATACTACATATCCCCCTACATGCTACATATCCCCATACATGCTACATATCCCCCTACATGCTACATATCCCCGTACATGTTACATATCCCCCTACATGTTACATATCCCACTACATGCTTCAAATCCCACTATATGATACATATCCCCTACATGATACATATCCCCCTACATACTACAAATATCACAAAATGCTACAAATGCCACTTCATGTTACATATGCCACTACATGCTACATATCCCCCTACATGATACATATCCCCCTACATGCTACAAATCTCACAAAATGCTACAAATGCCACTTCATGTTACATATGCCACTACATGCTACATATCCCCCTACATGATACATATCCCACTACATGCTACATATTTTACAAAATGCTACAAATGCCACTTCATGTTACATATGCCACTACATGCTACATATCCCCCTACATACTACATATCCCCCTACATGCTACATATCCCTATACATGCTACATATCCCCCTACATGCTACATATCCCCCTACATGTTACATATATCCCTACATGTTACATATCCCCTACATGTTACATATCCCCCTACATGCTTCAAATCCCACTATGTGATACATATCCCCCTACATGATACATATCCCCTACATGATACATATCCCCCTACATACTACAAATCTCACAAAATGCTACAAATGCCACTTCATGTTACATATTTCACTACATGCTACGTATCCTCCTACATGATACATATCCCCCTACATGCTACAAATCTCACAAAATGCTACAAATGCCACTACATGCTACATATCCCCCTACATGCTACATATCCCACTACATTATAAATATCTACCTAAATGCTACATATCCCCCTACATGCTACATATCCCCTTACATGCTACATATCCCATTACATTATACATATCTACCTAAATGCTACATATCCCCCTACATGCTACATATCCCCCTACATGCTACATATCCCCCTACATGATACATACCCCCCTACATGATACATATCCCCCTACATGCTACATATCCCCCTACATGATACATATCGCCCTACATGCTACAAATCTCACAACATGCTACATATGCCACTACATGATACATATCCCCCTACATGCTACATATCCCCCTACATGCTACATATCCCCCTACATGCTATATATCCTGCTACATGATACATATCCCCCTACATGATACATATCCCCCTACATGATACATATCCCCCTACATGTTACATATCCCCCTACATGTTACATCTCCTCCTACATGATACATCTTCCCCTACATTATACATCTTCCCCTTCATGCTACATATGCCACCACATGTTACATGTCCCACTACATGTTACATATCTGACTGCATGCAACAAATCCCACTATATGATACATACCCCCCTTTCATGCTACAAATCCACCTACATGCTACATATCCCCCTACATGCTACATATCCCCCTACATGCTACAAATCTCACAACATGCTACATATGCCACTACATAATACATATCCCCCTACATGATACATATCCCCCTACATGTTACATCTCCCCCTACATGTTACATCTTCTCCTACATGTTACATCTCCCCCTACATGTTACATCTTCCCCTACATTATACATCTTCCCCTACATGCTACATATGCCACTACATGTTACATATCCCACTATATGTTACATATCTGACTGCATGCAACAAATCCCAGTATATGATACATAACCCCCCTTCATGCTACATATCCGCCTACATGATACATATCCCCCTACATGATACATATCCCCTACATTCTTCAAATATCACAACATGCTACATATACCACTTCATGTTACATATGCCACTACATGCTACATATCCCCCTATATGCTACATATCCCCCTACATGCTACATATCCCCTACATGTTACATATTCCCCTACATGTTGATATCCCCCTACATGCTACATATCCCTCTACATTATACATATCTACCTAAATGCTACATTTCCCCCTACATGCTACATATCCCCCTACACGCTACATATCTCACTACATGGTACATACCCCCCTACATGCTACAAATCTCACAACATGCTACATATGCCACTTCATGTTACATATGTCACTACATGATACATATCCCCCTACATGATACTTATCCCTCTATATGATACAAATCCCCCTACATGATACATATCCCCCTACATGTTACATATCCCCCTACATGTTACATATCCCCATACATGTTACATATCCCCCTACATGCTACATATGCCACTACCTGCTACATATCCCCCTACATGCTACATATCCTCCTACATGCTACATATCCCGCTACATATCCCACTACATGATACATATCCCCCTACATGCTACAAATCTCACAACATGCTACATATGCCACTTCATATTACATATCCCCCTACATGACACATATCCCCCTACATGATACATATCCGCCTATATGATACAAATCCCCCTACATGATACATATCCCCCTACATGTTACATATACCACTACATGTTACATATCACACTACATGTTACATATCCCACTACATGTTACATATCCCTCCAACATGATACATCTCCCCCTGCATGATACATCTTCCCATGCATGTTACATATCCTACTACATTATACATATCCCACTACATGTTACATATCTGACTGCATGTTACATATCCCACTACATGTTACAAATCATGTTACATATTACATATCTCACTACATGCTACATAACCCATTACATGTGAGTAAAATATAGATATGGTGCTGCCGTGTATGGGATATAGTTAGACTTTGCTAAGGCATTTGTTCCAGTTCCACATACAAGGTTACTGTACAAACTGACTGTAATAGACTTAGGACCAGAGGTTTGTTTGTGGATTGGAAACTGGTTGAAAGACAGAATGCAGAGAGTGGTGGTAAATGGGACGTTCTCACATTGGACACATGTGATAAGTAGAGTACCTCAGGGATCTGTCCTGGGTGCTCTTCTTCTTAATTCGTTTATTAATGAGCTCACAGAGGGCATAGGGAGCCATGTCTTAGTGTTTGCCAATGACACAAAATTAAGTAGAATAATACAGTCTGAACTAGATGTATCTTTGCTGCAAGATGATTTGGACAAATTGGGTAATTGGGCAGATAAATGGCAAATGAGATTCAGTATAAAGTGTAAAATTATATTATAATGCAACATACAGTTTAAATAGTGGTTCCTTGGGGAAAGCAACTAATGAAAAAGATTTGGGAGTAGTAGTAGACAATAGACTTAGCAGTAGAGCACAGTGTCAGCTGGCAGCTGCAAAAGCCAATACGATATTGGGGTGTATTGAAGGGGCATTGACTAACGGGAGGAAGATTATTCTGCCTCTTTATAGGTCCATGGTAATACCTCACCTTGAATATGCGGTTCAATTCTGGGAACCTTTTTAAAAAAAGACATTATGGAACTAGAGAGAGTGCAGAGGAGGGCTACAAAACTAATCAGGGGAATGTAAAGTTTTAGTTATGAAGAAGGGCTGGAAAAGTTACATCTGTACACGCTAGAGATACAGCGGCTTAGAGGGGATATGATAATGTTATATAAATATATACAGGGCCCATACAGAGGGCTTTCTAAAGACCTGATCATTAACAGAACAGTTCAAAGGACAAGAGGTCACCTGCTAAGACGCAAGTCTTTTTTCAACATAAACTACTCTGTAACATGTTACATATCCCACTACATGCTATGTATACAACTACATGCTGCACATCACACTTCATGCAGCATATCATACTACGTTATACATTGCATGTTACATATCTCACTACATGATGCATGTTATGTATCCCATCACATGTTACATTCCACATATTACTCTCCAATACCTATCAGTTTCTCCCACTACACGCTACATATTCCCTTGTATGACATGTGATCTCCCGCACAGGTCAGTGAATATATAGATGAGCAGCGCAGTGATGTCAGCCGGGAGCATCTTCCTGCCGTACACAGATTTTTCAAGGTAAATTGGGGATAACGGGGGAGATTGATGGGGATGGGGGTCTGGGGCGTGCATCACATGTAACTAAAACCACAAGGGAAGCATCCGGCTGCAACCTCTTTACCCACAATGCTTCACTGCACAGCGGGCTGATTACCCACAATGCTTCACTGCACAGCGGGCTGATTACCCACAATGCTTCACTGCACAGCGGGGTGATTACCCACAATGCTTCACTGCACAGCGGGCTGATTACCCACAATGCTTCACTGCACAGCGGGCTGATTACCCACAATGCTTTACTTCACAGCGGTATGATTACCCACAATGCTTCACTTCACAGCGGGCTGATTACCCACAATGCTTCACTTCACAGCGGGATGATTACCCACAATGCTTCACTTCACAGCGGGATGATTACCCACAATGCTTCACTTCACAGCGGTATGATTACCCACAATGCTTCACTTCACAGCGGGCTGATTACCCACAATGCTTCACTTCACAGCGGGATGATTACCCACAATGCTTCACTTCACAGCGGGATGATTACCCACAATGCTTTACTTCACAGCGGGATGATTACCCACAATGCTTTACTTCACAGCGGGATGATTACCCACAATGCTTTACTTCACAGCGGGATGATTACTCACAATGCTTCACTGCACAACAGGCTGATTATTTACCCACAATGCTTCACTGCACAGCGAGATGATTACCCACAATGCTTCACTGCACAGCGAGATGATTACCCACAATGCTTCACTGCACAGCGGGATGATTACCCACAATGCTTCACTGCACAGCGAGATGATTACCCACAATGCTTCACTGCACAGCGGGATGATTACCCACAATGCTTCACTGCACAGCGGGCTGATTACCCACAATGCTTCACTGCACAGCGGGCTGATTATTTACCCACAATGCTTCACTGCACAGCGGGCTGATTACCCACAATGCTGTTAATAATGGTTCATGTTGTGATGGAGTCTGGTCAGCATGTATAGTGTATTAATGGCAGATATATTAATGGATAGATGGACTGTGTGTAACATAACTCTGTCTAGGAGGCCTCCGTGATCATCAGCGCCCGTCGGGTGGAAGAACTCAGCCAGGAGAAGGTGATGGAGGCACTGGGTAAATCCCAGGCTCCTCCTGTCCGGACCCCACACAGACCCCACATTTCAGGGTCTCATCAGCTGGTGGTAAGTGCTGTCACTGGCTGTGTATAAGGACTGATTCCAAGGAGTGCCTGGCGGGCTGTCACTGACTGTGTATAAGGACTGATTCCAAGGAGTGCCTGGCGGGCTGTCACTGACTGTGTATAAGGGCTGATTCCAGAGAGTGCCCCGGGGGGCTGTCACTGACTGTGTATAAGGACTGATTCCAAGGAGTGCCTGGGGGGCTGTCACTGACTGTGTATAAGGGCTGATTCTGGAGAGTTGATGGGGGGCTGTCACTGACTGTTTATAAGGGCCGCTTCTGGAGAGTGGATAGGTGGGGGGCTGTCACTGACTGCATATAAGGGCTGATTCTGGAGAGTGGATAGGTGGGGGGATGTCACTGACTGCGTATAAGGGCTGATTCCGGAGAGTGCCCGGGGGGCTGTCACTGACTGTGTATAAGGGCTGATTTGGGGGAGTGCTCGGGGGGCTGTCACTGACTGTGTATAAGGGCTGATTTGGGGGAGTGCTCGGGGGGCTGTCACTGACTGTGTATAAGGGCTGATTCCAGAGAGTTGATGTGGGGCTGTCACTAACGGTTTATAAGGGTTGATTTCGGAGAGTGGATGGGGGGCTGTCATTGTGCTTTGCTTCTATCAATCTAACTCATCTTTGTATTACCCTTCCCCTACTTAACCAGGGAACCAATTACCGCAAAACAAACCCTGAAATTGAGATGAAATTCAGCAAGAGAGAATCATTCTGGGAGAGATCAGAGGTGACACGATTATATTTACCCCTCCCTATAACTCCTCCCATTACTCCATATAACTCCTCCCATTACTCCAAATAACTCCTCCCATTACTCCAAATAACTCCTCCCATTATTCCATATAACTCCTCCCATTACTCCATATAACCCCTCCCATTACTCCATATAACCCCCCCATTACTCCATATAACCCCCCCATTATTCCATATAACTCCTACCATTACTCCAAATAACTCCTTCCATTACTCCATATAACTCCTCCCATTATTCCATATAACTCCTCCCATTACTCCATATAACCCCTCCCATTACTCCATATAACCCCTCCCATTACTCCATATAACCCCTCCCATTACTCCATATAACCCCCCCATTACTCCATATAACCCCCCCATTACTCCATATAACTCCTCCCATTATTCCATATAACTCCTACCATTACTCCCTATAACTCCTCCTATTACTCCATATAACCCTCCCTATAACTCCTTCCATTACTCCATATAACTCCTCCCATTACCCCATATAACTCCTCCCGTTACTGCATGTAACCCCTCCCGTTACTCCCTATAACTCCTTCCATTACTCCATATAACCCCTCCCATTACCCCTATAACTCCTCCCATTACCCCTATAACTCCTCCCATTACCCCATATAACTCCTCCCGTTACCGCATGTAACCCCTCCCGTTACTCCATATAACCCTCCCTATAACTCCCCCTTTTACTCCATATAACCTCCCTATAACTCGTCCTATTACTCCATATAACCCTCCCTATAACTCCTCCTATTACTCCATATAACCCTTCCCATAACTCCTCCTATTACTCCATATAACTCCTCCTATTACTCTATATAACCCTCCCTATAACTCCTCCTATTACTCTATATAACCCTCCCTATAACTCCTCCTATTACTCCATATAACCCTCCCTATAACCCCTCCTATTACTCCATATAACCCTCCCTATAACTCCTCCTATTACTCCATATAACCCTCCCTATAACTCCTCACATTAATCCATATAACCCTCCCTATAACTCCTCCCATTAATCCATATAACCCTCCCTATAACTCCTCCCATTAATCCATATAACCCTCCCTATAACTCCTCCCATTAATCCATATAACCCTCCCTATAACTCCTCCCATTAATCCATATAACTCCTCCCATCACTCCGTATAACTGTTTTTGTGTTCGTCTGTGTAGAGGGAGGAGGAGAGGAGGAAGGAGGAGGAGAGGGTCAGGCTGCTGGAGGAGAGGATTGCTTTGGAGAAGCAGCGAGTGCAGAGGGAGAGAGAAGAGGAGGAAGAGAGAGAGCGGAGGATCCGAGAGAAGGAGAAACTAGTGGACGAGCAGAGGTAATTCACCATTCTGGTATAATGAAACTGGCCTCTGTCTGACCCGTCCTCTGTCTGACCCGTCCTCTGTCTGACCCGTCCTCTGTCTGACCCGTCCTCTGTCTGACCCTGCCTCTGTCTGACCCTGCCTCCGCCTGACCCTGCCTCCGTCTGACCTTGCCTCTGTCTGACCCGTCCTCTGTCTGACCCCTCCTCTGTCTGACCCGTCCTCTGTCTGACCCGTCCTCTGTCTGACCCGTCCTCTGTCTGACCCTGCCTCTGTCTGACCCGTCCTCTGTCTGACCCGTCCTCTGTCTGACCCGTCCTCTGTCTGACCCTGCCTCTGTCTGACCCGTCCTCTGTCTGACCCGTCCTCTGTCTGACCCTGCCTCTGTCTGACCCGTCCTCTGTCTGACCCGTCCTCTGTCTGACCCTGCCTCTGTCTGACCCGTCCTCTGTCTGACCCGTCCTCTGTCTGACCCTGCCTCTGTCTGACCCTGCCTCTGTCTGACCCTGCCTCTGTCTGACCCTGCCTCTGCCTGACCCTGCCTCTGCCTGACCCTGCTTCTGCCTGACCCTGCCTCTGTCTGACCCGTCCTCTGTCTGACCTGTCCTCTGTCTGACTCTGCCTCTGTCTGACCCGTCCTCTGTATGACTCTGCCTCTGTATGACCCGTCCTCTGTCTGAACCGTCCTCTGTCTGACCCGTCCTCTGTCTGACCCTGCCTCTGTCTGACCCGTCCTCTGTCTGACCCTGCCTCTGTCTGACCCTGCCTCTGTCTGACCCTGCCTCTGTCTGACCCTGCCTCTGCCTGACCCTGCTTCTGCCTGACTCTGCCTCTGTCTGACCCTGTTTCTGCCTGACCCTGCCTCTGTCTGACCTTGCCTCTGTCTGACCCTGCCTCTGTCTGACCCTGCCTCTGTCTGACCCTGCCTCTGCCTGACCCTGCTTCTGCCTGACTCTGCCTCTGTCTGACCCTGTTTCTGCCTGACCCTGCCTCTGTCTGACCTTGCCTCTGTCTGACCCTGCCTCTGTCTGACCCTGCCTCTGTCTGACCCTGCCTCTGTCTGACCCTGCCTCTGTCTGACCTTGCCTCTGTCTGACTTTGCCTCTGTCTGACCCTGCCTCTGCCTGACTCTGCCTCTGTCTGACTCTGCCTCTGTCTGACCCTGCCTCTGTCTGACCCTGCCTCTGTCTGACCCTGCCTCTGTCTGACCTTGCCTCTGCCTGACCCTGCCTCTGTCTGACCCTGCCTCTGTCTGACCCGTCCTCTGTCTGACCCTGCCTCTGTCTGAACCTGCCTCTGTCTGACCCTGCCTCTGTCTGACCCTGCCTCTGTCTGACCTTGCCTCTGCCTGACCCTGCCTCTGCCTGACCCTGCCTCTGCCTGAACCTGCCTCTGCCTGACCCTGCCACTGCCTGACCCCGCCGCTGCCTGACCCCGCTGCTGCCTGACCCCGCCTCTGCCTGACCCCGCCTCTGCCTGACCCCGCCACTGCCTGACCCCGCCACTGCCTGACCCTGCCACTGCCTGACCCTTCAGGTAATGATTTTTTTCTCTGCTGACAGGAAGGAGCAGGCGCGTGTTGAAGCAGAGCAGCGCAGGTTGGAAAAGGTTCGATGGGTGAGTTGAGTGATTATGTCTGTTCAGTGCTCCAGTACCATCCAGGGCCTTGGAGATGGTACTTGGCACGGTCTGGGAGCCGGTACATGACAGGGTCTAGGAGCCGGTACATGGCAGGGTCTAGGAGCTGGTACATGGCAGGAACAAGGTGTGCTGGTACATGGCAGGGCCTGGGAGCCGGTATCTGGCAGGGCCTGGGAGCCGGTATCTGGCAGGGCCTAGGAACCGGTATCTGGCAGGGCCTTGTAGCCAGTACATGGCAGGGCCTTGGAGCGGGTACATGGCAGGGCCTGGGAGCCGGTATCTGGCAGGACCTTGGAGCTAGTACATGTCAGGCCTGGGAGCCATAATCTGGCAGTGCCTGGGAGCTGGTATCTGGCAGGGCCTGGGAGCCGTAATCTGGCAGGGCATGGGAGACGCTATCTGTCAGGGCCGAAAAACTGGTATCTGCCAGGGCCTAGGAGATGGAACATGGCAGGGCCTGGGAGCCGATACATGGCAGAGCCTGGGAGCCGATATCTGGCAGGGCCTGGGAGCCGGTAATTGGCATGGCTTGGGAGCCGGTATCTGGCAGGGCCTTTGAGCCGGTATCTGGCAGGGCCTGGGAGCCAGTGTCTGGCAGGGCCTGGGTGCCGGTAACTGGCAGGGCCTGGGAGCTGGTGCCAAGAAGGGCCTGGGAGCCGGTACATGTCATGGTCTGGGAGCCGGTGCCCAGCAGGGCCTTGGATCTAGTACATGTCTGGGCCTGCGAGCCGGTATCTGGCAGGGCCGGGGAGCTGGTATCTAGCAGGGCCTGGTAGCAATAATCTGGCAGGGCATGGGAGCCAGTCCATGGCAGGGCCTGGGAGCCGGTATCTGGCAGGGTCTGGCAGCCGGTACATAACAGGGCCAGGAAGCTGATACATGGCAGGGCCGGAAAGCTGGTACATGGCAGGGCCGGGAAGCTTGTATCTGGCATGGCCTGGGAGCTGGTATCTGGAAGGCCTGGGAGCCAGTATCTGGCAGGGCCTGGGAGCCGGTATCTGGCAGGGCCTGGGAGACAGTATCTGGCAGGGCCTGGGAGCCGGTATCTGGCAGGGCCTGGGAACCGGTATCTGGCAGGGCCTGGGAGCCGGTATCTGGCAGGGCCTGGCAGCTGGTATATAATTATAACTTGGGTGAGGATTTATAATAGGTCATGGAATAATCCTGTGTGACATTTTAACAGATACAGCAACAGAGAGACTATGAGGAGGAAATTAAAGGCCGATTCAAACGGAGTCAGTCCATCGAGATGGCAGCGGTGAGTGATCTTTTATACTGATATAAGCTTTGTATCTCTATATACACTGGGAGGCACATATTATACTGATATATACTTTATATTCTATATACACTGGGAGGCACATATTATACTGATATATGCTTTATATTCTATATACACTGGGAGGCACATATTATACTGATATATACTTTATATCTCTATATACACAGGGAGGCACATATTATACTGATATATGCTCTATATCTCTATATACACAGGGAGGCACATATTATACTGATATATGCTTTATATCTCTATATACACTGGGAGGCACATATTATACTGATATGTGCTTTATATCTCTATATACACTGGGAGGCACATAGTATACTGATATATGCTTTATATCTCTATATACACAGGGAGGCACATATTATACTGATATATGCTTTGTATCTTTATATTCACTGGGAGGCACATATTATACTGATATATGCTTTATATCTCTATATACACTGGGAGGCACATATTATACTGATATATACTTTATATCTCTATATACACTGGGAGGCACATATTATACTGATATATGCTCTATATCTCTATATACACAGGGAGGCACATATTATACTGATATATGCTCTATATCTCTATATACACAGGGAGGCACATATTATACTGATATATGCTTTATATCTCTATATACACAGGGAGGCACATATTATACTGATATATGCTTTATATCTCTATAAACACTGGGAGGCACATATTATACTGATATATACTTTATATCTCTATATACACAGGGAGGCACATATTATACTGATATATGCTTTGTATCTTTATATTCACTGGGAGGCACATATTATACTGATATATGCTTTGTATCTTTATATACACTGGGAGGCACATATTATACTGATATATGCTTTGTATCTCTATATTCACTGGGAGGCACATATTATACTGATATAAGCTTTGTATCTCTATATACACTGGGAGGCACATATTCTACTGATATATGCTTTATATCTCTATATACACTGGGAGGCTCATATTCTACTGATATATGCTTTGTATCTTTATATACACAGGGAGGCACATATTATACTGATATATACTTTATATCTCTATATACACTGGGAGGCACATATTACACTGATATATGCTTTATATCTCTATATACACTGGGAGGCACATATTATACTGATATATGCTTTATATCTCTATATACACTAGGAGGCACATATTATACTGATATATGCTTTATATTCTATATACACTGGGAGGCACATATTATACCGATATATGGTTTATATCTCTATATACACAGGGAGGCACATATTATACTGATATATGCTTTATATCTCTATATTCACTGGGAGGCACATATTATACTGATATATGCTTTGTATCTTTATATACACAGGGAGGCACATATTATACTGATATATGCTTTGTATCTCTATATTCACTGGGAGGCACATATTATACTGATATAAGCTTTGTATCTCTATATACACAGGGATGCACATATTATACTGATATATACTTTGTATCTTTATATACACTAGGAGGCACATATTATACTGATATATGCTTTATATCTCTATATACACAGAGAGGCACATATTATACTGATATATTCTTTATATCTCTATATACACTGGGAGGCACATATTATACTGATAAATGCTTTATATCTCTATATACACTGGGAGGCACATATTATACTGATATATGCTTTATATCTCTATATACACTGCTAGGCACATAGTATACTGATATATGCTTTATATTTCTATATACACAGGGAGGCACATATTATTCTGATATATACTTTATATCTCTATATACACTGGGAGGCACATATTATACTGATATATGCTTTATACTCTATATACACTGGGAGGCACATATTATACTGATATATGCTTTATACTCTATATACACAGGGAGGCACATATTATACTGATATAAGCTTTGTATCTCTATATACACACAGGGAGGCACATATTATACTGATATATGCTTTATATCTCTATATACACAGGGAGGCACATATTGTACTGATATATGCTTTATATCTCTATATACACTGGCAGGCACATATTGAACTAATATATACTTTATATCTCTATATACACTGGGAGGCAGATATTATACTGATATATGCTTTATATCTCTATATACACTGCTAGGCACATAGTATACTGATATATGCTTTATATCTCTATATACACAGGGAGGCACATATTATACTGATATATGCTTTATATCTCTATATACACTGGGAGGCACATATTCTACTGATATATGCTCTATATCTCTATATACACAGGGAGGCACTTATTATACTGGTATAAGCTTTATATCTCTATATACACAGGGAGGCACATATTATACTGATATATGCTTTGTATCTTTATATTCACTGGGAGGCACATATTATACTGATATATGCTTTATATCTCTATATACACTGGGAGGCACATATTATACTGATATATACTTTATATCTCTATATACACTGGGAGGCACATATTATACTGATATATGCTCTATATCTCTATATACACAGGGAGGCACATATTATACTGATATATGCTTTATATCTCTATATACACTGGGAGGCACATATTCTACTGATATATGCTCTATATCTCTATATACACAGGGAGGCACTTATTATACTGATATAAGCTTTATATCTCTATATACACTGGGAGGCACATATTATACTGATATATACTTTATATCTCTATATACACAGGGAGGCACATATTATACTGATATATGCTTTGTATCTTTATATTCACAGGGAGGCACATATTATACTGATATATGCTTTGTATCTTTATATACACTGGGAGGCACATATTATACTGATATATGCTTTGTATCTCTATATTCACTGGGAGGCACATATTATACTGATATAAGCTTTGTATCTCTATATACACTGGGAGGCACATATTCTACTGATATATGCTTTATATCTCTATATACACTGGGAGGCTCATATTCTACTGATATATGCTTTGTATCTTTATATACACAGGGAGGCACATATTATACTGATATATACTTTATATCTCTATATACACTGGGAGGCACATATTACACTGATATATGCTTTATATCTCTATATACACAGAGAGGCACATATTATACTGATATATGCTTTGTATCTTTATATACACAGGGAGGCACATATTATACTGATATATACTTTATATCTCTATATACACTGGGAGGCACATATTACACTGATATATGCTTTATATCTCTATATACACTGGGAGGCACATATTATACTGATATATGCTTTATATCTCTATATACACTGGGAGGCACATATTATACTGATATATGCTTTATATTCTATATACACTGGGAGGCACATATTATACCGATATATGCTTTATATCTCTATATACACAGGGAGGCACATATTATACTGATATATGCTTTATATCTCTATATTCACTGGGAGGCACATATTATACTGATATATGCTTTGTATCTTTATATACACAGGGAGGCACATATTATACTGATATATGCTTTGTATCTCTATATTCACTGGGAGGCACATATTATACTGATATAAGCTTTGTATCTTTATATTCACTGGGAGGCACATATTATACTGATATAAGCTTTGTATCTTTATATTCACTGGGAGGCACATATTATACTGATATAAGCTTTGTATCTCTATATACACAGGGATGCACATATTATACTGATATATGCTTTGTATCTTTATATACACTGGGAGGCACATATTATACTGATATATGCTTTATATCTCTATATACACAGAGAGGCACATATTATACTGATATATTCTTTATATCTCTATATACACTGGGAGGCACATATTATACTGATAAATGCTTTATATCTCTATATACACTGGGAGGCACATATTATACTGATATATGCTTTATATCTCTATATACACTGCTAGGCACATAGTATACTGATATATGCTTTATAATTCTATATACACAGGGAGGCACATATTATACTGATATATACTTTATATCTCTATATACACTGGGAGGCACATATTATACTGATATATGCTTTATACTCTATATACACTGGGAGGCACATATTATACTGATATATGCTTTATACTCTATATACACAGGGAGGCACATATTATACTGATATAAGCTTTGTATCTCTATATACACACAGGGAGGCACATATTATACTGATATATGCTTTATATCTCTATATACACAGGGAGGCACATATTGTACTGATATATGCTTTATATCTCTATATACACTGGCAGGCACATATTGAACTAATATATACTTTATATCTCTATATACACTGGGAGGCAGATATTATACTGATATATGCTTTATATCTCTATATACACTGCTAGGCACATAGTATACTGATATATGCTTTATATCTCTATATACACAGGGAGGCACATATTATACTGATATATGCTTTATATCTCTATATACACTGGGAGGCACATACTCTACTGATATATGCTCTATATCTCTATATACACAGGGAGGCACTTATTATACTGATATAAGCTTTATATCTCTATATACACAGGGAGGCACATATTATACTGATATATGCTTTGTATCTTTATATTCACTGGGAGGCACATATTATACTGATATATGCTTTATATCTCTATATACACTGGGAGGCACATATTATACTGATATATACTTTATATCTCTATACACTGGGAGGCACATATTATACTGATATATGCTCTATATCTCTATATACACAGGGAGGCACATATTATACTGATATATGCTTTATATCTCTATATACACTGGGAGGCACATATTCTACTGATATATGCTCTATATCTCTATATACACAGGGAGGCACTTATTATACTGATATAAGCTTTATATCTCTATATACACTGGGAGGCACATATTATACTGATATATACTTTATATCTCTATATACACAGGGAGGCACATATTATACTGATATATGCTTTATACTCTATATACACAGGGAGGCACATATTATACTGATATAAGCTTTGTATCTCTATATACACACAGGGAGGCACATATTATACTGATATATGCTTTATATCTCTATATACACAGGGAGGCACATATTGTACTGATATATGCTTTATATCTCTATATACACTGGCAGGCACATATTGAACTAATATATACTTTATATCTCTATATACACTGGGAGGCAGATATTATACTGATATATGCTTTATATCTCTATATACACTGCTAGGCACATAGTATACTGATATATGCTTTATATCTCTATATACACAGGGAGGCACATATTATACTGATATATGCTTTATATCTCTATATACACTGGGAGGCACATATTCTACTGATATATGCTCTATATCTCTATATACACAGGGAGGCACTTATTATACTGATATAAGCTTTATATCTCTATATACACAGGGAGGCACATATTATACTGATATATGCTTTGTATCTTTATATTCACTGGGAGGCACATATTATACTGATATATGCTTTATATCTCTATATACACTGGGAGGCACATATTATACTGATATATACTTTATATCTCTATACACTGGGAGGCACATATTATACTGATATATGCTCTATATCTCTATATACACAGGGAGGCACATATTATACTGATATATGCTTTATATCTCTATATACACTGGGAGGCACATATTCTACTGATATATGCTCTATATCTCTATATACACAGGGAGGCACTTATTATACTGATATAAGCTTTATATCTCTATATACACTGGGAGGCACATATTATACTGATATATACTTTATATCTCTATATACACAGGGAGGCACATATTATACTGATATATGCTTTGTATCTTTATATTCACTGGGAGGCACATATTATACTGATATATGCTTTGTATCTTTATATACACTGGGAGGCACATATTATACTGATATATGCTTTGTATCTCTATATTCACTGGGAGGCACATATTATACTGATATAAGCTTTGTATCTCTATATACACTGGGAGGCACATATTCTACTGATATATGCTTTATATCTCTATATACACTGGGAGGCTCATATTCTACTGATATATGCTTTGTATCTTTATATACACAGGGAGGCACATATTATACTGATATATACTTTATATCTCTATATACACTGGGAGGCACATATTACACTGATATATGCTTTATATTCTATATACACAGGGAGGCACATATTATACTGATATATGCTTTATATCTCTATATACACTGGGAGGCACATATTATACTGATATATGCTTTATATCTCTATATACACTGGGAGGCACATATTATACTGATATATGCTTTATATTCTATATACACTGGGAGGCACATATTATACCGATATATGCTTTATATCTCTATATACACAGGGAGGCACATATTATACTGATATATGCTTTATATCTCTATATTCACTGGGAGGCACATATTATACTGATATATGCTTTGTATCTTTATATACACAGGGAGGCACATATTATACTGATATATGCTTTGTATCTCTATATTCACTGGGAGGCACATATTATACTGATATAAGCTTTGTATCTTTATATTCACTGGGAGGCACATATTATACTGATATAAGCTTTGTATCTTTATATTCACTGGGAGGCACATATTATACTGATATAAGCTTTCTATCTCTATATACACACAGGGAGGCACATATTATACTGATATATGCTCTATATCTCTATATACACTGGGAGGCACATATTATACTGATATATGCTTTATATCTCTATATACACAGGGAGGCACATATTATACTGATATATGCTTTATATCTCTATAAACACTGGGAGGCACATATTATACTGATATATGCATTATATCTCTATATACACTGGGAGGCACATATTATACTGATATATGCTTTATATCTCTATATTCACTGGGAGGCACATATTATACTGATATATGCTTTGTATCTTTATATACACTGGGAGGCACATATTATACCGATATATGCTTTATATCTCTATATACACAGGGAGGCACATATTATACTGATATATGCTCTATATCTCTATATACACAGGGAGGCACATATTATACTGATATATGCTTTTTATCTTTATATACACTGGGAGGCACATATTATACTGATATATGCTTTATATCTCTATATACACAGGGAGGCACATATTATACTGATATATTCTTTATACTCTATATACACAGGGAGCCACATATTATACCGATATATTCCTTATACTCTATCTACACAGGGAGGCACATATTATACTGATATATGCTTTATATCTCTATATACACTGGCAGGCACATATTATACTGATATATGCTTTATATCTCTATATACACTGGGAGGCACATATTATACTGATATATGCTTTATATCTCTATATACACTGGGAGGCACATATTATACTGATATATGCTTTATATCTCTATATACACAGGGAGGCACATATTATACTGATATAAGCTTTGTATCTCTATATACACAGGGAGGCACATAATATACTGATATATGCTTTATACTCTATATACACAAGGAGGCACATAATATACTGATATATGCTTTATATCTCTATATACACTGGCAGGCACATATTATACTGATATATGCTTTATATCTCTATATACACAGGGAGGCACATATTATACTGATATATGCTTTATATCTCTATATACACTGGCAGGCACATATTGAACTGATATATACTTTATATCTCTATATACACTGGGAGGCACATATTATACTGATATATGCTTTATTTCTCTATATACACTGCTAGGCACATATTATACTGATATATGCTTTATATCTCTATATACACTGCTAGGCACATATTATACTGATATATGCTTTATACTCTATATACACTGGGAGGCACATATTATACTGATATATGCTTTATACTCTATATACACAGGGAGGCACATTCTACTGATATATGCTCTATATCTCTATATACACAGGGAGGCACTTATTATACTGATATAAGCTTTATATCTCTATATACACAGGGAGGCACATATTATACTGATATATGCTTTGTATCTTTATATTCACTGGGAGGCACATATTATACTTATATATGCTTTATATCTCTATATACACTGGGAGGCACATATTATACTGATATATACTTTATATCTCTATATACACTGGGAGGCACATATTATACTGATATATGCTCTATATCTCTATATACACAGGGAGGCACATATTATACTGATATATGCTTTATATCTCTATATACACTGGGAGGCACATATTCTACTGATATATGCTCTATATCTCTATATACACAGGGAGGCACTTATTATACTGATATAAGCTTTATATCTCTATATACACTGGGAGGCACATATTATACTGATATATACTTTATATCTCTATATACACAGGGAGGCACATATTATACTGATATATGCTTTGTATCTTTATATTCACTGGGAGGCACATATTATACTGATATATGCTTTGTATCTTTATATACACTGGGAGGCACATATTATACTGATATATGCTTTGTATCTCTATATTCACTGGGAGGCACATATTATACTGATATAAGCTTTGTATCTCTATATACACTGGGAGGCACATATTCTACTGATATATGCTTTATCTCTCTATATACACTGGGAGGCACATATTATACTGATATATGCTTTATATCTCTATATACACTGGGAGGCACATATTATACTGATATATGCTTTATATTCTATATACACTGGGAGGCACATATTATACCGATATATGGTTTATATCTCTATATACACAGGGAGGCACATATTATACTGATATATGCTTTATATCTCTATATTCACTGGGAGGCACATATTATACTGATATATGCTTTGTATCTTTATATACACAGGGAGGCACATATTATACTGATATATGCTTTGTATTTCTATATTCACTGGGAGGCACATATTATACTGATATAAGCTTTGTATCTTTATATTCACTGGGAGGCACATATTATACTGATATAAGCTTTGTATCTTTATATACACTGGGAGGCACATATTATACTGATATAAGCTTTGTATCTCTATATACACAGGGATGCACATATTATACTGATATATGCTTTGTATCTTTATATACACTGGGAGGCACATATTATACTGATATATGCTTTATATCTCTATATACACAGAGAGGCACATATTATACTGATATATTCTTTATATCTCTATATACACTGGGAGGCACATATTATACTGATATATGCTTTATATCTCTACATACACTGGGAGGCACATATTATACTGATATATGCTTTATATCTCTATATTCACTGGGAGGCACATATTATACTGATATATGCTTTGTATCTTTATATACACAGGGAGGCACATATTATACTGATATATGCTTTGTATCTCTATATTCACTGGGAGGCACATATTATACTGATATAAGCTTTGTATCTTTATATTCACTGGGAGGCACATATTATACTAATATAAGCTTTGTATCTTTATATTCACTGGGAGGCACATATTATACTGATATAAGCTTTGTATCTCTATATACACAGGGATGCACATATTATACTGATATATGCTTTATATCTCTATATACACTGGCAGGCACATATTGAACTAATATATACTTTATATCTCTATATACACTGGGAGGCACATATTATACTGATATATGCTTTATATCTCTATATACACTGCTAGGCACATAGTATACTGATATATGCTTTATATCTCTATATACACAGGGAGGCACATATTATACTGATATATGCTTTATATTCTATATACACTGGGAGGCACATATTATACCGATATATGGTTTATATCTCTATATACACTGGGAGGCACATATTATACTGATATATGCTTTATATTCTATATACACTGGGAGGCACATAGTATACTGATATATGCTTTATATCTCTATATACACAGGGAGGCACATATTATACTGATATATGCTTTATATCTCTATATACACTGGGAGGCACATATTATACTGATATATGCTTTATATCTCTATATACACTGGGAGGCACATATTATACTGATATATGCTTTATATTCTATATACACTGGGAGGCACATATTATACCGATATATGGTTTATATCTCTATATACACAGGGAGGCACATATTATACTGATATATGCTTTATATCTCTATATTCACTGGGAGGCACATATTATACTGATATATGCTTTGTATCTTTATATACACAGGGAGGCACATATTATACTGATATATGCTTTGTATCTCTATATTCACTGGGAGGCACATATTATACTGATATAAGCTTTGTATCTTTATATTCACTGGGAGGCACATATTATACTGATATAAGCTTTGTATCTTTATATTCACTGGGAGGCACATATTATACTGATATAAGCTTTGTATCTCTATATACACAGGGATGCACATATTATACTGATATATGCTTTGTATCTTTATATACACTGGGAGGCACATATTATACTGATATATGCTTTATATCTCTATATACACAGAGAGGCACATATTATACTGATATATTCTTTATATCTCTATATACACTGGGAGGCACATATTATACTGATATATGCTTTATATCTCTACATACACTGGGAGGCACATATTATACTGATATATGCTTTATATCTCTATATACACTGCTAGGCACATAGTATACTGATATATGCTTTATATTTCTATATACACAGGGAGGCACATATTATACTGATATATACTTTATATCTCTATATACACTGGGAGGCACATATTATACTGATATATGCTTTATACTCTATATACACTGGGAGGCACATATTATACTGATATATGCTTTATACTCTATATACACAGGGAGGCACATATTATACTGATATAAGCTTTGTATCTCTATATACACACAGGGAGGCACATATACTGATATATGCTTTATATCTCTATATACACAGGGAGGCACATATTGTACTGATATATGCTTTATATCTCTATATACACTGCTAGGCACATAGTATACTGATATATGCTTTATATCTCTATATACACAGGGAGGCACATATTATACTGATATATGCTTTATATCTCTATATACACTGGGAGGCACATATTCTACTGATATATGCTCTATATCTCTATATACACAGGGAGGCACTTGTTATACTGATATAAGCTTTATATCTCTATATACACAGGGAGGCACATATTATACTGATATATGCTTTGTATCTTTATATTCACTGGGAGGCACATATTATACTGATATATGCTTTATATCTCTATATACACTGGGAGGCACATATTATACTGATATATACTTTATATCTCTATATACACTGGGAGGCACATATTATACTGATATATGCTCTATATCTCTATATACACAGGGAGGCACATATTATACTGATATATGCTTTATATCTCTATATACACTGGGAGGCACATATTCTACTGATATATGCTCTATATCTCTATATACACAGGGAGGCACTTATTATACTGATATAAGCTTTATATCTCTATATACACTGGGAGGCACATATTATACTGATATATACTTTATATCTCTATATACACAGGGAGGCACATATTATACTGATATATGCTTTGTATCTTTATATTCACTGGGAGGCACATATTATACTGATATATGCTTTGTATCTTTATATACACTGGGAGGCACATATTATACTGATATATGCTTTGTATCTCTATATTCACTGGGAGGCACATATTATACTGATATAAGCTTTGTATCTCTATATACACTGGGAGGCACATATTCTACTGATATATGCTTTATATCTCTATATACACTGGGAGGCTCATATTCTACTGATATATGCTTTGTATCTTTATATACACAGGGAGGCACATATTATACTGATATATGCTTTATATCTCTATATACACAGAGAGGCACATATTATACTGATATATTCTTTATATCTCTATATACACTGGGAGGCACATATTATACTAATATATACTTTATATCTCTATATACACTGGGAGGCACATATTATACTGATATATGCTTTATATCTCTATATACACTGCTAGGCACATAGTATACTGATATATGCTTTATATCTCTATATACACAGGGAGGCACATATTATACTGATATATGCTTTATATTCTATATACACTGGGAGGCACATATTATACCGATATATGGTTTATATCTCTATATACACTGGGAGGCACATATTATACTGATATATGCTTTATATTCTATATACACTGGGAGGCACATAGTATACTGATATATGCTTTATATCTCTATATACACAGGGAGGCACATATTATACTGATATATGCTTTATATCTCTATATACACTGGGAGGCACATATTATACTGATATATGCTTTATATCTCTATATACACTGGGAGGCACATATTATACTGATATATGCTTTATATTCTATATACACTGGGAGGCACATATTATACCGATATATGGTTTATATCTCTATATACACAGGGAGGCACATATTATACTGATATATGCTTTATATCTCTATATTCACTGGGAGGCACATATTATACTGATATATGCTTTGTATCTTTATATACACAGGGAGGCACATATTATACTGATATATGCTTTGTATCTCTATATTCACTGGGAGGCACATATTATACTGATATAAGCTTTGTATCTTTATATTCACTGGGAGGCACATATTATACTGATATAAGCTTTGTATCTTTATATTCACTGGGAGGCACATATTATACTGATATAAGCTTTGTATCTCTATATACACAGGGATGCACATATTATACTGATATATGCTTTGTATCTTTATATACACTGGGAGGCACATATTATACTGATATATGCTTTATATCTCTATATACACAGAGAGGCACATATTATACTGATATATTCTTTATATCTCTATATACACTGGGAGGCACATATTATACTGATATATGCTTTATATCTCTACATACACTGGGAGGCACATATTATACTGATATATGCTTTATATCTCTATATACACTGCTAGGCACATAGTATACTGATATATGCTTTATATTTCTATATACACAGGGAGGCACATATTATACTGATATATACTTTATATCTCTATATACACTGGGAGGCACATATTATACTGATATATGCTTTATACTCTATATACACTGGGAGGCACATATTATACTGATATATGCTTTATACTCTATATACACAGGGAGGCACATATTATACTGATATAAGCTTTGTATCTCTATATACACACAGGGAGGCACATATACTGATATATGCTTTATATCTCTATATACACAGGGAGGCACATATTGTACTGATATATGCTTTATATCTCTATATACACTGGCAGGCACATATTGAACTAATATATACTTTATATCTCTATATACACTGGGAGGCACATATTATACTGATATATGCTTTATATCTCTATATACACTGCTAGGCACATAGTATACTGATATATGCTTTATATCTCTATATACACAGGGAGGCACATATTATACTGATATATGCTTTATATCTCTATATACACTGGGAGGCACATATTCTACTGATATATGCTCTATATCTCTATATACACAGGGAGGCACTTGTTATACTGATATAAGCTTTATATCTCTATATACACAGGGAGGCACATATTATACTGATATATGCTTTGTATCTTTATATTCACTGGGAGGCACATATTATACTGATATATGCTTTATATCTCTATATACACTGGGAGGCACATATTATACTGATATATACTTTATATCTCTATATACACTTGGAGGCACATATTATACTGATATATGCTCTATATCTCTATATACACAGGGAGGCACATATTATACTGATATATGCTTTATATCTCTATATACACTGGGAGGCACATATTCTACTGATATATGCTCTATATCTCTATATACACAGGGAGGCACTTATTATACTGATATAAGCTTTATATCTCTATATACACTGGGAGGCACATATTATACTGATATATACTTTATATCTCTATATACACAGGGAGGCACATATTATACTGATATATGCTTTGTATCTTTATATTCACTGGGAGGCACATATTATACTGATATATGCTTTGTATCTTTATATACACTGGGAGGCACATATTATACTGATATATGCTTTGTATCTCTATATTCACTGGGAGGCACATATTATACTGATATAAGCTTTGTATCTCTATATACACTGGGAGGCACATATTCTACTGATATATGCTTTATATCTCTATATACACTGGGAGGCTCATATTCTACTGATATATGCTTTGTATCTTTATATACACAGGGAGGCACATATTATACTGATATATACTTTATATCTCTATATACACTGGGAGGCACATATTACACTGATATATGCTTTATATTCTATATACACAGGGAGGCACATATTATACTGATATATGCTTTATATCTCTATATACACTGGGTGGCACATATTATACTGATATATGCTTTATATCTCTATATACACTGGGAGGCACATATTATACTGATATATTCTTTATATTCTATATACACTCTGAGGCACATATTATCCCGATATATGCTTTATATCTCTATATACACAGGGAGGCACATATTATACTGATATATGCTTTATATCTCTATATTCACTGGGAGGCACATATTATACTGATATATGCTTTGTATCTTTATATACACAGGGAGGCACATATTATACTGATATATGCTTTGTATCTCTATATTCACTGGGAGGCACATATTATACTGATATAAGCTTTGTATCTTTATATTCACTGGGAGGCACATATTATACTGATATAAGCTTTGTATCTTTATATTCACTGGGAGGCACATATTATACTGATATAAGCTTTGTATCTCTATATACACACAGGGAGGCACATATTATACTGATATATGCTCTATATCTCTATATACATGGGAGGCACATATTATACTGATATATGCTTTATATCTCTATATACACAGGGAGGCACATATTATACTGATATATGCTTTATATCTCTATAAACACTGGGAGGCACATATTATACTGATATATGCATTATATCTCTATATACACTGGGAGGCACATATTATACTGATATATGCTTTATATCTCTATATTCACTGGGAGGCACATATTATACTGATATATGCTTTGTATCTTTATATACACTGGGAGGCACATATTATACCAATATATGCTTTATATCTCTATATACACAGGGAGGCACATATTATTCTGATATATGCTCTATATCTCTATATACACAGGGAGGCACATATTATACTGATATATGCTTTTTATCTTTATATACACTGGGGGGCACATATTATACTGATATATGCTTTATATCTCTATATACACAGGGAGGCACATATTATACTGTAGACATGTGCAAAACTAAAATTTTCGTTTCGTTTTCGTCCATTCGGACGAAAATGTTATTTATTTCGTCTAAAACGAATTTCGTTCATTAGTGCATTCGTTTCAGACGAAATTCGTTAATTATTTTCGTTTCGTTAATTTTTTTCGTTCGTTTTATAGAATACAATGTAATACTATTGGCTTTCTATAAACCGAACGAGAGCCCCATTCATAAGAAATTCTTATGAATGGGGCTCTCGTTCGGTTCATAGAAAGGCAATAGTATTAATTGTATTCTATAAGCCGAAAGTCTATAAACCGAACGACTTTCGGTTTATAGACTTTCGGCTTATGGAATACATGTAATCCTATTGCTATTCTATAAACCGAACGACTTTCGGTTTATAGAATAGCCATAGGTTTACATGTATTACATAAGCCGAAAGTCTATAAACCGAAAGTCGTTCGGTTTATAGGCTGTCGGCATTTAACTAATAAGAGACAGAGTCTCCATTCATAAAATTATGAATGGAGACTTTGTCTCCGTGTAGTAAAATGCCGACAGCCTATAAACCGAACGTTCGGTTTATAGGCTGTCGGCTTATGGAATACATGTATTCCTATTGCTATTCTATAAACCGAAAGTCGTTCGGTTTATAGAATAGCAATAGGAATACATGTATTCCATAAGCCGACAGCCTATAAACCGAACGTTCGGTTTATAGGCTGTCGGCATTTTACTACACGGAGACAGAGTCTCCATTCATAAAATTATGAATGGAGACCGTGTCTTTGTGTAGTAAAATGCCGACAGCCTATAAACCGAACGTTCGGTTTATAGGCTGTCGGCATTTTACTACACGGAGACAAAGTCTCCATTCATAATTTTATGAATGGAGACTCTGTCTCCGTGTAGTAAAATGCCGACAGCCTATAAACCGAACGTTCGGTTTATAGGCTGTGGGCATTTTACTACACGGAGACAAAGTCTCCATTCATAATTTTATGAATGGAGACTCTGTCTCCGTGTAGTAAAATGCCGACAGCCTATAAACCGAACGTTCGGTTTATAGGCTGTCGGCTTATGGAATACATGTATTCCTATTGCTATTCTATAAACCGAACGACTTTCGGTTTATAGAATAGCCATAGGATTACATGTATTGCATAAGCCGAAAGTCTATAAACCGAAAGTCGTTCGGTTTATAGGCTGTCGGCATTTAACTATACAGAGACAGAGTCTCCATTCATAAAATTATGAATGGAGACTTTGTCTCCGTGTAGTAAAATGCCGAAAGCCTATAAACCGAACGATCCGTTTATAGACTTTCGGCTTATATAATACATGTAATCCTATGGCTATTCTATGAACCGAACGTTCGGTTTATAGAATAGCAATAGGAATACATGTATTCCATAAGCCGACAGCCTATAAACCGAACGTTCGGTTTATAGGCTGTGGGCATTTTACTACACGGAGACAAAGTCTCCATTCATAATTTTATGAATGGAGACTCTGTCTCCGTATAGTTAAATGCCGGCTTTTAACTATACGGAGACAAAGTCTCCATTTATAATTTTATGAATGGAGACTCTGTCTCCGTATAGTTAAATGCCGGTGTTCTGACAAATTTCTGGAGCAAATTCTCCTGCGCAATCGCAGGAGAATTTGCTCACTGCGCATGCGCATAAAGTTACAGCTGATAACTCAGCTGTAACTTTGTGACCACCGCGCATGCGCCAGCTGCGCAACCCACCTCCCGCCCCCTCACACCCCCTGCACACCCCTTCTTACCAGATCATCGACCACAGCGATACACAGCGCATGCGCACGCCTATCCAGCCGTTTGGGAATGTGCGCGTCCGTTGTTGTGTTCTTAAGGTGGTAAGTAACATGGGGAGTCGGGACATAAGGGGGCAAGCATCCTGGTGAGGGCTGCCTCATCTTGATGGGATTTGTGATCCTCCTGCTGCATCAATAATACAGCAGGAGGATCACAAATCCCATCAAGATGAGGCAGCCCTCACCAGGATGCTTGCCCCCTTATGTCCCGACGCCCCGTGTTACTTACCACCTTAAGAACACAACAACGGACGCGCGCATTCCCAAACGGCTGGATAGGCGTGCGCATGCGCTGTGTATCGCTGTGGTCGATGATCTGGTAAGAAGGGGTGTGCGGCGGGTGTGAGGGGGCGGGAGGTGGGTTGCGCAGCTGTCTCATGCACGGTGGTCACAAAGTTACAGCTGAGTTATCAGCTGTAACTTTATGCGCATGCGCAGTGAGCAAATTCTCCTGCGATTGCGCAGGAGAATTTGCTCCAGAAATTTGTCAGAACACCGGCTTTTAACTATACGGAGACAAAGTCTCCATTTATAATTTTATGAATGGAGACTCTGTCTCCGTATAGTTAAATGCCCACAGCCTATAAACCGAACGTTCGGTTTATAGGCTGTCGGCTTTTAACTATACGTTTGTCTCCATTCATAAATTTATGAATGGAGACTCTGTCTCCGTATAGTTAAATGCTATTGTATTCTATAAACCGACTCTATTTCGGCTTATAGAATGCAATAGTACTACGAATGGACGAATGAACGAATGATTTTCCTTTATTAACCATTCGTTCATCCGGCTTTAGTTAGCTTAGCATTTTCGTTCTTCGTTTTTCGGGCGAATGGACGAAAATGCAATTTTCGGACGAAAATGCATTCGTCCGAAAACGAATGCACATGTCTAGTATATATTCACATGTAAATTGCTTTTTTAATAAAAAATTATGATATAAATAAAATCTTATTTTTATTTCCTTTTATGTGACAAAGCTGCCTCTCTCTTTCCCTTGCCCCCAGATTTGTCGCTCTCCCCCCCTTAGTGTTGTCTCTCTCTCACCCTCCCTTTGGCTCCCCCCTCGCTCCCCTTGTGTCTGTCTCTTCCCCCCTTCCCTCCCCTTGTTTCTCTCTGCCCCCCCCCCCCCTTGTTATTCTGTCCCCCCCTCACCTGTTTCTTGCTCCCTGGTGGCTAGTGGGGGCAGCCGGGGGATGTATGCACTATACATAATAGACGGAAGTGTCGGGCAGCATGGAGGTTGTCTGCACGATTCGTGCAGACATCCCCCAGCTGCCCGATTCTCCCTGGTGGCTAGCGAGGGAGCGGAGGATGTCTGCGCGATGAGCGAGACCTCCCCTGCTGCCGCCCGGAACGACAGCCAGGACTTTTATGAGGAAGCCGGAAGTACCCAGCTTCATCATAGAAGTCCCGGCGGTCATGCCGGGCGGCAGCAGGAGAGGTCTCGCTCATCGCGCAGACATCCTCCGCTCCCTCGCTAGCCACCAGGGAGAATCGGGCAGCTGGGGGATGTCTGCACGAATCGTGCAGACAACCTCCATGCTGCCCGACACTTCCGTCTATTATGTATAGTGCATACATCCCCCGGCTGCCCCCACTAGCCACCAGGGAGCAAGAAACAGGTGAGGGGGGGACAGAATAACAAGGGGGGGGGGGCAGAGAGAAACAAGGGGAGGGAAGGGGGGAAGAGACAGACACAAGGGGAGCGAGGGGGGAGCCAAAGGGAGGGTGAGAGAGAGACAACACTAAGGGGGGGAGAGCGACAAATCTGGGGGCAAGGGAAAGAGAGAGGCAGCATTGTCACATAAAAGGAAATAAAAACAAGATTTTTTTATATCATAATTTTTTATTTAAAAAGCAATTTACATGTGAATATATACTAGACATGTGCATTCGTTTTCGGACGAATGCATTTTCGTCCGAAAATTGCATTTTCGTCCATTCGCCCGAAAAACGAAGAACGAAAATGCTAAGCTAACTAAAGCCGGATGAACGAATGGTTAATAAAGGAAAATCATTCGTTCATTCGTCCATTCGTAGTACTATTGCATTCTATAAGCCGAAATAGAGTCGGTTTATAGAATACAATAGCATTTAACTATACGGAGACAGAGTCTCCATTCATAAAATTATGAATGGAGACTTTGTCTCCGTATAGTTAAATGCCCACAGCCTATAAACCGAACGTTCGGTTTATAGGCTGTCGGCATTTAACTATACGGAGACAGAGTCTCCATTCATAAAATTATAAATGGAGACTTTGTCTCCGTATAGTTAAAAGCCGGCATTTAACTATACAGAGACAGAGTCTCCATTCATAAAATTATGAATGGAGACTTTGTCTCCGTGTAGTAAAATGCCCACAGCCTATAAACCGAACGTTCGGTTTATAGGCTGTCGGCTTATAGAATACATGTATTCCTATTGCTATTCTATAAACCGAACTTTCGGTTTATAGAATAGCCATAGGATTACATGTATTACATAAGCCGAAAGTCTATAAACCGATCGTTCGGTTTATAGACTTTCGGCATTTTACTACACGGAGACAAAGTCTCCATTCATAATTTTATGAATGGAGACTCTGTCTCTGTATAGTTAAATGCCGACAGCCTATAAACCGAACGACTTTCGGTTTATAGACTTTCGGCTTATGTACTACATGTAATCCTATGGCTATTCTATAAACCGAAAGTCGTTCGGTTTATAGTTTAGCAATAGCATTACATGTATTCTATAAACCGAACGTCGTTCGTTTTAAAGACTTTCGGCTTATAGAATACTATTGGCTTTCTATAAACCGAACTAGAGTCGAGTCCCCATTCATAAGAAATTCTTATGAATGAGGAGGGACTCTAGTTAGGTTTATAGAATGCCAATAGTATTCTATAAGCCGAAAGTCTTTAAAACGAACGACGTTCGGTTTATAGAATGCATGTAATGCTATTGCTGTTCTATAAGCCGAATGTCTTTCGGCTTATAGAACAGCAATAGCATTACATGTATTCTATAAACCGAACGTCGTTTGTTTTAAAGACTTTCGGCTTGTAGAATACATGCTGCTATTGGTTGTCTATAAACCGAAAGAGTCCCCATTCATACGAATAGGTCAATTGACCTATTCGTATGAATGGGAACTCAATTTCGGTTTATAGGAAGCTAATAGCATTACATGCATTCCATAAACCGAAAGTCATTCATGTCGGTTTATGGAATGTGTAGTACAATGCTATTGGTATTGTAAACCGACTCTATTTCGGTTTAGAATGCCAATAGCACGAATGGACGAATGGACGAATGAACGAATGATTTTCGTTTATTAACCATTCGTTCATTCGGATTTTGTTAGTTAAAATTTTCGTTATTCGTTTTTCGGACGAATGGACGAAAATGCTATTTTCGTCCGAAAATGCATTCGTCCGAAAACGAATGCACATGTCTAGTTAATAAAGGAAATTCATTCGTTCATTCGTCCATTCGTAGTACTATTGCATTCTATAAGCCGAAATAGAGTCGGTTTATAGAATACAATAGCATTTAACTATACGGAGACAGAGTCTCCATTCATAAAATTATGAATGGAGACTTTGTCTCCGTATAGTTAAATGCCCACAGCCTATAAACCGAACGTTCGGTTTATAGGCTGTCGGCATTTAACTATACGGAGACAGAGTCTCCATTCATAAAATTATAAATGGAGACTTTGTCTCCGTATAGTTAAAAGCCGGCATTTAACTATACAGAGACAGAGTCTCCATTCATAAAATTATGAATGGAGACTTTGTCTCCGTGTAGTAAAATGCCCACAGCCTATAAACCGAACGTTCGGTTTATAGGCTGTCGGCTTATGGAATACATGTATTCCTATTGCTATTCTATAAACCGAACTTTCGGTTTATAGAATAGCCATAGGATTACATGTATTACATAAGCCGAAAGTCTATAAACCGATCGTTCGGTTTATAGACTTTCGGCATTTTACTACACGGAGACAAAGTCTCCATTCATAATTTTATGAATGGAGACTCTGTCTCTGTATAGTTAAATGCCGACAGCCTATAAACCGAACGACTTTCGGTTTATAGACTTTCGGCTTATGTACTACATGTAATCCTATGGCTATTCTATAAACCGAAAGTCGTTCGGTTTATAGTTTAGCAATAGCATTACATGTATTCTATAAACCGAACGTCGTTCGTTTTAAAGACTTTCGGCTTATAGAATACTATTGGCTTTCTATAAACCGAACTAGAGTCGAGTCCCCATTCATAAGAAATTCTTATGAATGAGGAGGGACTCTAGTTAGGTTTATAGAATGCCAATAGTATTCTATAAGCCGAAAGTCTTTAAAACGAACGACGTTCGGTTTATAGAATGCATGTAATGCTATTGCTGTTCTATAAGCCGAATGTCTTTCGGCTTATAGAACAGCAATAGCATTACATGTATTCTATAAACCGAACGTCGTTTGTTTTAAAGACTTTCGGCTTATAGAATACATGCTGCTATTGGTTGTCTATAAACCGAAAGAGTCCCCATTCATACGAATAGGTTAATTGACCTATTCGTATGAATGGGAACTCAATTTCGGTTTATAGGAAGCTAATAGCATTACATGCATTCCATAAACCGAAAGTCATTCATGTCGGTTTATGGAATGTGTAGTACAATGCTATTGGTATTGTAAACCGACTCTATTTCGGTTTAGAATGCCAATAGCACGAATGGACGAATGGACGAATGAACGAATGATTTTCGTTTATTAACCATTCGTTCATTCGGATTTTGTTAGTTAAAATTTTCGTTATTCGTTTTTCGGACGAATGGACGAAAATGCTATTTTCGTCCGAAAATGCATTCGTCCGAAAACGAATGCACATGTCTATTATACTGATATATTCTTTATACTCTATATACACAGGGAGGCACATATTATACCGATATATTCCTTATACTCTATATACACAGGGAGGCACATATTATACTGATATATGCTTTATATCTCTATATACACTGCTAGGCAAATATTATACTGATATATGCTTTATATCTCTATATACACAGGGAGGCACATATTATACTGATATATGCTTTATATCTCTATATACACTGGGAGGCACATATTCTACTGATATATGCTCTATATCTCTATATACACAGGGAGGCACATATTATACTGATATATGCTTTATATCTCTATATACACTGCTAGGCACATAGTATACTGATATATGCTTTATATCTCTATATACACAGGGAGGCACATATTATACTGATATATGCTTTATACTCTATATTCACTGGCAGGCACATATTATACTGATATATGCTTTATACTCTATATTCACTGGCAAGCACATATTATACTGATATATGCTTTATATCTCTATATACACAGGGAGGCACATATTATACTGATATATGCTTTGTATCTCTATATTCACTGGCAGGCACATATTACTGATATATGCTTTATATCTCTATATACACAGGGAGGCACATATTATACTGATATAAGCTTCATATATCTATATACACTGGGAGGCACATATTATACTGATATATGCTTTATATCTCTATATACACTGGCAGGCACATATTACTGATATATGCTTTATATCTCTATATACACAGGGAGGCACATATTATACTGATATATGCTTTATATCTCTATATACACTGGCAGGCACATATTATACTGATATATGCTTTATATCTCTATAAACACTGGGAGGCACATATT
Organism: Pelodytes ibericus; assembly: GCA_036172795.1. Taxonomy (NCBI): domain Eukaryota; kingdom Metazoa; phylum Chordata; class Amphibia; order Anura; family Pelodytidae; genus Pelodytes; species Pelodytes ibericus. The sequence goes on from CM069863.1 coordinate 195,489,481, forward strand.
ATACTGATATATGCATTATATCTCTATATACACTGGGAGGCACATATTATACTGATATATGCTTTATATCTCTATATTCACTGGGAGGCACATATTATACTGATATATGCTTTGTATCTTTATATACACTGGGAGGCACATATTATACCAATATATGCTTTATATCTCTATATACACAGGGAGGCACATATTATTCTGATATATGCTCTATATCTCTATATACACAGGGAGGCACATATTATACTGATATATGCTTTTTATCTTTATATACACTGGGGGGCACATATTATACTGATATATGCTTTATATCTCTATATACACAGGGAGGCACATATTATACTGATATATTCTTTATACTCTATATACACAGGGAGGCACATATTATACCGATATATTCCTTATACTCTATATACACAGGGAGGCACATATTATACTGATATATGCTTTATATCTCTATATACACTGCTAGGCAAATATTATACTGATATATGCTTTATATCTCTATATACACAGGGAGGCACATATTATACTGATATATGCTTTATATCTCTATATACACTGGGAGGCACATATTCTACTGATATATGCTCTATATCTCTATATACACAGGGAGGCACATATTATACTGATATATGCTTTATATCTCTATATACACTGCTAGGCACATAGTATACTGATATATGCTTTATATCTCTATATACACAGGGAGGCACATATTATACTGATATATGCTTTATACTCTATATTCACTGGCAGGCACATATTATACTGATATATGCTTTATACTCTATATTCACTGGCAAGCACATATTATACTGATATATGCTTTATATCTCTATATACACAGGGAGGCACATATTATACTGATATATGCTTTGTATCTCTATATTCACTGGCAGGCACATATTACTGATATATGCTTTATATCTCTATATACACAGGGAGGCACATATTATACTGATATAAGCTTCATATATCTATATACACTGGGAGGCACATATTATACTGATATATGCTTTATATCTCTATATACACTGGGAGGCACATATTATACTGATATATGCTTTATATCTCTATATACACTGGGAGGTACATATTATACTGATATATGCTTTATATCTCTATATACACAGGGAGGCACATATTATACTGATATATGCTTTGTATCTCTATATTCACTGGCAGGCACATATTACTGATATATGCTTTATATCTCTATATACACAGGGAGGCACATATTATACTGATATAAGCTTCATATATCTATATACACTGGGAGGCACATATTATACTGATATATGCTTTATATCTCTATATACACTGGCAGGCACATATTACTGATATATGCTTTATATCTCTATATACACAGGGAGGCACATATTATACTGATATATGCTTTATATCTCTATATACACTGGGAGGTACATATTATACTGATATATGCTTTATATCTCTATATACACTGGCAGGCACATATTATACTGATATATGCTTTATATCTCTATATACACTGGGAGGCACATATTATACTGATATATGCTTTATATCTCTATATACACTGGCAGGCACATATTATACTGATATATGCTTTATATCTCTATATACACTGGCAGGCACATATTATACTGATATATGCTTTATATCTCTATATACACTGGCAGGCACATATTATACTGATATATGCTTTATATCTCTATATACACTGGGAGGTACATATTATACTGATATATGCTTTATATCTCTATATACACTGGCAGGCACATATTATACTGATATATGCTTTATATCTCTATATACACTGGCAGGCACATATTATACTGATATATGCTTTATATCTCTATATTCACTGGGAGGTACATATTATACTGATGTATGCTTTATATCTCTATATACACAGGGAGGCACATATTATACTGATATAAGCTTTATATTTCTCTATATATGAAGGGCTGTGTTTCTTCTATCTTCATATACAAGTGCTGGGACATATTATACTGATATAACAATTTAGGGAAGTGACACTTTATATTTTGATAAAGGAATGTATGCACTAGCATTGATTTCTTACGAGTGATTAAATCATGGACTATTCTTTGAGAAGTCCTGCATTTCTTTTGGATTTTTTGGATTTAGCAGCACTGCACCCGGTCCACTAACAGACTATTGACCCAAATCTGAGTGCATCATACCTAGGACTTTATGTATATATATATGGCAGGGATGGTTGCTTTATAATGCTATATATACACGAAAGGAAGGGAGTCGTTATACTGATATCTATATGGGATACTGATATATGCATAGTGTGGAGAGGGATGCTTTATGCTGATATACATATACATGCAGTGGGGAGAGATGATTTATACTGGTCATTTCACATGTAGTGAGGATGGATACTTTATACTGATATGTACATGTAGTGAGTTTAGTTACGTTAAACTGATATGTACATGTAGTGAGGTTGGATACTTTATAATGATATGTATATGTAGTTAGGATGGTTACTTTATACTGATATATCCATGTAGTGAGAATGGATACTTTGTACTGATATGTACATGTAGTGAGGATGGATACTTGATACTGATATATACATATAGTGAGGATGGATACTTTGTACTGATATGTACATGTAGTGAGGATGGATACTTGATACTGATATATACATATAGTGAGGATGGAGCCTTGATACTGATCTATACATGTAGTGAGGATGGATACTTTATACTGATATATCCATCTAGTGAGGATGGAGCCTTGATACTGATATATACATGTAGTGAGGATGGAGCCTTGATACTGATATATACATATAGTGACGATGGAGCCTTGATACTGATATAACCATGTAGTGAGGATGGAGCCTTGATACTGATATATACATGTAGTGAGGATGTATACTTTATACTGATATATCCATATAGTGAGGATGGAGGCTTGATACTGATATATACATGTAGTGAGGATGTATACTTTATACTGATATATCCATATAGTGAGGATGGAGGCTTGATACTGATATATACATGTAGTGAGGATGTATACTTTATACTGATATATCCATCTAGTGAGGATGGAGCCTTGATACTGATATATACATGTAGTGAGGATGGAGCCTTGATACTGATATATACATGTAGTGAGGATGGAGCCTTGATACTGATATATCCATATAGTGAGGATAGAGCCTTGATACTGATATATACATGTAGTGAGGATGGAGCCTTGATACTGATATATACATGTAGTGAGGATGGAGCCTTGATACTGATATAACCATGTAGTGAGGATAGAGCCTTGATACTGATATAACCATGTAGTGAGGATGGAGCCTTGATACTGATATATCCATATAGTGAAGATGGAGCCTTGATACTGATATATATGCATGGCCAGATGCTTTATACTGAGCTGTGTCATAGAGTGGGTTAAACTGATGCGACTGCTCCATAGTGCTCCAGCAGGACACTGGTTAATGTCAAACCTGCTCATATACACATACTACTAAATATGTAAAGACATGTGTTTTACTAATCCAAAAACCAAGTACAGCAGCCAAATATGCTAAAGAGTATTCACATAATCTGAATCTCCAAAATGACACCTAAGTGCTTCACTTGACTGACCTAGTGGCCATATGTGGCACTGCCCGAGGAGAACTTTATTTAATGTCTGGTGCAGAGTCAGTAGGATGACTCCTGGGTGGATTATATCACTGCTGGCATGTAATGGAGGCTGACTGTCTACCCTCTAAGCAAACTGCTTGGTTTCTTTGTTATCTGGGACTTGTTTTACTGGGTATCTGACTTGTAACTCTCTCTTGAACAGGAGGCAGCAGTGCTCGTATCGAACAGGTCCATGCATCCTCGGGAGTTCTTTCGACAGCAGGAACGTTCTACTTCCTGCTCATTCTCACCCCCATCCACCCCAAACTCACCCTCAAGATCTTCACCGGGTAAGCTCACTGTAGTACGCAGATTGGCTGTTGATCTAGTGCCAAGTAAGGTTCAGTAGGTTTTTTGTGTGTATTCAGCTAAAGCTATTGCTGGAAGGTTTGTTTTGTTGGTGTAGGGTCAGTGTTTTGTTGGTGGTTGGTCGCTTTGTGTTGGTGGTTGGTCAGTTTGTGGTGGGTGGAAGGTCAGTGTATGTTGTTAGAAAATGATAGGCTCATGTTGGTGGAAGGTCAGGTAATGTTGTTGATGTAAAGTCAGATTGTGGTGTTGGTGAAGGGTCAGTTTGCAATGTTGGTGGAACGTCGAATTGTGTTATTGGTAGAAGGTCAGTTTGTGTTGTGGGTGAAAGGTTGATTTGTGCTATTGGTAGGGGATCAGTTCTCGATGTTGGTGGAAGGTCGAATTGTGTTATAGTTGAAGGGTCTTTTATACTGTTGGGTGAATGTTGGTTTGTGCTATTGGTGGAAGGTCGATTCGTGTTGTTGTTGGAAGGTCAGTTCATGTTGTTGTTGGAAGGTCAGTTCATGCTGTTGTTGTTGTTGGAAGGTCAGTTCATGCTGTTGTTGTTGTTGGAAGGTCAGTTCATGCTGTTGTTGTTGTTGGAAGGTCAGTTCATGCTGTTGTTGTTGTTGGAAGGTCAGTTCATGTTGTTGTTGGAAGGTCAGTTCATGTTGTTGTTGGAAGGTCAGTTCATGTTGTTGTTGTTGGAAGGTCAGTTCATGTTGTTGTTGGAAGGTCAGTTCATGTTGTTGTTGTTGTTGGAAGGTCAGTTCATGTTGTTGTTGTTGGAAGGTCAGTTCATGTTGTTGTTGTTGGAAGGTCAGTTCATGTTGTTGTTGTTGGAAGGTCAGTTCATGTTGTTGATGGAAGGTCAGTTCATGTTGTTGGTGGAGGGTCAGTTCATGTTGTTGCTAGAAGGTCAGTTCATGTTGTTGCTAGAAGGTCAGTTCATGTTGTTGGTAGAAGGTCAGTTCATGTTGTTGGTGGAAGGTCAGTTCATGTTGTTGGTGGAAGGTCAGTTCATGTTGTTGGTGGAAGGTCAGTTCATGTTGTTGTTGTTGTTGTTGGAAGGTCAGTTCATGTTGTTGGTGGAAGGTCAGTTCATGTTGTTGTTGGAAGGTCAGTTCATGTTGTTGTTGGAAGGTCAGTTCATGTTGTTGGAAGGTCAGTTCATGTTGTTGTTGGAAGGTCAGTTCATGTTGTTGGTGGAGGGTCAGTTCATGTTGTTGGTGGAAGGTCAGTTCATTTTGTTGGTGGAAGGTCGGTTTGTGTTACTGGTGGAAAGTCTGTTCATGTTGTTGGCGGAAGGTTAATTCATGTTGGTGGCGGGTCAATTCATGTTGGTGGAAGGTCAGTTTGTGTTGTTGGTGGAAGGTTGGTTTGTGTTGTTGGTGGAAGGTTTGTTGGTTCGTGTTGTTGGTGGAAGGTTTGTTGGTTCGTGTTGTTGGTGGAAGGTCAGCTCCTGTTGTTGTTGTTGTTGTTGGAAGGTCAGTTCATGTTGTTGTTGGAAGGTCAGTTCATGTTGTTGTTGTTGGAAGGTCAGTTCATGTTGTTGGTGGAAGGTCGGTTTGTGTTAATGGTGGAAGGTCGGTTTGTGTTAATGGTGGAAAGACAGTTAATGTTGGTGGAAGGTCAGTTCATGTTGGTGGAAAGTCTGTTCATGTTGTTGGTGGAAGGTCAATTCATGTTGGTGGAGGGTCAGTTCATGTTGTTGGTGGAAGGTCAGTTCATGTTGTTGGTGGAAGGTCAGTTTGTGTTATTGGTGGAAGGTTTGTTGGTTCGTGTTGTTGGTGGAAGGTCAGTTCGTGTTGTTGGTGGAAGGTCAGTTCGTGTTGTTGGTGGAAGGTTGGTTTCTGTTGTTGGTGGAAGGTTTGTTGGTTCGTGTTGTTGGTGGAAGGTCAGTTTGTGTTGTTGGTGGAAGGTTTGTTGGTTCGTGTTGTTGGTGGAAGGTCAGTTCGTGTTGTTGGTGGAAGGTTTGTTGGTTCATGTTGTTGGTGGAAGGTCAGTTCAGGTTGTTGGTGGAAGGTCAGTTCAGGTTGTTGGTGGAAGGTCGGTTTGTGCTTTTGGTGGAAGGTTGTTGGTTTGTGTTGTGGGTGAAGGGTCAGTTCGCAATGTTGGTGGATGGTCGGTTCATGTTGTTGGTGGAATGTCGGTACATGTTGGTGGAAGGTCAGTTTGTGTTATTTGTGGAATGCTTGTTAGTTCGTGTTGTTGGTGGAAGGTCAGTTTGTGTTGTTGGTGGAAGGTTGGTTTGTGTTGGTGTAAGGTTGGTTGGTTCATGTTGTTGGTGGAAGGTCAGTTCAGGTTGTTGGTGGAAGGTCGGTTTGTGCTTTTGGTGGAAGGTTGTTGGTTTGTGTTGTGGGTGAAGGGTCAGTCCGCAATGTTGGTGGATGGTCGGTTCATGTTGTTGGTGGAAGGTCGGTTCATGTTGTTGGAAGGTCGGTTCATGTTGCAGCAGGAGATCGCATTTTTAAAGTCCGAGATTTGTAATTTATCTGTAAAACAAACTCGGGCTGAGACTCTTGCGAAGTCACTTCCACAGAGGCCATTGCCGCAGAGGCTTCCTAGGAATGGCAGGTGGGTTACTGTTGGATCTGGTAGGCTTAGAGTTGTGGATAAAAGGCATGATTTGGCTTGCAATGAGGTTTCATTGGTGAAGAAAGCTTTTCGTGTTCTTGCCAATGAGATACGGCAGGTTGTGTCCACACTGTCCTTTTCTGAAGTTATGCCTGTGCATAACATTCAGAATGATAGACGGATGAATATTAGGGGCTTCAACTTGTGGCTTGGGGAATGGTGTCGGGAGCAAGGATTTGGCTTTGTTTCTCATGGAAGTTCACTATGGGATAGAAAGGAACTGTACAAAAAAGATGGTTTGCATCTTTCTCAAAAGGGAACGAATGTTCTCGGTGAGCAGTTCAGAGGTTTTGCTAGGAGGTTTTTAAACTAAAAGAGGGGGGCAAAATGGCGATAAAACATCAATCCAATTGCCCCCCAAAAAAGGTACAGAAGGTATCTGTAGTCAGTGTGCTGAAAAATGATAAGCTTAGGGTCATGTCTACAAATGCTCGCAGTTTAGGGAATAAGATCCATGAACTTCTGGCAATATTGACAACTGAGAATGTAGATTTAGTGGCTGTTACTGAGACATGGTATAATGAAAAACATGACTGGGAAATATCAATACCAGGGTACTCTTTATATATATCAATACCAGGGTACTCTTTATATAGAAAAGACAGAGAAGGTAAAAAAGGGGGAGGGGTGGCCCTGTATGTGAGGGATAGCTTAAAATGTAACGTAATACAAGTTAGTGAGGCGAACATAGAGTCAGTTTGGGTTACATTAGAATTTGGTAATCATATGGTAACTCGGGTAGGTGTGATTTATAGGCCCCCTGGACAAATAGAGGAGTTAGATAATCTACTAGTTGAGGAAATAGCTAAAATGACAATGAAGGGAGAAGTGATCATCATGGGTGACTTTAATCTTCCTGATGTGAACTGGAAATACAAAACAGCTACTTGCGCCAGGAGTACGCATATCCTAAACTCCCTACTGGGATTATCTCTAAAACAAGTAGTGGAGGAGCCAACTCGAAAGCAGACCATACTAGACTTAGTGTTCACAAATGGAGATTTGTTATCAGATATTACTGTAGGTGAAAGTTTAGGATCTAGTGATCACCAGACAGTGTGGTTTAATATAAGAACAGTGACCCAGTCACACCACACAAAAACAAAAGGTTTAGATTTTAGAAAAACAGACTTTTCTAAAATTAGATTAGGTGTAAAGGAGTCATTATCAGACTGGAGAAATTTAAATGGAGTCCAGGAGAAATGGGATTGTCTAAAAGTTACACTACTGAAGGCAACAGAAAATTGCATAAGGCTTGTCAGTAAGAGCAAAAAATTGAAGAAACCACTGTGGTACTCTGCAGAGGTGGCTAAAATAGTAACAAAATAAAAAGCTAGCATTTAGTAATTAGAAAAATACTCAGAGTGAGGAAGATAGAAAGATCTATAAGAGTAAAACATTTTTTAGATACATAAATGAGAAAAGGAAAGTAAAACAAGGATTAGTTAGATTAAAAACAAAAGAAGGATGCTATGTAGAAGAGGATAAAGGCTTAGCAGACTGCCTTAATGAATATTTTTGTTCAGTTTTTACAAATGAAAATGAGGGTAAGGGACCTCATTTAGGGAAAAAGACTAATGAGTCTTTTGATGCATGTAAGTTTACAGAGGAAGAGGTTTTACTTCAGCTGTCTAAAGTAAAGACAAAGAAGTCGATGGGACCTGATGGGATACATCCAAAGTTATTAAAAGAACTTAGTGGTGTACTAGCAAAACCGTTAACAGATTTATTTAACCAATCATTGTTAACGGGAGTAGTTCCAGAAGATTGGAAATTAGCTAATGTTGTGCCTATTCACAAGAAAGGTAGTAGGGAGGAGGCAGGCAACTATAGACCAGTAAGTCTTACTTCAGTACTGTGGAAAATAATGGAAACCTTGTTAAAGAATAGGATTGTTGAACATCTAAAGTCGTTTGGATTTCAAGATCAGAGACAGCATGGGTTTACTTCAGGGAGATCATGCCAAACTAATCGTATTGATTTTTTTGATTGGGTAACTAAAATAATAGATCAGGGTGGTGCAGTAGACATTGCTTACCTAGATTTCAGTAAGGCTTTTGACACTGTCGCACATAGAAGGCTTATCAATAAACTGAAATCTTTGAGTTTGGATTTCAATATTGTTGAATGGATTAGACAATGGCTGAGTGACAGGCAACAGAGGGTTGTAGTCAATGGGGTATATTCGATGCAAGGTCTTGTTACTAGTGGGGTACCTCAGGAAACTGTTCTTGGACCCATTCTCTTTAATATTTTTATTAGCGATATTGCAGAAGGTCTTTTTGTGCAAAGTATGTCTTTTTGCTGATGATACAAAGATTTGCAGCAGGGTTGATATTCATGGAGGGATAAGCCAAATGGCAAATGATTTAGCTAAACTAGAAAAATGGTCAGAGCAGTGGCAACTGGCATTTAATGTGGACAAGTGCAAGATTATGCACCTTGGGCGTAAAAACCCAAAAGCAGAATATAGACTATTTGGTACAGTCCTAACCTCAACATCTGAGGAAAGGGATTTAGGAGTAATAATTTCAGAGGACTTGAAGGTAGGTAGGCAATGCAATAGAGCAGCAGGAAATGCTAGCAGAATGCTTGGTTGCATAGGGAGAGGTATTAGCAGTAGGAAGAGGGAAGTGCTCATGCCATTGTACAGAGCACTGGTGAGACCTCACTTGGAGTATTGTACGCAGTACTGGAGACGTATCTCCAGAAGGATATTGATACTTTGGAGAGAGTTCAGAGAAGGGCTACTAAACTGGTTCATGGGTTGAAGGATAAAACTTACCAGGAAAGGTTAAAGCATCTTAACATGTATAGCTTGGAGGAAAGACGTAACAGGGGGGATATGATAGAAACATTTAAATACATAAAGGGAATCAACACAGTAAAAGAAGAGAGTATATTTAAAAGAAGAAAAACTACCACAACTAGAGGACATAGTCTTAAATTAGAGGGGCAACGATTTAAAAGTAATATCAGGAAGTATTACTTTACTAAGAGGGTAGTGGATGTATGGCATAGCCTGCCAGCAGAAGTGGTAGAGGTAAACACAGTCAAGGATTTTAAGCATGCGTGGGATAGACACAAGGCTATCCTAGCTATAAGACCGGGAACGGGGGACTAATAAAAGTACTCAAAAAAAATTGGGCAGACTAGATGGACCGCATGGTTCTTATCTGCCGACACATTCTATGTTTCTATGTTGGTGGAATGTCAGTGTGTGTTGTTGCTGGATGGTTGGTTCATGTTGTTGGTTCGAAGGTCGATTTGTGTTTTTGGTGGAAAGTCAGATGGTGCTATTGGTGGAAGGTCAGATGGTGCGATCAGTGGAAGGGTGGCTTGCGCTTTTGGTGGAAAGTTGGTTTGCGCTTTTGGTGGGAGGTCGGCTTGTGCTTTTTGTGGAAGATCATCTTGTGCTATTGTTAGAGGGTCTGTTCGTGATGTTGTTGGAAGGTCGATTCATGTTGTTGGTGGAAGGTTGGCTTCTGCTGTTGGTGGGAAGTCTTGGAGGGTCAATTGCCTTTCTTGGTGGAAGTTTGGTTTGTGCTTTTGGTGGAAGGTCAGTTTATGTTATAGTCAATCTATGTTATAGTTCATGTTGTTAGTAGAAGGTCAGTTCATGTTGTGGTGGAAGGTCAGTTCATGTCGGTGGAAGGTCTGTTTGTGCTTTTGGTGGAAGGTCGGTTCATGTTGTTAGTGGAGGGTTAGTTCCTGTTGTTGGTGGAAGTTCGGTTCATGTTGTTGGTGGGAGGTTGATTTGTGGTGTATATAAGAACACTTAAATTTAGCTGAACAAGGGTTTCTTTTATTTCCCTTAGGATTTCTTCACAAACCAGCCTTCCGATACCAGCGCAGCTTAACAGAGTCTGTCCTGTCTCCCCAAATTCAAAGTCCAACCTATGTTCCCAGTTTTCATAAACGAGACTCTGTGTCCTCTCCTTCCCCAGTGGCCTTATCTCCTGCATTCATCTTCTCCAAGTCTGCTCTTCCAGTCACATCTCCAAAGTTGGACTCCTTGCCTTCTTTCATACCACCTCCAATTACGCCTACTCGAGCTGGGCATTTTCATAATAAAAGCATCTCCCCTCCATATACACATTGTGTCACCTCACCCAGGTCTTTTGTCAAAGACTCCTGTCTTAAAGCTGATTATGTAACCCCGGAAGAGTATCAAGCCCAGAATATCTCCCCTAAAGCCAAGTCTTTGCCCTTAAATGAACCAATCAAAACAGATATTGAACCTAAAAAGGTGAATGCTTCACTGCTAAATGACACCTATAAGGCTGAGTTTGTACCTATTAATGAATCTTCAAGACCAGACCTTGAGCCTCTGCATACCCCAAAAGCCCCAGTCTGGGCAGAAAGAGTTGTTGTGACCTCCCCACCTGTTCCATCTACTATAGAACCTCCACCAGCTAAAGATGCTGATCCAGTTAAACTTCCAACTTTCACACCAACTATAGTTGATAGAATTGTTACTGCCCCACCAAATCTAGAAGCCACCCCATTGACACTTACTCCAAAACCTAATTTGCCTCCTGTTTTACCAGCATCAGACACCACTTCCCTTCCGCTTCCACCTATGATAGATTCCACACTCCCTCCTGTTCCACCAACCAAACATGCTTCAGTCTCATCTTTACCCCTGCCTTCTTTACTAAAGTATGTGGCCCCTTCTCCCTATATTCCATTAATTTCAGAAACCACCTCTATCATAAGCAGCCCAGCCACATTACAAAACAAAGAAATTGCCTCATCCATGAATGTATCTCCAGTGCATCCTTCTTCAGACTATAGGATATCAGAAGACATTATTGACACTGAAATGCCTTGTTCACGTAATTTTCCTGATACTTGGCCAATGGACATTGAGTCTGTAATGTGTTTACATGGTATTGGCTCTAATTTCACTAATATATCTTCATCCCAGCCTGAGATATCAGCTAGACCACCTTCACACCCTACTGAGAGATCACCTAGACCATCTTCACCCCAATCTCAGATACCACCTAGACCACCTTCATCCCAGCCTGAGATATCCGCTAGATCACCTTCACCCAAAACTCAGATACCACCTAGACCACCTTCCTCCCAACCTGAGATTTCAGCTAGACCACCTTCACCCCAAACTCAGATACCACCTAGACCACCTTCATCCCAGCCTGAGATATCAGCTAGACCACCTTCACCTAAAACTCAGATACCACCTAGACCACCTTCACCCCAAACTCAGATACCACCTAGACCAACTTCCTCCCAGCCTGAGATATCAGCTAGACCACCTTCACCCAAAACTCATATCCCACCTAGACCACCTTCATTCCAGCCTGAGATATCAGCTAGATCACCTTCACCCCAAACTCAGATACCGCCTTCATCCCAGCCTGAGAGATCACCTAGACCATCTTCACCCCAAACTCCGATACCACCTAGACCACCTTCATCCCAAACTCAGATACCACCTAGACCACCTTCACCACAAACTCAGATACCAGCTAGGCCGCCTTCACCTGAGGCCATGAGACCACACACACCACCTTCACCCCAGACTCAAATACCAACTAGACAACCATCACCCCTTACTCAGAGACCTCCTTCAGCCAGAATCGAGACACCACCTAGACCACCATTACCATGGATTGAAAGACTCCACCCAACTGAGAAACCAACTTCACATCGACCTGAAAGACCTGCTAGTCCCCCGAATAGGAGACCTGCTAGTCCCCCAAATGAGAGACCTGCTAGTCCCCCGAATGAGAGACCTGCTAGTCCCCCGAATGAGAGACCTGCTAGTCCCCCGAATGAGAGACCTGCTAGTCCCCCAAATGAGAGACCTGCTAGTCCCCCGAATGAGAGAGCTGCTAGTTTCCCGAATGACAGACCGGCTAGTCTCCCGAATGAGAGACCTGCTAGTCCCCCGAATGAGAGACCTGCTAGTCCCCCGAATGAGAGACCTGCCAGTCCCCCGAATGAGAGACCTGCCAGTCCCCCGAATGAGAGACCTGCTAGTCCCCCGAATGAGAGACCTGCTAGTCCCCCGAATGAGAGACCTGCTAGTCCCCCTAATGAGAGACCTGCTAGTCCCCCGAATGAGAGAGCTGCTAGTCTCCCTAATGACAGACCGGCTAGTCCCCCGAATGACAGACCTGCTAGTCCCCCGAATGAGAGACCTGCTAGTCCCCCTAATGAGAGACCTGCTAGTCCCCCGAATGAGAGAGCTGCTAGTCCCCTGAATGAGAGAGCTGCTAGTCTCCCGAACGACAGACCGGCTAGTCCCCCGAATGACAGACCGGCTAGTCCCCCGGATGACAGACCGGCTAGTCCCCCGAATGACAGACCGGCTAGTCCATCGAATGACAGACTGGCTTGTCCCCCGAGTAATAGACTGGCTAGTCCCTCAAATGACAGTCTGGCTAGTCCCCCGAATGACAGACCAGCTATTCCCCCAAATGACAGACTGGCTAGTCCTCCAAATGACAGTCTGGCTAGTCCCCCAAATGACAGACTGGCTAGTCCTCCAAATGACAGACTGGCTAGTCCCCTGAATGACAGGCTGACTAGTCCCCCAAAGGAGAGGCTTGCTAGTCCCCCAAATGAGAGGCTTGACAGTCCCCCAGCTGAGAGACCACCTTCACCATCAATTAATAAACCTTTTAATCCCCCAAATGAGAGTTCAGTTACCATCCCCACTGACATAGAACTTGACGGTCAACACTGGGAAGCTTCTCAATCTTTGTATGATAATTTACTTCTCTTAGAGGCCCCACCCCCTGAAAGCTCAGTTACATGTGAGGATCCTCCTATTTACAGTATACCACTGCTAGATGTCCCACCCCCTGGAAGCTCAGTTACATCTGAGGCTCCTCCTATTTACAGTATCCCACTACTGGATGTCCCACCCCCTGAAAGCTCAGTTACATCTGAGGCTCCTCCTATTTACAGTATCCCACTACTGGATGTCCCACCCCCTGAAAGCTCAGTTACATCTGAGGCTCCGCCTATTTACAGTTTCCCACTACTGGATGCCCCACCCACTGAAAGCTTAGTTAATTCTGAGGCTCCTCCTCTTTACAGTATACCACTACTGGATGCCCCATCCACTGAAAGCTCAGTTACATGTGAGGCTCCTCCTATTGAGAGAATACTTCTACTCGATGCTCCACCCACTGAAAGCTCAGTTACATGTGAGGCTCCTCCTATTGAGAGAATAATTTTACTGGATGCTCCACCCACTGAAAGCTCAGTTACATGTGAGGCTTCTCCTATTGAGAGAATACATCTACTGGATGCCCCATCCACTGAAAGCTCAGTTACATGTGAGGCTCCTCCTATTGAGAGAATACATCTACTGGATGCCCCATCCACTGAAAGCTCAGTTACATGTGAGGCTCCTCCTATTGATAGAATATTTCTACTGGATGCTCCACCCACTGAAAGCTCAGTTACATGTGAGGCTCCTCCTATTGAGAGAATACTTTTACTGGATGCTCCACCCACTGAAAGCTCAGTTACATGTGAGGATCCTTCTATTGGGAGAATACATGTGCAGGATGCCCCACCCACTGAAAGCTCCGTTACATGTGAGGCTACTCCTATTGAGAGAATACTTCTACTGGATGCCCCATCCACTGAAAGCTCAGTTACATGTGAGGCTTCTCCTATTGAGAGAATACATCTACTGGATGCCCCATCCACTGAAAGCTCAGTTACATGTGAGGATCCTTCTATTGGGAGAATACATGTGCTGGATGCTCCACCCACTGAAAGCTCAGTTACATGTGAGGCTTCTCCTATTGAGAGAATACATCTACTGGATGCTCCACCCATTGAAAGCTCAGTTACATGTGAGGCTCCTCCTACTGAGAGAATACATCTACTGGATGCCCCATCCACTGAAAGCTCAGTTACATGTGAGGCTTCTCCTATTGAGAGAATACATCTACTGGATGCTCCACCCATTGAAAGCTCAGTTACATGTGAGGCTCCTCCTACTGAGAGAATACATCTACTGGATGCCCCATCCACTGAAAGGTCAGTTACATGTGAGGCTCCTCCTATTGAGAGAATACTTCTATTTGATGCCCCTGATGGCTCTCTTGCGTGTGAGTCCATACCCACTGAGAATTTACTCATGTCTGAGACTCCACCCACTAGTAGATCACTGGTATCAGAGGCTTATCCCATTGATACTTTGTCTGAGGCCATGCCATCTGAAACATCTCTGGAAAGCCACTGGTCCCAAAGCCACAAGCAAACTGCACAGCCACAAACTTTGAAGACAGAACTTACCAATATTATCACCTCAACCATACCTCCATCGGAGAAACCCACCACCGGTCTGCAGTCGCCAATACACACAAGGAACCCTGACTATTCCTCGGGTAAGCCAACGCTTATTATACCAACGCTTATTATAGCCAGTGATATGGGGAAACAAGACCATATTTAATCCAAGATATCCCGAGACAAAAGGAATTCAGGAGCTCTCATCCCGACAGGGAAATGCAGGGGATAGGTGTAGTTATAGGGTGATGGTGCTGTAATAGAGCAGGGATAGGTACAGTTATAGGGTGAGGGTGGTGTAATAGAGCAGGGATAGGTACAGTTATAGGGTGAGGGAGGTGTAATAGAGCAGGGATAGGTACAGTTATAGGGTGAGGGTGCTGTAATAGAGCAGGGATAGGTACAGTTATAGGGTGAGGGTGCTGTAATAGAGCAGGGATAGGTGCAGTTATAGGGTGAGGGGTGGTGTAATAGAGCAGGGATAGGTGTAGTTATAGGGTGATGGTGCTGTAATAGAGCAGGGATAGGTACAGTTATAGGGTGAGGGTGGTGTAATAGAGCAGGGATAGGTACAGTTATAGGGTGAGGGTGCTGTAATAGAGCAGGGATAGGTACAGTTATAGGGTGAGGGTGGTGTAATAGAGCAGGGATAGGTACAGTTATAGGGTGAGGGTGCTGTAATAGAGCAGGGATAGGTGTAGTTATAGGGTGATGGTGCTGTAATAGAGCAGGGATAGGTACAGTTATAGTGTGAGGGTGGTGTAATAGAGCAGGGATAGGTACAGTTATAGGATGAGGGTGGTGTAATAGAGCAGGGATAGGTACAGTTATAGGGGGAGGGTGCTGTAATAGAGCAGGGATAGGTACAGTTATAGGGGGACGGTGCTGTAATAGAGCAGGGATAGGTACAGTTATAGGGTGAGGGTGGTGTTATAGAGCAGGGATAGGTACAGTTATAGGGTGAGGGTGGTGTAATAGAGCAGGATAGGTACAGTTATAGGGTGAGGGTGGTGTAATAGAGCAGGGATAGGTACAGTTATAGGGTGAGGGTGCTGTAATAGAGCAGGGATAGGTGTAGTTATAGGGTGATGGTGCTGTAATAGAGCAGGGATAGGTACAGTTATAGGGTGAGGGTGGTGTAATAGAGCAGGGATAGGTACAGTTATAGGATGAGGGTGGTGTAATAGAGCAGGGATAGGTACAGTTATAGGGGGAGGGTGCTGTAATAGAGCAGGGATAGGTACAGTTATAGGGTGAGGGTGGTGTAATAGAGCAGGGATAGTTACAGTTATATGGTAAGGGTGCTGTAATAGAGCAGGATAGGTACAGTTATAGGGTGAGGGTGGTGTAATAGAGCAGGGATAGGTACAGTTATAGAGTGATGGGGCTGTAATAGAGCAGGGATAGGTACAGTTATAGGGTGAGGGGTGGTGTAATAGAGCAGGGATAGGTACAGTTATAGAGTGAGGGTGCTGTAGTAGAGTAGGGGTAGGTACAGTTATAGGGTGAGGGTGCTGTAGTAGATTAGGGGTAGGTACAGTTAAAGGGTGAGGGTGCTGTAGTAGATTAGGGGTAGGTACAGTTATAGGGTGAGGGTGTTGTAGTAGATTAGGAGTAGGTATAGTTATAGGGTGAGGGTGGTGTGATAGAGCAGGGATAGGTACAGTTATAGGGTGAGGGTGGTGTAGTAGATTAGGGGTAGGTATAGTTATAGGGTGAGGGTGGTGTGATAGAGCAGGGATAGGTACAGTTATAGGGTGAGGGTGGTTTAGTAGATTAGGGGTAGGTATAGTTATAGGGTGAGGGTGGTGTGATAGAGCAGGGTTAGGTACAGTTATAGGGTGAGGGTGCTGTAGTAGATTAGGGGTAGGTATAGGGTGAGGGTGGTTTAGTAGATTAGGGGTAGGTATAGTTATAGGGTGAGGGTGGTGTAGTAGATTAGGGGTAGGTATAGGGTGAGAGTGGTTTAGTAGATTAGGGGTAGGTATAGTTATAGGGTGAGGGTGGTGTAGTAGATTAGGGGTAGGTATAGGGTGAGGGTGGTTTAGTAGATTAGGGGTAGGTATAGGGTGAGGGTGGTTTAGTAGATTAGGGGTAGGTATAGGGTGAGGGTAGTAGTAGAGCAGGAATGTTTATAGTCTGTATGTTACTCACTATAGGTGATCTCCCGGTCCTCCCGAGTAGCAGTATTGATGGAAAGAATGAAGAGCTGATGAATTCCTATTTATCCCAGGTGAGGCGGTTGGTTTGTACCAGGATCAGACTGAGTATACTAATCACCCCAGCTCAGCACTCTCAGCCTGACACAGTAATGTGTACTACATTGATGAAGCTGGGAATTGAGCAGGGAATGAAAACTCAAGGCCAGAATAGCAGAGCTGATGTACAGCTGAACGGGAGAATATTTCCAACTCTGCTACATTGGCCTTGATTTCAATTTGCTTCTCAAATCCCTGCCTTTCCCGCTTTCATGAATAAATCCTCCAGGGATTTGTCTCTCCAGACAGAGCTCTATGTATCATGGGAAATGCAGTCCAGAATAGCTGGAGTGCTGAACTGGGAGTGTTGCAGTCTAGTGATTTACCAATCTTTACCAATGCAGTTGTTCTGGGCCAGCTCTAGTTGGAACTCTACTCCAATGCCAGCGGTTCAGCTGGGGCATTCGCAGGGGGAAAGAGACACAATCCTTACGTTTCAGGCAGGGATTGGTAGTGACTTACAAGGCTCTGTTCTATGGTCAGTGCCTCCAATGGGATGTACCGGGCAGTCTCTGGATCGGTGCCATCAAACAGGGTCAAGGTAACAGTTCTGGGTCCATGGGTAGAGTGGGGTAGAGGTCAGCGACATTCTGCCCCAATGTCAGCAATTCAGCTTATACTGTGTCAGATGAAACCACAGTCTCTGGGTCAGGTTTACCGATGTCTAACAGCTCCAGCATCAGATCTAGGCCAGCTGCCCAGCATCCCTGTGCTTCATCATCTCTGTATTCCATCATCCCTGTGCATCTGTCATCCCTGTGCTCTGTCATCCCTGTGCTCCGTCATCCCTGTGCTCCGTCATCCCTGTGCTCTGTCATCCCTGTGCTCCGTCATCCCTGTGCTCCGTCATCCCTGTGCTCTGTCATCCCTGTGCTCCGTCATCCCTGTGCTCCGTCATCCCTGTGCTCCGTCATCCCTGTGCACCGTCATCCCTGTGCTCCGTCATCCCTGTGCTCCGTCATCCCTGTGCTCCGTCATCCCTGTGCTCCGTCATCCCTGTGCTCCGTCATCCCTGTGCTCCGTCATCCCTGTGCTCCGTCATCCGTGTGCTCCTTCATCCGTGTGCTCCTTCATCCGTGTGCAGACCACAGACTTTTCCACCCTTACCGGGTCGACACGCTCAAAACTTCAACTCTGCAACTCTTCAGTATGAGCATTGCTAGTTGTTACGGTTACTCCCAGGCTAGCTGGAAGCTGGACCGCTTAGAAAGTCTGGATCCCAGTTTAGAGAGAGAGAGAAGCCGCTTTGTCTCGATATCCAGACGGATCTTGTCAGTGTAGATCAATCCCACTATCTATTTTACAGCTAGGATACTCTTTCCCCACAAAACGAGTCAAGGCTGCGATTTGAAAGTCAAACAAGAACTCTTTTAATGGCACACAGGGATCGGTATTTATACGAAATCTCAGGTCCAGGGACAGCCCCCTCTGGACCTGATGGGATACAGGGATAACATAATGCATCAACCAATGAGAGTACAGTGTATCGTTTGAATTTGATACCGCCCAGCTTGGAGATAATGAACCCAACGGTTACAGTAATAGTATTATCTCCAAGCGCCCAAAACCCCCCCTTTTATTTTCCACACAGAAAACACATTAAAAGTATATAACTTCAACAGTTTCATAGATATTTTGGCACATGCCAGGAGCTGGGTGTTCGGTTGTTCGGGAAAAAGATGCAATATTCCCGTATCGAAGCCAGAGTATCATAACATAGTCAACAGAATCCAAGGTAAATAACAGTTTTGTAACAGTGCTCCCTTTTTGTGGAACACTCTGGCAGACACTGTCTGACCCCTCTTCGGGGCAGACTAAGGCTGTCCAGACTGCTGGTTATGCCGGGCTGAGGTCTGTTTGTCTGGACAACCCGTCGGCGTTGCCATTCTGTTTCCCAGGTCTGTAGGTAATGGTGAAGTTAAAGGGTTGCAACGATAAACTCCACCGTAAAAGTCTGCCATTATCCCCAGAGACCCGGTTTAGCCACACCAACGGGTTGTGGTCTGTAACCAGAGTGAACTCTTGTCCATACAAATAAGGAGTCAATTTCTTTAGGGCCCACACCAAAGCCAAACACTCTTTTTCTACCGCTGCATAGCTGACTTCGCGTGGCAGGAGCTTACGGCTGATGTAGGCAACTGGGTGCTCCCCTCCATCTTCACCTACTTGGCTGAGGACAGCTCCCAGCCCGAACATGGAAGCGTCGGTATGGACAATAAAACGTTTGTTAAGGGCTGGGGTCGCCAAGACAGGAGCATTTTTGAGAGCCTGAAACGCCGTTTCACAGTGGGGAGACCACAGGACCTGTCGTGGTAAGTTTTTCTTGGTCAGGTCAGTCAAGGCTTTGGCAAGTGTGCTGTAGTCCGGTACGAACCATCTGTAGTACCCTGCAGTGCCCAGGAATGCTAGGACCTGAGTCTTAGTGGTGGGGGTGGGCCAATTGGCGACGGCTTCTACCTTAGCCGGCTCTGGCCCACCCGGTGACCCTGTACCTCGGCCATCCCAAAGTGGCATTTTTCTGGCTTCAGAGTCAGGCCAGCAGCCCGGATCTAATCCAGAACCATTCCTACGTGAGCCAAGTGGTCCTCCCATGACTCACTGTGGATCGCTATGTCGTCCAGATATGCGCAAGCAAAACTCTGGAAGCCATCCAGGAGCCTATCTACCAAGCACTGGAATGTAGCTGGGGCATTCTTCATCCCGAAATGGCATCACCTTAAAATGGTATAAGCGAACGGGGTGACGAATGCCAACTTGGGGATAGCCTCCTGGGCCAGGGGAATCTGCCAGTAACCCTTGCAGAGGTCGATGGTGGTCAGGTAAGTTCCCCTGGCTAGACGATCAAGGAGCTCGTCTACCCTGGGCATAGGGTAAGTGTCCGTCACTGTCTTTTCATTGAGCCTCCGATAGTCTACGCAAAACCGGGTTGTGTCAGGATCGCCACCGTGACATCCAGACTGCCAGACGTGGTCGCCCCAGATGCACCGAGCAGGGGATTTGAACTGTGGTTCTTCTGGACCGTATCCTGCTATTTTGCCCCTGAGCCATTTCAGAACTTTGGATAACTCCTGATTATATTTCTATTGCCTGCAGCACTAGGGGGCTGGACCACTAAAGGCTCTGACCTGTCAGTAACTCTCCAGCTGAATGACATACCTAATTAACAAGGTATAAGACACTGCCTCTCGCTAAGGGCAGTGTCAGTTCATTGACTCTGGATTCCTTGTTTGGTTCCTGTGATTTTGACTTCCAGTATTCCTGATCATTTTTGGCTTTTGACCTTGGATTTGTTACCCGTTTATTCTGAATTCTGGCATCCTCTGACCTCTGGCTTACACACGAAGATTCTTTTGCTCTTGTCCTTGTCTGTAACTTTACCTGGATATCCTGACAAGCCCCCGTGCACAAACTCACAGGCCACGTGGCTTCTTACCTGGTCACCCTGGTCTGTGTTTTGTTTGCAAGGGTGAGCATACATCTCTGCCTAAAAGACTCCCAACAAAGGTAAGCCCTGACAAAACATTTCTTCCTAAAGGACTCCCAACAAAGGTTTCCCTGACAGGTTGATGGGCACCAGGACCACTGGGGAAGCCCAGGGACTATCGGAGGGCTCAATTACCCTGAGTTGGAGCATGTCATCGATCTCCTTCATCCCTGTCCTAACTGCCTCGGGGATTCGGTAAGGCGTCTGGCGTAAGGGAGCTTGTCCCGGGGTATCTACCTGGTGGGTGGTTAAGGTAGTGTACCCTGGCTTCTGGGAGAAAGTGGGGCTTTTGGACTGCAGGAGTTGACTAAGCTGCTCCCTTTCAGTGGGGCTAAGTCGGTCCTCTATCTTGACCTGGGCTACTATGTCTGCGTGGGAACTCTTTTCTAACAGGTCTGGGATGGGTAGACTGTCGGGGTCTTCCTGAGGGGGACAGCATACGGCTGTCACGTTCTCTGGTCGCTCAAGATATTCCTTAAGCATGTTTACATGAAACGTCTTTCTAAGATTGCTGTCATGGCAGCTAGCTATTACGTAAGTGGTGTCTCCCCTTTTCTCCACTTTCTGGTAAGGGCCCTGCCAGGAGGCTTGCAATTTGTCTGTCCTAACTGGCTTAAGCACTAACACCTTTTGCCCTATGGTGAAGATTCTTTTCCGCGCCCCACTATTGTACCATACCTTCTGTCTTCTCTGGGCCGACTGGAGGTTAGCCTGCACTGATTTGGCTAATTGCTCCATTCGGTCCCTGAGTTCCAGCACGTATGGCACAATGGGGACACCGTCAGTCTCCATCTCTCCCTCCCAGTGCTCTCGGATCAGGTTTAGGGGTCCCCGCACCTTTCTTCCGTAGAGCAATTCGAAGGGAGAGAACCCCGTTGTTTACTGGGGCACCTCCCGATAAGCAAATAGGAGGTGCGGCAGAAAGCGTTCCCAGTCTCTGTACTCTTGAGTAAACGTTTTGAGCATTTGTTTGAGGGTCCCATTGAACCTCTCACAGAGCCCGTTCGTCTGGGGGTGGTATGGAGAACTCAAGAGGGACTTAATCTTGCAAACCTGCCAGAGCTGCTGAGTCAATTCGGCAGTAAATTGGGTGTCTCGGTCGGACAGGATTTCTTTCGGAAATCCTACCCGGGAGAACACCTGAACCAGCGCGTTCGCTACCGTGTCCGCTTGGATGTTGAATAGGGCGACGGCTTCCGGGTACCTGGTAGCATAGTCCACTACGGTAAGAATGTAGCGCTTACCGGAGGGACTAGGGGTAGCCAGGGGTCCCACTAGGTCAATGGCAACCCTGCTGAAGGGTTCCTCTACAATGGGCATATTTACTATATGGGCTTTAGGGTGATCGCCCCTCCGCCCTGCTCGCTGACACACATCACGCGTATTACAATAAGTTCTGACATCAGCGTGTACCCCTGGCAAAAAGAACGTGTGAGTAATGCGGTGTAGTGTGCGGGTTACCGCTAGGTGACCTGCCAATGGGATGTCGTGTCCTATCTTGAGTATTTCTCGACGATATTTGTGGGGCACTACCAGCTGTTGTCTAGGCTGCCCCCTTTTCTCTGTCAAGCGATATAGCTTTCCTTTTTCCCATAAAAAGGTTTCGTTATCTGACCCGCCCACTCCGTTCTCTGCTCGTCCCCGGTAATTTTATATGGTCGGGTCAGTCTTAGACTCTAAGGGGGTCAGTCAAGGTCGGGGTAGGTCTTACCGGTGTCTCCCGCACTGGTGAGAGTTCTCGCCCCGTTCAGGCTTGGGCTCGAGTAGTCTCTGGATTCGCCTCATTGTTGTATACTGGAGCATAGGCAGAAGTCATGGGGCCCAAATCGTTGCCCAGTAGTACTTTGGCAGGTAAATTATCCATTATGCCCACATTCACGGCCCCTTTTCCTGCTCCCCAGTCAAGATGTACTTTAGCGGTCGGAATTTTGTACACATCCCCCCCCCCTCGCCACTCTAACGGCCACAGTCTGACCAATGTAATGGTAGCCCGCGTGTCTCTTAAACCCTCGGTAGATTGCCCCTCGAGCCATACCTTCAGCCGATGGTGCTGGCGGTTATCTGAAGCAGCATATCCAGGATCTGCTTCGTGGAGTGGTCCCAAATATTCCTCCATAGGGGCCTCTTGGTTAACACAGAGTGCCCGGGCAGGATGAGATGACCCAGAGGGGTAATTATAATTCCGGGTGGTCTGTTGTGCATTAAGAGGGCAGCTTGCCATGAGGTGTCCTAGTTGCTTGCATCGGTAGCAGGTCGGTCTGGGACGTTCAGAGTGGTTATTCAATGGTCCTGAGTACCGTACGGGTCCCGCGGGCACTGGAGCTCGGAATTCGGTACTAGACGACGTACGGTGAATATCCTTATGTTCGACCCGTGCCGGAGTTCGGTAGTTCGTGTAGACGGGAGTCGTAATGTTCATCGGCCAATTTGGCTGCTTCTTCCAAGGTAGTGGGTCGTCTGTCTCGCAGCCATTCCTTCTCCGGCTGCTCCATGCCGTTATAAAAATGTTCTAATAGAAATAACTGTAAAATTTCCTCACCGGTCACAGCTTTACTTCTGCTCATCCAGTGATTTGCTGCTCTCCGCATTCGGTGCGCCCATTCCATGTGCGTGTCGTTCGGCTTCTTCTTCGTGCTACGAAATTGTCGGCGATACGTGTCAGGAGTTACAGCGTACCGCGCAACAGTGTCTCTTTGACCAGCGCATACTGGGTTACTTCCTCAGCGCCCAGAGTCCGAAATGCTTCCAGGGCTCGCCCGGATAGTTTCCCAGACAATATCGTGGTCCACTCTCTGTTGGGAATCTGGTGTAGGGCACATTGCGTTTTGAAGTCAGGAAGGGTCTAAAAGCCGCATAGGGTATCTTTGGCCTCCCGGTGTTGTCGACAGGAACGATTACCTGTGGTACTTCGGCATTGCTGTGTGCTGTCACTAGTCTGAGTTTGTGGGCTCTAGCTTTCTGTATATCCTCGTCCGCTTCTGCCATCAGCTGCTGCACCAGTTCCATAGGTGGGTTCGGCCCGTATAGCGAGAGCCTCTCCCGAACAATCCTGGTCGTTTCGTCACTACTCGTGGTCGGGGTTTCTGCCATCGTGAAGCTCTGATCCAGTTCGGTCAATTCTGCGATCAGCTCCCTTCTCGGACGGTTGCTGGCGTTCCCCCCTCTGGTTTCGAGTAAATCCTTTAGGGTCGTACGTTTCAATTTGTCGTAAGCGCTCTCCATCCGTTCAGTATCTCTCCTAGGAATTCCAGGACAATCCCGCTGCTGCCACCAAATGTTACGGTTACTCCCAGGCTAGCTGGAAGCTGGACCGCTTAGAAAGTCTGGATCCCAGTTTAGAGAGAGAGAGAAGCCGCTTTGTCTCGATATCCAGACGGATCCTGTAAGTGTAGAACAATACCACTATCTATTTTACAGCTAGGATACTCTTTCCCCACAAAACGAGTCGAGGCTGCGATTTGAAAGTCAAACAAGAACTCTTTTAATGGCACACAGGGATCGGTATTTATACTAAATCTCAGGTCCAGGGACAGCCCCCTCTGGACCTGATGGGATACAGGGATAACATAATGCATCAACCAATGAGAGTACAGTGTATCGTTTGAATTTGATACCGCCCAGCTTAGAGATAATGAACCCAACGGTTACAGTAATAGGATTATCTCCAAGCGCCCAAACCCCCCCCCCCCCCGTTTATTTTCCACACAGAAAACACATTAAAAGTATATAACTTCAACAGTTTCATAGATATTTCGGCACATGCCAGGAGCTGGGTGTTCGGTTGTTCGTTTGACGAACCAGGGTAATTATAATCCATTCGGGAAAAAAGATGCAATATTCCCGTATCGAAGCCAGAGTATCATAACATAGTCAACAGAATCCAGGGTAAATAACAGTTTTGTAACACTAGTGGCTTCCAGAGTGTGTGATGTACTGTGGCCACGGATTTGATCACTGCTATATCTGCAGGTAGAAGTAATGCACTCAGAGGTTCATTAACTAACTGAGCATGAGAAATCCCTTTTCCATCTGCAGCAACAAATCCTCTGTTACGTCAAATAAGTCCAAAATCATGCATGATGAAGGTAATCTAATGTGCACTTTGTCTCCCAGAGGATGGAAGGCACAAGTTGAGGGCACTGGCTGAGTTTGCTAAACATAGCATTGCATATATTACCTGCGAATATATGAATCCAATGTCATGCACTGAGTATGATCCTGAGAAGGAAATGCAGAATCAGAGATCTAAAGACGCAGTGAGAATAACAGGGATCTGGAGGTCCCCAAGCCATGTCTGTACAGACATACATGCACATGTGTGGGCTCATGGTCAGGACCCAGTGCTACAAAACACATTGTTACCCATGGATACATGACATAGAGTACTGTATGCCCTCCACACTGACACAGGTGCCAGAATTCCTTGCAGACATAAACCATTATATACTTATACAATATCAACCACAGCAGTTGTTCCTGCTCACTCACAGCACAGTTCTTAGGAATTTCAGTTGCAGTAAGAAGAATTTGCAAAGTCTTGTAAACACTTTATACACGTCTCGTCTCTATCACATTTCGTGTACTGGAACAATATCAGAACTTCTCCAAAATAACTGCCACAATCATCAGTTCAAAATAAGGGCACAAGCATCCGTATTTGTACAGGTATTTAATCTGTAAAATAGTGCTATCTTACTGGAACAACACCAGTAGTAGCCTATAATTGCTGGCACACTCTTCAGCAATTTATCAGCAGCTGACTTATTTCAGACTGCCAACAACAATCATCACAGTTAGCTCGAGACTTATTATAGAGGCTTAAATATACGTTACCAGATTCAAAGAAACACAACGATTATAACAATTAATCATGTATTCACCCGGTATGTTTGAATCCCACTTCTGATACCAGATGAAAGGGACCGACTGCTCAGAAACCTCTAAGACCTTTAACACCAGATTGATGTGAATTGCCGTGCTGATAATGAGACAGGACAAGTGCTTGGAGAGCCAAGGACAACAAAGGAAAAGACTAGACAGTGCTTCATTTTAGATTGTAAGCTCTGTGAGCAGGATCCTCTCTATACCTTGTGTATCACCTGTCCCCCATTCCCTCTAGATTGTAAGCTCTATGAGCAGGATCCTCTCTATACCTTGTGTATCACCTGTCCCCCATTCCCTCTAGATTGTAAGCTCTGTGAGCAGGATCCTCTCTATACCTTGTGTATCACCTGTCCCCCATTCCCTCTAGATTGTAAGCTCTATGAGCAGGATCCTCTCTATACCTTGTGTATCACCTGTCCCCCATTCCCTCTAGATTGTAAGCTCTGTGAGCAGGATCCTCTCTATACCTTGTGTATCACCTGTCCCCCATTCCCTCTAGATTGTAAGCTCTGTGAGCAGGATCCTCTCTATACCTTGTGCATCACCTGTCCCCCATTCCCTCTAGATTGTAAGCTCTGTGAATTTGGTAAAATGACAAATACACAGCTAGAAGATAAACAGACTAATATCCGCATATCTTCAAAAAGATTATACAGCTACAATCATTAGACGTATTAATATATCAGTATATATTTAGCCAGGCACAGAGGGTGGTATAGGTTAAGTACCGTCAATATATAGTTAGCCAGACATTGACGGTGGTACAGTATGTCTATTATTGTCTCTTATCATTATATTAATCAAACATTGCTGGTAGTACAGCTTGGCTCCCATCAGTATATAAAGAGCTATACATTGCCAATGGTACCCCATAACTTCTGTCAGTACATAGTTAGCCAGATGTATGCATATTATGTGTGTGGGTTCTCAAAATAATGTAAATATTATAAATCTGACAATACCCTGACAATATAAAACTGCAAAAAAACTGTTATGTAAATAGAGTTCCATAAAGTAGGAAAGGCAGTTAAACTGTTATCGGCATGGGATGGGAAGGGTCCTTCCGGCATCATCATAAAAGTCCCGGCGGAAGTGCCGGGCAGCAGCGGAGGATGTCTGCGCGTATCGTGCAGACATCCACCGACGGGGAGGGGGGGGAGAGAGATAAAAGGTTGGGGGAGGGAGGGGTGGAGAGAGACAAGATGATGGGAGCGAGGGGTGGTGAGAGAGATAAAAGGTTGGGGGAGGGAGGGGGAAGAGAGAACATTTTGGGGGAGGGAGAGATGACATGGGCGGGAGGGGGAGAGAGATAACACTGGGAGGAGAGAGAGAGACAACGCTGGGCAGAAGGGGGGGAGAGAGAGGCAGCATTGGCAAATAAAAGGAAAAAAAAACAAGAAATGCTTTTTTTTTTATATCATTTTTATTAAATATTAAAAATTAATTTACATGTGAATATATACAAGTTAAACTTTTTTCCTATAGGGTAGTCTTATATTCAGGCTTTTAGTTTTTTTTTCCTAAAGGAATATCCAAAGTTTGGGGGTGTCGTCTTATAATCAGAGTTATCTTAAATTCGAGCAAATATGGTACTTTGGGAGCATCAGTGACACCCTCCTTCAACACAGGCTCACTCAGGATGTCAGCCAGGATGTGTGCCCTGGGATCCAAGCCTTTGCTCTATTCATTGTGTTTCTCCCAGGTTAAGAAATGTTATTATATGTTAGTGTTGAAATGTGTACTTATCCAATCAATAAGTGTTTAGTGTCCTGTGAGCCATCTATTGTCCCTTGGAGTCTGGATGTCTGGATCATGGCATGTTTATTTTATGTAAAGTTATACTGTGTTTAATACCCTGTTTCAGATAAGGTTTTCTATTGTTTGAGGCTTACTATATTATAATTAGTTTCCCCTGTGCCTCCCCCCAGTTGATGTCATATTTGTGTGTGTATAAGTCTGTGTTGTTACACAAATCAAGTAGTTGTTCGTTCTTGCTGTACCTAATTGCTAGTGGTCCTGTCTGCTATTTGGTTACAAAGTTCAAGGTTACAGAAAGACTTGCTTGGTGGATGCTGAGCTTTAATCGGGGGGGGCTAAGGAGGTGATTTCACACAACGGGCAGACGTGCTACCTGGCCGTGGGTAGCCATGCCGTTACAGACCATTTTTAGAACTTTGCTACAGGTCCCCCCCATTGTGCCTGTTTACAGTCCGGATAGGATATGCTGAGGCCACCAATCTTTGCCACGTCTCAGTTATCTTATCTTACTTTCTATCTTCCAGGCTGAGAACCACGACCTTCCTCAGACCTACGACTGTTGAGCCAGTAAGTTCCACTGTAACGTGGTCCACGTTTTGTATCCTCTATTACTGCCACTGTCAGAGCACACAGTCGCCTACCATCCAAGCTCACTTTCAGTCCCCATCACACTCGAAATAAATTGTCCACTTATCAGCTGAATCCCATGCCACCTCTCCCTCCCAACCACGTAAAGCAGGGACGGTCAGTTCCCTGCACATAGAAATTATTCACAGTGTTATTTGCCATCCGTGGCCAAAGAATATTAGAGAGTTGCCTCCATGCCTGTACTAAGCCACATTTTCATTTTACATGTTTAAGTACAAGTAGCCACGATTTCCCACCTTTTTCTCCCACATTTTTCCTGCCAATCAAAGTCCCTCATATCTTCACTTTTTCCTCCAGCCCGTGTTCTGTCCCCTGTCTGTGAAGGGTGATAGGCCATCATTAAATTGTCCCTTTCAGACTAGGGTAAATGTCCATCAATGTTGGTGCCATGACTATAACACGTTACTGTATCATGATCTTCTTCCAGATGCGGAAAGCTGAGCAGAGAATTAGCTTGAGACTTCCAGCCCTGCACGATATTAATCCCTTGGTAGCATGAGAAGATAATGCCACTCAGGACATCTCACAGGAATTTCGGGGAGGCACCTTTTCCAAGAATAACCCTTTACTTTCAACCACTAATGTAGTCCAGAACGTCACGATTCCTCGAGTCAGGCTGCGGAAGGAAGAGGCGATGGACCTCAACTCAACGTTTAGAGAAACGATGCACTAAATCATTCCAAATCCAGGGAATAATCCCAGCTTTGTAATATTACTGAGCCGGAGAGGGTAATACTGCGGCTGACCCTCCAAGGACATCAATAACATCCCGGGAATAATCCCAGCTTTGTAATATTACTGAGCCGGAGAGGGTAATACTGCGGCTGACCCTCCAAGGACATCAATAACGTCCAGGGAATAATCCCAGCTTTGTAATATTACTGAGCCGGAGAGGGTAATACTGCGGCTGACCCTCCAAGGACATCAGTAACGTCCAGGGAATAATCCCAGCTTTGTAATATTACTGTGCCGGAGAGGGTAATACTGCGGCTGACCCTCCAAGGACATCAATAACATCCCGGGAATAATCCCAGCTTTGTAATATTACTGAGCCGGAGAGGGTAATACTGCGGCTGACCCTCCAAGGACATCAATAACGTCCAGGGAATAATCCCAGCTTTGTAATATTACTGAGCCGGAGAGGGTAATACTGCGGCTGACCTTCCAAGGACATCAGTAACGTCCAGGGAATAATCCCAGCTTTGTAATATTACTGAGCCGGAGAGGGTAATACTGCGGCTGACCCTCCAAGGACATCAATAACATCCCGGGAATAATCCCAGCTTTGTAATATTACTGAGCCGGAGAGGGTAATACTGCGGCTGACCCTCCAAGGACATCAATAACGTCCAGGGAATAATCCCAGCTTTGTAATATTACTGAGCCGGAGAGGGTAATACTGCGGCTGACCTTCCAAGGACATCAGTAACGTCCAGGGAATAATCCCAGCTTTGTAATATTACTGAGCCGGAGAGGGTAATACTGCGGCTGACCCTCCAAGGACATCAATAACATCCCGGCAATAATCCCAGCTTTGTAATATTACTGAGCTGGAGAGGGTAATACTGCGGCTGACCTTCCAAGGACATCAATAACATCCAGGGAATAATCCCAGCTTTGTAATATTACTGAGCCGGAGAGGGTAATACTGCGGCTGACCCTCCAAGGACATCAATAACGTCCAGGGAATAATCCCAGCTTTGTAATATTACTGAGCCGGAGAGGGTAATACTGCGGCTGACCCTCCAAGGATATTGATAACATCCAGGGAATAATCCCAGCTTTGTAATATTACTGAGCCGGAGAGGGTAATACTGCGGCTGACCCTCCAAGGATATCGATAAGAGACAATATAGAGGACCAAGTGCCTGTGTATTATTCATGGACAAATGAAATGTGATGGTTCAAAAAGACCTGCCAAGCTAGTGTGGGTCTTTACCATGGTTACTCATGTTTTATCACGTTTTCTTGGTTTTTATCACCATGATTATCACGTTTTTCTTGGGTTCTGCCACCATCAAACCAGGTCATCTTGGCAATGGGTCACACTGGTTACCATCGCTACACATAGCGCCCCTACTTGTCCCATTAAGTACCATTTCTTGTTGATGGTGGGTAATATTAACTATGTCATCTTCGGTTATAAAAGTAATATTTGGGACGGGGGTTATTGGAAACACAAAGACTTTGGTCCACTCTGCCATGCTATATTAAATAACAGGGTTTAGGGTAATAGGGTTTGATCCAGCACTTACCACCTTCTGTCAGGATTGGATCCCAGCACATACCACCTTCTGTCATTGGCTGGATCCCAGCACATACCACCATCTGTCAGGGTTGGATCCCAGCGCATACCACCTTATGTCAGGGTTGGATCCCCGCACATACCACCTTCTGTCAGGGTTGGATCGCCGCACATACCACCTTCTGTCAGGATTGGATCCCCGCACATACCACCTTCTGTCATGGCTGGATCCAAGCACATACCACCATCTGTCAGGGTTGGATCCCAGCGCATACCACGTTCTGTCAGGGTTGGATCCCCGCACATACCACCTTCTGTCAGGGTTGGATTCCCTCACATACCACCTTCTGTCAAGGTTGGATCCCCGCACATACCACCTTCTGTCAGGGTTGGATCACAGCACATACCACCTTCTGTCAGGGTTGGATCACAGCACACACCACCATCTGTCAGGGTTGGATCCCCGTACATACCACCTTCTGTCAGGGTTGGATCACAGCACATACCACCTTCTGTCAGGGTTGGATCACAGCACATACCACCTTCTGTCAGGGTTGGATCCCCGTACATACCACCTTCTGTCAGGGTTGGATCCCCGTACATACCACCTTCTGTCAGGGTTGGATCCCCGCACATACCACCTTCTGTCAGGGTTGGATCACAGCACATACCACCTTCTTTCAGGGTTGGATCCCCACACATACCACCTTCTGTCAGGGTTGGATCCCCGCACATACCACCTTCTGTCAGGGTTGGATCACAGCACATACCACCTTCTGTCAGGGTTGGATCCCCGTACATACCACCTTCTGTCAGGGTTGGATCACAGCACATACCACCTTCTGTCAGGGTTGGATCACAGCACATACCACCTTCTGTCAGGGTTGGATCTCCGTACATACCACCTTCTGTCAGGGTTGGATCACAGCACATATCACCTTCTGTCAGGGTTGGATCCCCGCACATACCACCTTCTGTCAGGGTTGGATCCCCGCACATACCACCTTCTGTCAGGGTTGGATCTCCTCACATACCACCTTCTGTCAGGGTTGGATCACAGCACATACCACCTTCTGTCAGGGCTGGATCCCTGCACCTACCACCTTCTGTCAGGGTTGGATCACAGCACATACCACCTTCTGTCAGGGTTGGATCACAGCACATATCACCTTCTGTCAGGGTTGGATCCCCGCACATACCACCTTCTGTCAGGGTTGGATCCCCGCACATACCACCTTCTGTCAGGGTTGGAACTCCTCACATACCACCTTCTGTCAGGGTTGGATCACAGCACATACCACCTTCTGTCAGGGCTGGATCCCTGCACCTACCACCTTCTGTCAGGGTTGGATCTCCTCACCTACCACCTTCTGTCAGAGTTGGATACCCGTACATACCACCTTCTGTCAGGGTTGGA
Source organism: Pelodytes ibericus (assembly GCA_036172795.1). Classification (NCBI taxonomy): domain Eukaryota; kingdom Metazoa; phylum Chordata; class Amphibia; order Anura; family Pelodytidae; genus Pelodytes; species Pelodytes ibericus. Next base: position 195,521,048 of record CM069863.1, read on the forward strand.
TCCCCTCACATACCACCTTCTGTCAAGGTTTGGTTTTACTGTGTATCTTGGTTTGGGATCATTAAAAGCCATGTATTGATGAAAACTATGGGAGTGTGCGGGGTCAGATGGGTTTATTAAATGCCCATCATGGGATATGGTTTATTGGCATGGAGTCATGTGACACTGATATTTAACCAATCACTTGAAATGCATAATATATTATAGAGAATAAAATCACATTACGTATCCTGGCTCTCTGCTGTCTGCACAATGTGTAATAACTGAATGGAGCGGAGGGGCAAAAGGGGGCAGGAGGGCAATAAATATAGAGAGTGGAAGAAGAAGGGATAAAACTATGGAAGGAGGAATTGATATAGTGAGAGGGCAAAGAAAACTCCCCCCTTTCGCAGTCTGAGGGGTCCTGGTGCAGCAATAGTCTGTCTGACACTCTGGTATCTGGGGGTCCGTCCAGTTACTCAGGGTGGTGGGGTGTTTAGGTGACTATAATAACAGAGTTTAAGGCTTTACTGCCTGTCTGCCACTGTAGGATCAAAAATGGACACCAGGCGCCCATGAAACCTTCCCCGGGATATTACAGAAGGTGAGCATAAGAAGAATAAGGTGAAATGTCTGCTTCTGGTGTATATACCAGCTAATATTCCAGGGGACAGAGTCCCGTTAACAGGATTCTGTCACCTAAACACTGCTTATACTGTGACTGTATCACCCAAACACTGCTTATACTGTGACTGTATCACCCAAACACCGCTTATACTGTGACTGTATCACCCAAACACTGCTTATACTGTGACTGTATCACCTAAACACTGCTTATACTGTGACTGTATCACCTAAACACTGCTTATACTGTGACTGTATCACCCAAACACTGCTTATACTGTGACTGTATCACCTAAACACTGCTTATACTGTGACTGTATCACCCAAACACTGCTTATACTGTGACTGTATCACCTAAACACTGCTCATACTGTGACTGTATCACCTAAACACTGCTTATACTGTGACTGTATCACCTAAACACTGCTCATACTGTGACTGTATCACCTAAACACTGCTTGTACTGTGACTGTATCACCTAAACACTGCTCATACTGTGACTGTATCACCTAAACACTGCTTATACTGTGACTGTCACCCAAACACTGCTTATACTGTGACTGTATCACCTAAACACTGCTCATACTGTGACTGTATCACCTAAACACTGCTTGTACTGTGACTGTATCACCCAAACACTGCTTATACTGTGACTGTATCACCTAAACACTGCTTATACTGTGACTGTGTCACCCAAACACTGCTTATACTGTGACTGTATCACCTAAACACTGCTTATACTGTGATTGTATCACCCAAACACTGCTTATACTGTGACTGTATCACGCAAACAAACACTGCTCATACTGTGACTGTATCACCCAAACACTGCTCATACTGTGACTGTATCACCCAAACACTGCTTATACTGTGACTGTATCATCCAAACACTGCTTATACTGTGACTGTATCACCCAAACACTGCTTATACTGTGACTGTATCACCCAAACACTGCTTATACTGTGACTGTATGACACAAACACTGCTTATACTGTGACTGTATCACCCAAACACTGCTTATACTGTGACTGTATCACCCAAACACTGCTTATACTGTGACTGTATCATCCAAACACTGCTTATACTGTGACTGTATCACCCAAACACTGCTTATACTGTGACTGTATCACCCAAACACTGCTTATACTGTGACTGTATCACCCAAACACTGCTTATACTGTAACTGTATCACCCAAACACTGCTTATACTGTGACTGGATCACCTAAACACTGCTTATACTGTGACTGTATCACCTAAACACTGCTTATACTGTAACTGTATCACCCAAACACTGCTTATACTGTGACTGTATCTCCCAAACACTGCTTATACTGTGACTGTATCACCCAAACACTGCTTATACTGTGACTGTATCATCTAAACACTGCTTATACTGTGACTGTATCACCCAAACACTGCTTATACTGTGACTGTATCACCCAAACACTGCTTATACTGTGACTGTATCACCTAAACACTGCTTATTCTGTGACTGTATCACCTAAACGCTACTTATACTGTGACGGTAACACCCAAACACTGCTTATACTGTGACTGTATCACCCAAACACTGCTTATACTGTGACTGTATCCCCCAAACACTGCTTATACTGTGACTGTGTCACCCAAACACTGCTTATACTGTGACTGTATCACCCAAACACTGCTTATACTGTGACTGTATCACCTAAACACTGCTTATTCTGTGACTGTATCACCTAAACGCTACTTATACTGTGACTATATCACCCAAACACTGCTTATTCTGTGACTGTATCACCTAAACGCTACTTATACTGTGACGGTAACACCCAAACACTGCTTATACTGTGACTGTATCACCCAAACACTACTTATACTGTGACTGTATCCCCCAAACACTGCTTATACTGTCACTGTGTCACCCAAACACTGCTTATACTGTGACTGTATCACCCAAACACTGCTTATACTGTGACTGTATCACCTAAACACTGCTCATACTGTGACTGTATCACCAAACACTGCTTATACTGTGACTGTATCACCTAAACACTGCTTATACCGTGACTGTATCACCCAAACACTGCTTATACTGTGACTGTATCACCTAAACACTGCTTATACTGTGACTGTATCACCTAAACGCTACTTATACTGTGACTGTATCACCTAAGCACTGCTTATACTGTGACTGTATCAGCTAAACACGGCTTATACTGTGACTGTGTCACCTAAACAATGCTTATACTGTGACTGTATCACCCAAACACTGCTTATACTGTTACTGTATCACCTAAGCACTGCTTATACTGTGACTGTATCACCCAAACACTGCTTATACTGTGACTGTATCACCTAAACACTGCTTATACTGTGACTGTATCACACAAACACTGCTTATACTGTGACTGTGTCACCCAAACACTGCTTATACTGTGACTGTATCACCTAAACACTGCTTATACTGTGACTGTATCACCTAAACACTGCGTATACTGTGACTGTATCACCAAACACTGCTCATACTATGACTGTATCACCCAAACACTGCTTATACTGTGACTGTATCACCCAAACACTGCTTATACTGTGACTGTATCACCCAAACACTGCTTATACTGTGACTGTATCATCCAAACACTGCTTATACTGTGATTGTATCAGCTAAACACTGCTTATATTGTGACTGTATAATCTAAACACTGCTTATACTGTGACTGTATCACCTAAACACTGCTAATACTGTGACTGTATCACCTAAACACTGCTTATACTGTGACTGTATCACCCAAACACTGCTTATACTGTGACTGTATCACCTAAACGCTACTTATACTGTGACGGTAACACCCAAACACTGCTTATACTGTGACTGTATCACCTAAACGCTACTTATACTGTGACTGTATCACCTAAGCACTGCTTATACTGTGACTGTATCACCCAAACACTGCTTATACTGTGACTGTATCACCTAAACACTGCTTATACTGTGACTGTGTCACCCAAACATTGCTTATACTGTGACTGTATCACCTAAACACTGCGTATACTGTGACTGTATCACCAAACACTGCTCATACTATGACTGTATCACCCAAACACTGCTAATACTGTGACTGTATCACCCAAACACTGCTTATACTGTGACTGTATCACCCAAACACTGCTTATACTGTGACTGTATCACTCAAACACTGCTTATACTGTGACTGTATCACCCAAACACTGCTTATACTGTGACTGTATCACTCAAACACTGCTTATACTGTGACTGTATCACCCAAACACTGCTTATACTGTGACTGTATCACCCAAACACTGCTTATACTGTGACTGTATCACTCAAACACTGCTTATACTGTGACCGTATCACCCAAACACGGCTAATACTGTGACTGTATCACTCAAACACTGCTTATACTGTGACCGTATCACCCAAACACGGCTAATACTGTGACTGTATCACTCAAACACTGGTTATACTGTGACCGTATCACCCAAACACTGCTTATACTGTGACTGTATCATTCATAGTCCCTTAAAACACATACTCTTACCATTACTGCCACCTAGTGGTCACAGTGTATTTTACAAACTCTCCAAAAATCAGATCAGATCAAGACCTTTTGAGGGAAGAAGAGAGGGTTTTATTTATTTTATATTCAGCTATTTTACCATTGTTTGTGTTATTTTATGGGTGTGATAGTAATGAGGAGGCATCAAAGATTACACACTGTCTGTACCGGCATCGGAGATACCAACATTACAGCCCACTCTGTACCGGCATCGGAGATACCAACATTACAGCCCACTCTGTACCGGCATCGGAGATACCAACATTACAGCCCACTCTGTACCGGCATCGGAGATACCAACATCACAGCCCACTCTGTACCGGCATCGGAGATACCCTCATCACAGCCCACTCTGTGCGGCATCGGAGATACCCTCATCACAGCCCACTCTGTACCGGCATCGGAGATAGCAACATCACAGCCCACTCTGTACCGGCATCGGAGATAGCAACATCACAGCCCACTCTGTACCGGCATCGGAGATAGCAACATCACAGCCCACTCTGTACCGGCATCGGAGATACCAACATCACAGCCCACTCTGTACCGGCATCGGAGATACCAACATCACAGCCCACTCTGTACCAGCATCGGAGATAGCAACATCACAGCCCACTCTGTACCGGCATCGGCGATACCAACATCACAGCCCACTCTGTACCAGCATCGGAGATACCCTCATTATAGCCCACTCTGTACCGGCATCGGAGATACCCTCATCACAGCCCACTCTGTACCGGCATCGGAGATAGCAACATCACAGCCCACTCTGAACCGGCATCGGAGGCACCAACATCACAGCCCACTCTGTACCGGCATCGGAGATACCAACATCACAGCCCACTCTGTACCGGCATCGGAGATACCAACATCACAGCCCACTCTGTACCGGCATCGGAGATACCAACATCACAGGCCACTCTGTTCCGGCATCGGAGATACCAACATCACAGCCCACTCTGTACCGGCATCGGAGATACCAACATCACAGGCCACTCTGTTCCGGCATCGGAGATACCCTCATCACAGCCCACTCTGTACCGGCATCGGAGATAGCAACATCACAGCCCACTCTGAACCGGCATCGGAGGCACCAACATCACAGCCCACTCTGTACCGGCATCGGAGATACCAACATCACAGCCCACTTTGTACCGGCATCGGAGATACCAACATCACAGCCCACTCTGTACCGGCATCGGAGATACCAACATCACAGGCCACTCTGTTCCGGCATCGGAGATACCAACATCACAGCCCACTCTGTACCGGCATCGGCGATACCAACATCACAGCCCACTCTGTACCAGCATCGGAGATACCCTCATCATGGCCCACTCTGTACCGGCATCGGAGGCACCAACATCACAGCCCACTCTGTACCAGCATCGGAGATACCAACATCACAGCCCACTCTGTACCGGCATCGGAGATACCCTCATTATAGCCCACTCTGTACCGGCATTGGAGATACCAACATCACAGCCCACTCTGTACCGGCATCGGAGATACCCTCATTATAGCCCACTCTGTACCGGCATCGGAGATACCCTCATCACAGCCCACTCTGTACCAGCATCGGAGATACCCTCATCACAGCCCACTCTGTACCAGCATCGGAGATACCAACATTACAGCCCACTCTGTACCGGCATCGGAGATACCAACATCACAGCCCACTCTGTACCGGCATCGGAGATACCAACATCACAGCCCACTCTGTACCGGCATCGGAGATACCAACATCACAGCCCACTCTGTACCAGCATCGGAGATACCAACATCACAGCCCACTCTGTACCGGCATCGGAGATACCCTCATCATGGCCCACTCTGTACCGGCATCGGAGATACCAATATCACAGCCCACTCTGTACCGGCATCGGAGATAGCAACATCACAGCCCACTCTGTACCGGCATCGGAGATACCAACATCACAGCCCACTCTGTACCGGCATCGGAGATACCCTCATCATGGCCCACTCTGTACCGGCATCGGAGATACCAACATCACAGCCAACTCTGTACCGGCATCGGAGATACCAACATCACAGCTCGTGTATATTGTATTCTGTACATTGCAGTATATCATATTATCCTTGCAACATGTGTATACATTGTGTTGTACCTTTCTCTCTGTATGTAATTACTTGCTTCCAGCCCTTTTATATATCTGCGCTGGTGCATATTGCATGAACATCATTACTATGCTTTCAGTTGTATGGAATAATGTAATGTATTAGGGCTGTACATTTTCTTTCTTCCTTTTATCCAATATGGGTGGTATATGTCCGTGTAAATAAACTTCTCACTCAGGTTCTATGCTGCAGCCGTTGGCCCAGGCGGTGGGCGCTTTCTGTAGGATGCATCTGATTACCTTAGCTGAAGGTTGGACTCGTCTGGTACATCGGGTGCGCGCCCCTGGGGGAGGAGCCTAGCGGGCGTTGCTTCCTAGTCAGCAGGGACGATACTGATTATGTTTTAATTATTTGTCCATTTTGTTATCAGATATCCTTGTATTTAAGAGTGTATTGTATTAGACTGATTCAGAATGCTTTTGGAAAAGCACCTGTTGGTGCGAAACGCGTCAAGCTTTTGTCTTTATTGCCTGTCTCCGTCTAGCTCACCTCTGCTTATTGCTTTTACCATTTTGGATTACAATAAATATTTTTTCCCTACTTACTATGGATATATATTGTCTGCCTTCCGGATGAACTCTGCTGGCACGCTCTCCTTGTTGATGTCTATGTTTGTTTGAGCTGAGAGTAGGCTCATCGTGTTACAGCACCTGGAGGCAGCTTGGGGCTGGTGCCGGTCGCACCTCCTTGTATATTTATTCCTGCCAGAGATCCTTCGAGCGTTTGATATTGTGGGTAACCTTTTTTGATCTTATCATGGCCCTCTACTCGAATCCACAAGCAAGGATTCTCCTCCCCTAGCTTCTGATTTATTTCCCATTAATAACGGAACCCGACAGGGGTGACTGTTGTCCCCACTTCTCTATGCTCTGACAATCGAACCCCTGGCAGAATATTTGAGCCAGTCTCAACCAGTGAAGGGCATTCCGATTGGACAGCCGATGCATTCCATAACACTGTATGCTGATGATGTGCTTTTATCAGCTCCTGATGTATGGATTCCTGCTCTGTTTAAGTCCCTCGATCTATTTAGCTCACTGTCTAACTATAGCCTAATTATTTCTAAAACAGAAATGATATATTTATTTCTAAAACCTACTCAATTCGACTTTTTGCAGATATTTGGCAAAAAAAAACTGACGTTTGGGAAACTTTAGAATATTTGGGAGTGAAGATAACCCCTCCGATTGAGAAACTGGCTGGAACAAATTACTCCTCTCTACTCTTAGCCCTACAAACAGATATCTCTCGTTGGGCAAAGGTAGAACTTCCCTGGCTTGGTCGCAGAAACATTCTGAAATCGTATAAACTTCCTAAATTGATTTACCTACTTGGAGTTATTCCCCACAGAATCTCATTGGGGAGAATTAGGGAACTATCCAACAATCCACCTTAAATACGTATAGAGAGAATATAATGCAATATAACTGATCTATCCTTAACCCCTTAGTGACAAGACATTTTTACCTTGACTTTCCCTTGGTGACAATGGCTGTTTTGACATGTATGGGGTGTTTGTGTTTAGCTGTAATTTTCTTCTCTCTCACATACTGTACCCACACAAATTATATATTGTTTTTATCGTCATAAGAAGGACTTTCATTAGATACCATTATGTTCATCATATCTTATAATTTACTACAAAAGAAATCATAAAATATGATGAAAAATGTAAAAAAAAATGTTTTCTAACTTTGACCTAAAATATAATTTACACAAATACAATCATTAAAAAATCATTCAAAATAGTTTCTAAATGTTGTTCCGAGTTCAGAAATATGCATGTTTCCATATTATTTCAGTTATGGGGCAAAAACCAAAAATAGTTTTTTTCAGAGCATTACTTTCACTTCCGAAGCTCAGACCTCCAGAGGGCATAGCCATATTGACAGAGCATGCTGCAGAAAAGAATTTTCGGTGCTGGCTATTGCCTCGATGTCGAGGCAATAGACCAGCACCGTTAAAGCGGTTTTTGCAATCGTTGATCGCGAAAACCGCTTGATTCACCGCAGGACGTGCCAGGCACGTCCATTGTCATGAAGGTGTTAATTTGTTGGCTACCACTTAAGTTAATTAGAAATCCAAATATTACAGCTACACTAGTAAAGGTTATTATGTCAACGCTTAATAGAGTTAAAAAATCTAAGTATTTTGCTAACTCCCTTTCCAAAATGGCCACGCTTAAAGTAATTACCCTATGTATCACAGATCTGAACCTGGTCAGCTGGCTGGAGGGGGGGAGGGGGACTAAGACAACAGCTGAGCTTTATTTGGAAGATTGTCTTATGCCGTTCCCGACCCTAAGACAAAAATTCAATCTCTCCTTAAACCAACTCTCTAGTTACCTTAGAATAAAATATTTCCTTAATCCATACCCACCTATCGATCACACAATCAGCCGCCAATGAGAAATTAAGTCTCTAAGACTCTAACATTTCTTAAGACTTATATATTGGAAAAGAAGGCACCGGCGACTTGTAAAATGGATATGATTCATATATGGGTCTGACCAAAAATACCCATAAAGAATTTGTAATATCTAGAGAGGTGGAGGATATTTCTCCAAAACTAAATCACCAAGGAAATAATATTTAATATTTGGAGGGGAAAAAAACAACAAGGTCATGGGCTCTGCTCAAAAATGATAACGTAGACGACTTTATTACCCGGCCTCAATGGACAGGGTACATGCTGCGCTCCATTGATTGTCAGGGCAAATACGATCATCCAAACACCCAAAAAATAGCGGCACTCCAAACTTCCAGATAGTAGATTATTAATTAACCCCTTAGTGACATGACTTTTTGACCTTGTCTGTCCCTTGGTGACAAGGGCTGTTTTGACATTTCTGGGGTGTTTGTGTTTAGCTGGAATATTCTTCTTTCGCACATTCTGTACCCACACAAATTATATGTTGTTTTCATCATCACAAATACCATAGATCATAGATACCATTATGTTCATCATATCTTATAATTTACTACAAAAGAAATCATAAAATTTTATGGAAAAAAAACAAAAACACTGTGGCGAAACCGGCCTCCCCACGTGTCCTTGGAGGGGGCTGCTTGCCCGCCTCTTGCCTTTGGACTATGGACCAGACTTTATGAGAATGTGTTAACCCCGATAGCTATGCCATGGAGCCCATTTGTGTAGTTAAAGACTTCGGCTCCATAGCAATTGAACTGTGTGAATAGGATCTGAGCGCTCTTCAGTAGTTTTGTGCGCTCAGATCCCAGCTATCTGGGGATATGTGAAATGTCTGTGTGTTATGTGAAAAGGTTACTTTATGTATTTTAAAGTGTTTTGTGTCTTTTTGCAACCATGTGCTTAATGGAGTCTTGGGTCTGTCCTGGGAGATAATTGAATTATTCTCCAGGATAGAAGACTCTGAAACTGGTTTGGGCCAGAAAGCCATGCTTCATTTAGTCACAAAGGACTTTCCCTTAACTTTTGAACCCCTGGTCTGATTCGTGCCATTTTTTAATATGTTGTTGCCCTGAATGGATTGATTATGAAAATGTATGCTTTATGTTTGTGACATGTATATTTTAGAAGTTATAAATATTGTGTAAAAACTGTATTCCTCTGCCGGTGATAATGAGATTACCCATTGTGTTCAGTAATCATATCACATGCAGAGAGGAGGATTCTGTGTGGGAGTGTCTGTGTGTATTGTATGGATTGATTGGTTGTTTTGTAATGCCCTGTGGGCTGTACTATGGTTGTGGATTGGGAATAAAAGAGACTGTATGTGACAGTACAGGGAGTTCCTGTTTTAACCCTCAAAGTGAAGTGTCGTCTCATTATTGGGGGAAGGATTTATTGTATGCTGTTCCAGTTTGACTGCTAGGAGAGTAAACCTATTCGTATGGTTCCTATTCAACTGTCTACAGCATTCATATGCTTGGGAGGATTTATTTGTTTCTCCGGTTCAGTGATTGTGGTGTCTGCCAGAGTGCTTGGAGTCCTCAGGAAGCGCTAGGAGCATCCTTCAACAGAGGTACCCAGTCGGGGTGCCAGGCGATCCGTTACATTGGTGGCAGCGGTGGGATGGCGTCCTAGTGCGAGGTAAAGCAGCTCAGAGACACAGTTCGTTTGGAGTTACAAATTGAGGGCAACGCTAGCACACGTGCAGCGCCCCTGGGAGCAGAGGTATCCAGCGACTTGGAGCAGACAAGTATGGAATGCTCTGGCGATGATTGGATGGCCGAGGTGAGGCAGCGAGTGGCCCAGTATGGGGATGATTTACCCATGGAGGTACGCCGGGTGATCTGGAACCAGGTCACGGCCGAGCGAAAGACCAGGCTGGCCCGAGAATTCCGTCTGGCGAAAGAGAGAGAGTATGCTCAGCGGAAGGAGTGTTACAGCAGCCAAGTAGAGGCTGCATCCGAGGAGGCTAGCCGTCTCCCCCTGAGGCGGCCGCAGGAACCCGAAGTAGGGGTCCTCATAGACTGGTCCTGTGAGGAACCACAACAGGCAGGTGGAGATGGGACCGGCCCAGATCCCCAGCAGCAGCCGGAGTTGCCAGGTGCGGAAGCAGGTGGTCCTTACTCGCAAATGTTGAGGGACCTCACAGACTGGTCCTGGGAAGACCCACAGATGGCAGGTGGAGATGGGATGGCGGTCTCTCTACCGGCCCTACAGGGATGCTGGGCGGTCGGCCCAGATCTCCAGCGGCAGTGTGAGTCCCAGGGAGCCGAAGGTGCCGTCCTTCCTCCCCAGCGGCAGTGTGTACCCCAGGAAGCAGAGGCCGTCTGTCTCGCACCCCAGCCGCAGGACAAAATATGGAAAGGGGAGACAGTTGGTCCCCCTCTCCACCAGCAAAGAGAGGGTCAGGGAGAGGAGCAGGTTACCCCCTCTCCCCAGCGGCAGTCTACAGTTCAGAGAGAGGAGCTTGTTACACCCTCTCTCCAGCGGCAGCCTAACCCACCAAGGGGAGATGTTGAGCCCCACAACTATGCAGATGGGACTGTAGTCTCTGCACTTGCAGCACCAGGGGTAGGGACGGTCGGTCCTGTCCCCCAGCCACAGAGCAGTGTATCCAGAGGGGAGACAGTCGGTCTCCCCCTCCCACAACCAGGCTCCAACCAGGCTACTTCAGTGGTAGCGCGGGCACCCGGGCAGAGTACCGCTGGTCTCTGCCCACTCAGCAACCCACCAAGGCAGTCTACCAGCCCCCCGCACAGCCGTGGTGAGGCACCTGGACATGGACAAGTTGCTATTTTATCCAGGTGTAGTAACCAGTTATTGTGGGTGGGCTGTATTGCTGTTTGTGCTTCGTGGGTGGGTTGCTGGACTAACCAGGGCACTGACCGGCAGGGGGTCAGATACCCTGTTAGTCTGGATGGTAAAGGGGAGAAATGTGGCGAAACCGGCCTCCCCACGTGTCCTTGGAGGGGGCTGCTTGCCCGCCTCTTGCCTTTGGACTATGGACCAGACTTTATGAGAATGTATTAACCCAGATAGCTATGCCATGGAGCCCATTTGTGTAGTTAAAGACTTCGGCTCCATAGCAATTGAACTGTGTGAATAGGATCTGAGCGCTCTTCAGTAGTTTTGTGCGCTCAGATCCCAGCTATCTGGGGATATGTGAAATGTCTGTGTGTTATGTGAAAAGGTTACTTTATGTATTTTAAAGTGTTTTGTGTCTTTTTGCAACCATGTGCTTAATGGAGTCTTGTGTCTGTCCTGGGAGATAATTGAATTATTCTCCAGGATAGAAGACTCTGAAACTGGTTTGGGCCAGAAAGCCATGCTTCATTTAGTCACAAAGGACTTTCCCTTAACTTTTGAACCCCTGGTCTGATTCGTGCCATTTTTTAATATGTTGTTGCCCTGAATGGATTGATTATGAAAATGTATGCTTTGTGTTTGTGACATGTATATTTTAGAAGTTATAAATATTGTGTAAAAACTGTATTCCTCTGCCGGTGATAATGAGATTACCCATTGTGTTCAGTAATCATATCACATGCAGAGAGGAGGATTCTGTGTGTATTGTATGGATTGATTGGTTGTTTTGTAATGCCCTGTGGGCTGTACTATGGTTGTGGATTGGGAATAAAAGAGACTGTATGTGACAGTACAGGGAGTTCCTGTTTTAACCCTCAAAGTGAAGTGTCGTCTCATTATTGGGGGAAGGATTTATTGTATGCTGTTCCAGTTTGACTGCTAGGAGAGTAAACCTATTCGTATGGTTCCTATTCAACTGTCTACAGCATTCATATGCTTGGGAGGATTTATTTGTTTCTCCGGTTCAGTGATTGTGGTGTCTGCCAGAGTGCTTGGAGTCCTCAGGAAGCGCTAGGAGCATCCTTCAACGGAGGTACCCAGTCGGGGTGCCAGGCGATCCGTTACAAACACACTGTTTCTAACTTTGACCTAAAACATTATTGTCACAAATACAATCATTATAAAAGACCCCATCTAAATAGTTTCTAAATGTCCACTGCCTCTAGGGGCAGTCAAGAAACCCATTCAGAGGGTCAGAAGTGAAATTAGTTTTTTCACTTCCAAAGTTCTACCCATATCTGCGCCTGCGATATGGCTCCTATGATCGCTCCGTGGGTACCCCAGAGCTGAAATCCACATCGAGGCAATAGAGCAGCACCGTTAGAGCGATTGCAGGACGTCCCTGACACATCATTTGTCTGCTTGGAGAATCACTCCAATGGATAATTTATTCCCTAAATTGGAATAAATTCAGGATATAGTGAGGCTAGTAAGGACAGATAGCATAGGTGGCTATTAAGGTCTATTTTTCTTGATTTTCATACCTAATCATTAGCTAGTGTATGCAGATGTCATACGGTCTCAAGTCCTTTTCATGCCTTTGTTAGTCGAAGCCCAATTTGGTTGAGGTGGCCTGAATAGTACAAGGAAGATGACATAACACACTTATCGGGTAGCAGGAGTCTGTGGACAAAAGCTAATCGTGACGCCAAGTCCGTCATCCGAAAGCTGATCCAAGGAGGGACGAGAAGGATTCTGATCCAAAGACATCCCATAGGAAAAAGGACAACACAACAGATAGGAATTCACCAGACGGGAAGAGACCGGCCAGCGCAAAGAAGTGATCATTTAATGCAAGAGCATCTTTCTATATGCAAAATTATACCAAATGCTGCATTGGCCGAGTATTGGCTGGCCATGATTGAATTGTGTACCCTAAAAAACATTTAAGCTTAATGTACAATATGTGAGTCATGTTATAGGTCAGTGGTCATGTTGGGAAATACAACAGCATATACTGCATAACATGTATATCATTCGCACGTGAGCTGTAGATGGCGTGTGATTTGAAGTTGTTGGTACTCACAGGAAGGAGGTTCTTTGTATTTTCCATGCTCTATGTCTCACACCAAGCTGGCTGCTGTTATATGTAACTAATATGTTCTAAATGTTTGCTGTTCCACAAGTAAAGCTGAATATGCTTTATTCACAATCTGCCAGTGACTCTTTGTGATGCATAACTAACAGGTCACATATTATGTTGTGGGGAATTGCACAACCTATTTTCATAATAATGCTTGTTTTACCATTTCTTTTATTTCACCTTGTGGGTGAGCTCTTAGAAAATAATATTTTCTTTTCATATGCCCACTAATATACATGAAAAAATAATTTAGAGCTCACCCATAAGGTGAAAAGAGAGTAATGGTAACACATTATTATTATAATAGGCTGTGTAATTCCCTAAAACATACTGTGACCAGTGACCTATGACAAAATCCAGATAGATATAGTCAGTGTCAGAGGAGTTAACCCCTGGATTGCTCAACTAATATAAGCAGTCAGATGAGTTAACCCCTTGGGTTGCTAGACAGATATAAGCAGTGTCAGAGGAGTTAACCCCTTGGGTTGCTAGACAGATATAGGCAGTGTCAGAGCAGTTAACCCCTTGGGTGGCTGGACAGATATAGGCAGTGTCAGAGCAGTTAACTCATTGGGTGGCTAGACAGATATAGGCACAGTCAGAGCAGTTAACTCATTGGGTGGTTAGACAGATATAGGCAGTGTCAGAGCAGTTAACTCATTGGGTGGCTAGACAGATATAGGCAGTGTCAGAGCAGTTAACTCATTGGGTGGCTAGACAGATATAGGCACAGTCAGAGCAGTTAACTCATTGGGTGGCTAGACAGATTTAGGCAGTGTCAGAGCAGTTAACTCATTGGGTAGCTAGACAGATATAGGCAGTGTCAGAGCAGTTAACTCATTGGGTGGCTAGACAGATATAGGCAGTGTCAGAGCAGTTAACCCCTTGGGTGGCTAGACAGATATAGGCAGTGTCAGAGCAGTTAACTCATTGGGTAGCTAGACAGATATAGGCAGTGTCAGAGCAGTTAACTCATTGGGTGGTTAGACAGATATAGGCAGTGTCAGAGCAGTTAACTCATTGGGTGGCTAGACAGATATAGGCAGTGTCAGAGCAGTTAACTCATTGGGTGGCTAGACAGATATAGGCACAGTCAGAGCAGTTAACTCATTGGGTGGCTAGACAGATTTAGGCAGTGTCAGAGCAGTTAACTCATTGGGTAGCTAGACAGATATAGGCAGTGTCAGAGCAGTTAACTCATTGGGTGGCTAGACAGATATAGGCAGTGTCAGAGCAGTTAACCCCTTGGGTGGCTAGACAGATATAGGCAGTGTCAGAGCAGTTAACTCATTGGGTAGCTAGACAGATATAGGCAGTGTCAGAGCAGTTAACTCATTGGGTAGCTAGACAGATATAGGCACAGTCAGAGCAGTTAACTCATTGGGTGGCTAGACAGATATAGGCAGTGTCAGAGCAGTTAACCCCTTGGGTGGCTAGACAGATATAGGCAGTGTCAGAGCAGTTAACTCATTGGGTAGCTAGACAGATATAGGCAGTGTCAGAGCAGTTAACTCATTGGGTAGCTAGACAGATATAGGCACAGTCAGAGCAGTTAACTCATTGGGTGGCTAGACAGATATAGGCAGTGTCAGAGCAGTTAACTCATTGGGTAGCTAGACAGATATAGGCAGTGTCAGAGCAGTTAACTCATTGGGTGGCTAGACAGATATAGGCACAGTCAGAGCAGTTAACTCATTGGGTGGCTAGACAGATATAGGCAGTGTCAGAGCAGTTAACCCCTTGGGTGGCTAGACAGATATAGGCAGTGTCAGAGCAGTTAACTCATTGGGTAGCTAGACAGATATAGGCAGTGTCAGAGCAGTTAACTCATTGGGTAGCTAGACAGATATAGGCACAGTCAGAGCAGTTAACTCATTGGGTGGCTAGACAGATTTAGGCAGTGTCGGGGGACTAATAAAAGTACTCAGAAAAATTGGGCAGACTAGGTGGACCGAATGGTTCTTATCTGCCGACACATTCTATGTTTCTATGTGTCAGAGGAGTTAACCCCTTTATCCACACACATACGCTGACAGACACACACTGTACGTCTTTACATTACCTGGTGCAGGCATCTCTTGCTTTTATCTCCTCATGTGAAGGAGGGAATGAGCCAATCACGGGAGGCTTCTGAACTCTCAGCCAATCAGGAGAGAGTACTGAGGTCTCCTTTTATCAAGCTCTCCAGACACAGAAAAGAAAAAAAGCTGCATGAAGCAGCACAGTGCCGCCTCTGCCAGGGTGCCACCTGGGGCAGCTGCCCACTCTGCCCCATTAAAAGGCCAACCCTGGGGTTGTGGGGGGTCACAAAGACTCACTACACAGAGAGACATGAGAAAGTATATACATTCTGTCATAAACACACATTTTGGTTTTAACTTTTCGAAGTAATAATCACATATATATTACTTTAATCCAATTAGGTATCATATTTGTAAATGCTTCTTGGCTTATTTTTATGTTGATTATTGTTTTTGGTATTGTGTCTTAAGTTAGAGAAAGAGCCTGCATTATGTTTCATTACATATGAAGACACAAACGTAAACACAAAGTCACGTAGAACAACTGGAAATAAACACAGCACTTCATATAAACAAAGAAATAAACAGCAAAGCAACATATAAAGATAGACACAGAGACTGCACTCCAGATAAAGCAAGTATAACAAATAACTTTCAATCAGTCAATAAATAGACACACAATAATAAGTAAACAACTTTCAATGATACGGCATAATCCAAGCCATAAGATGTATACAAAATGAAGGTAATATAAACAAATCATTCTTTATTCTGGATGCTTTATTTCCAGTGTTTCTACCTGACTTTGTGTTTTAGTTTGTGTCTTAAATAACAGATATTATAAACTTTATCTCAGTATCCTAATGTTATTTTCTATTGGATTGATTCATATCTATGTATGTATGATATCTCATTCTATCTATGAGAATCCGATCATGGACTAGTCTTTTTCTACATATAGAGTTCACCTAAAGCTTATTGTACATGTTGGTCCCAGCCAGTCTGGATGAGAGTTCCTCAATGGATGTCATTGTATACATTTCTGTCTGGCATCATGATTTCAGTTAACTATTAATTGGATGAACCGTATTAATAGCATAACAACCAATAGCATCTCCCAGTGTTATTAAAACTCTAAGAATGACATTATCAGGTCACATAGCTTTACACTGACCACAAGTTACAGAACAAGGTGTGTCAGATAAATGAGGTTTGGTTTATAACCTGAGATTTTGAGGTGTGGTAGGAGGTTTTGGGGTATTGGAATGTGCTGGGCTCTCTCCCAATTAGAACAAAAATATCTTGCATATGGGTCAGTTCACTAAGATGCCACTCTGAATGACTATCATGTCGGCACCTGAGTTTGACTTTGTCTCAGGTCCTTGGATCATTTTTCCTCCCATTAGTTTGAATGGGGACGTTTGGAACCTGGGGGCCGAATCTGACTCAAAATTAGGGTTGACACCTGGCTGGTATTTTACCGGCAGGCCGGTAAAAAATTGGAATCAGGCCAATGTTAAGTCTACGGAGACAGTACCAAGGCCGGTATTTTTTTTTGAAGTAAAGGTGGCAACCCTACTGAAAATCAAAGTCGACTTCCAAAGTTGAATTTTAGTGAACTGACTCAATAGTTTTCTTATGAGATGCGATTTCATAATTCATAATCCTCGTGGCTAACCCCATTTTCACAGATTTCTTCCACTGAAGGAGTCTTAGGAATGTATATAAACGTCTGCTGGTAATGTATAAATGTGATATTGGTTTACGTATACTGAGGAATATATAGGGATATTTGTGCTCCTTAACCCCTTGCCAACATTGGACGGACCACCCTGTAGTAAAACGAGCTGTGTTTGTGATCTAAGATCGCAAACACCGCTAAAACAGTGATGCTTTAATGACTTGAGGTGGAGGAATAAAGCATCACTGATATCAGGTGCCCAGGGGATTCGCGGGTGCCATATTGGAGAGCAGCATGCTCCTCCGTTATGGCTGCTGTCATGCTGTGGGTAGAGCGTCGGAAGTAAAAAATAGTGGTTAGGGTTACAATTGAATTAGATTTAGCATAAGGGTAAGGGTTAAAATTAAATTTAAATTAGAATAAATTAAGGGTTGGCATAAGGGTTAAATTTAGGGTTGAGGTCAAAAGGTAGGTGAAAAAAACACTATTTTTTGTTTTTTTGCCTTGTAACTCATTAAAAAATGCAGAAAAACATGAAAACAAGCATATTTCTAGACTCGGGACAAAATTTAGAAACTATTATGGAATCGTTTTTAATGATTGTATTTGTGTAAATTGTTTTTTTTAGGTCAAAGTTAGAAAAGGTGTTTTTATAATTTTTTCATCATATTTTATGATTTTTTTTGTAGTAAATTATAAGATGTGATGAACACAATGGTATCTAAAGAAAGCCCTACTTATGGCAATAAAAACAATGTATAATTTGTGTGGGTACAGTATGTGAGAAAGAAGAAAATTACAGCTAAACACAAACAGCCCAGAAATGTCAAAACAGCCCTTGTCACCAAGGGAAAGACAAGGTCAAAAGGTCATGTCATAAGGGGTTAACTTGGGAATTTTTATTAGCAGGCAAATTATCTACTTTCAAAACTGCAGATAAGAAACCAGATAAAAATGCCTACTATAAGATGAAGAAAGGGTTTACTTGTATAATGCTAAACAATTGGCCAGTAAATATGCGACCAATCATTATATCATTGCATATTATATACTTGTTACCAAGATGATAATTGAGCATTTTGCAGATGAAGATATAGCCACATTGAATTAAATAATTCAGGGAAATTACCTAATCTAAACAGAGTATATGCTGATCCCGTCTAGGGATGCCATCTTGTGGTCAGAAATCTAACTGCATAGCCAACTGTAATTAATGCATTTCTGATGAATCTGTCATAAATATAATATTTATCCATTAACACTAATATCTTCTGTTTGAAACCATGCTCTATTTAACTGGATTTCAACACATATATTGATACTGTATTGTGCTTATATCACTATCTATATTTTATTTTCAATAAATATTGCATATTTAATATTTTTATTAAATAATGAATCATTGTATTTATTTTTGCAAATACATCCTCCACCTCTCTGTACATTACGAATTCTTTATGGGTATTTCTGGTCGGACCCATATAAGAATCATATCCATTTTACATATTTTTGGTGCTTCATAATGAATAACTCATATTATCTTTATGGTTATTATATTCTGACAATTTATGAACCTGATCCATACTTTTCCATCTGATTTTAACCTTTGATTAATTCCTTTATACATATTTTGAAGCTTTCAGTGTTTTTCCACCAGTTTGGGGGTCTGTGTTTCTCTATTGTTTCACCCTGGCTCCTCCTCATTAGTAGCGAGGAGGCCGGGGTGATAAGGGAAGTATCAGTGGGTGAGGAGGACACAGTGACCCTGTTATAATAATAGATTTTATTGTAATTAATAGACTCTGTTAGTAGATATTTGGCTTTCTTTTTTTAAAGCTTCCACACTTAATGTGTCCAGCACAATGACGGGCGTCTCCATTAGCAGGGAAGGGGGTCACCCGTCCGCCCAGGATGTCCATCACTGATAAAGGCAGCCAGGGTAATAGCATATGGGGTGTTGAGGAGTCAAAATATCTATGTCACACCCCACTGATACCATGTCACATAGTTCCTTGTATCACCCTGGAGAGGGAGGGGCAGACTGCGTGTCCCAGAGCTCCCATTTGTCTGTCACCCTGCAGTGGGAGGGGCAGTGTCCCGTAGCTTCCATTTGTCTGTGTCACCCTGCAGTGGGAGGGGCAGTGTCCCGTAGCTTCCATTTGTCTGTGTCACCCTGCAGTGGGAGGGGCAGTGTCCCGTAGCTTCCATTTGTCTGTGTCACCCTGCAGTGGGAGGGGCAGTGTCCCGTAGCTTCCATTTGTCTGTGTCACCCTGCAGTGGGAGGGGCAGTGTCCCGTAGCTTCCATTTGTCTGTGTCACCCTACAGTGGGAGGGGCAGACTGTGTGTCTGTCGGTGTCAGTAGAGTTGTATGGGGGCATTTAATGTTGGACAGCCAGAATATGGAGGAGAAATTAGCTATTTTGGGGCCATAGATTTAGACATCACTGGGAGATAATTGGTTAACATTACACAAGGTGACAAGCGATACTGTAACACCTCTGGGAACACAGACTGGCCAATGGCATAGAGCCTTCCATTCTTCCTCTTAGTCTGTGAGCTGGGGTTAGGGGGGCCGTCTTCACACCTGACTCTGTAACCAGTTTCGAGGGTCCAGTTTGGTTTTCAGGTTTATGCTGCTCTTGCGGTTTTGAAAGCCTCTTTCTGAATCAGGAGTGCTACTCCCACTACTGCTGGAACACCGGGCTCCCAGACAGGGGCTATCTGGCCGGTTAGTCCCCGAGGGCCCATGTTCGGCTGTCCTCAGACCCCGCTGTTTTAGGGAGGTTAGCTTGGCATCCAATGAAAGCGTCCGGGGCCTTGCCCTGGGGGGTTTGGCTGGGGGGCTGTCACAGTCAGAGGAGGAAGAGCAAGACGGGAGGGCTGCCATTGGGTTTTGGAAGAGAGAAGTCCATGGTGGGGGATCCAGACCTCTCTGACGCTCAAACTCCTTCATCCTCTGCGATAGGAGGTCAGGGATGGACCCCAAGCCCTCAATAGCTGCAATGAACAGTAATGAATGTTACACAAAGATCACTCAACAGTCACTCACACTCAGACCTTCATACCATCAAAACTCACACTATCATCATCAGACCTGCATACCATCAACACTCACACCATCATCAGACACTCACACCATCATCAGACACTTATACTATCAACACTCACACCATCATCAGACACTCACACCATCATCAGACACTCACACCATCATCAGACACTCATACCATCATCAGACACTCACACCATCATCAGACACTTATACTATCAACACTCACACCATCATCAGACACTCACACCATAATCAGACACTCACACCATCATCAGACACTTATACTATCAACACTCACACCATCATCAGACACTTATACTATCAACACTCACACCATCATCAGACACTCATACCATCATCAGACACTCATACCATCAGACACTCACACCATCATCAGACACTTATACTATCAACACTCACACCATCATCAGACACTCACGCCATCATCAGACACTCACGCCATCATCAGACACTCACACCATCATCAGACACTCACACCATCATCAGACACTCACACCATCATCAGACACTTATACCATCATCAGACACTCACACCATCATCAGACACTCACACCATCATCAGACACTCACACCATCATCAGACACTTATACTATCAACACTCACACCATCATCAGACACTCACACCATCATCAGACACTCACACCATCATCAGACACTCACACCATCATCAGACACTCACACCATCATCAGACACTCACACCATCATCAGACACTCACACCATCATCAGACACTCACACCATCATCAGACACTTATACTATCAACACTCACACCATCATCAGACACTTATACTATCAACACTCACACCATCATCAGACACTCATACCATCATCAGACACTCATACCATCAGACACTCACACCATCATCAGACACTTATACTATCAACACTCACACCATCATCAGACACTCACACCATCATCAGACACTCACACCATCATCAGACACTCACACCATCATCAGACACTTATACCATCATCAGACACTCACACCATCATCAGACACTCACACCATCATCAGACACTCACACCATCATCAGACACTCACACCATCATCAGACACTTATACTATCAACACTCACACCATCATCAGACACTCACACCATCATCAGACACTCACACCATCATCAGACACTCACACCATCATCAGACACTCACACCATCATCAGACACTCACACCATCATCAGACACTTATACCATCATCAGACACTCACACCATCATCAGACACTCACACCATCATCAGACACTCACACCATCATCAGACACTCATACCATCATCAGACACTCATACCATCATCAGACACTCACACCATCATCAGACACTCACACCATCATCAGACACTCACACCATCATCAGACACTCACACCATCATCAGACACTCATACCATCATCAGACACTCATACCATCATCAGACACTCACACCATCATCAGACACTCACACCATCATCAGACACTCACACCATCATCAGACACTCACACCATCATCAGACACTCACACCATCATCAGACACTTATACTATCAACACTCACACCATCATCAGACACTCACACCATCATCAGACACTCACACCATCATCAGACACTCACACCATCATCAGACACTCACACCATCATCAGACACTCACACCATCATCAGACACTCACACCATCAACAGACACGCATACCACCAACAGTCACACCATCGACAGGCACGCACACCATCGACACTCATACCATCAACACTCACACCATCAACAGATACTTACATTCAACAGATACATTCAACAGTCACACCATCAACAGACACTCACACCATCAAGTCACTCACACTCAGACACTACTACCATCAGCAATCACTCACACCCAACAGTCACTCACACCATCAACACTCATACCTGCTAGTCACGCACACCATCAACAGTCACGCACACCATCGACAGGCACGCACACCATCGACAGGCACGCACACCATCGACAGGCACGCACACCATCGACAGGCACGCACACCATCGACAGGCACGCATATCAACAGTCACGCACACCATCGACAGATAATCTCACTCAGTCAGACACTACTACCATCAACAGTCACACACACTCAACCTCACACCATTAATAGTCACTCATAGGCACCATGATACGACCAACAGTCACTCACAACACAGTCACTCACAACACAGTCACTCACAACACAGTCACTCACAACACAGTCACTCACAACACAGTCACTCACAACACAGTCACTCACAACACAGTCACTCACAACACAGTCACTCACACTCAATCCTCCCACTCCCATTACTCTGATGTCACCAGCAAACATTCAGTCCTGCTTCATAACAGAAGAAAATGGTGACATGATCAATGTATGTTACACCTGTGAGTAGCACAACATGCATGTTATATGTGAGACAGCATATTAGCAGTACTACACGTGAATGAACATGTTACAATATGCATGATACATGTGAGTCAGTTTAACACGACATGAATGTTATATGTGTAAAAAAGACATTATCTTACAGAATATATGTTACATGTTACATGTGAATGATCTTATGTGTTGCATAGAAGTCTCAGTATGTTACATGTATGTGTTATCTCCCTATTTGTTCTGCGCTATATGTGCGTGTCATGTGACGTGACCCATGTTTATTACACACCTTTCACTGTAATAAGAGGAAAGCAGAGACTGTATCTCAGATGATACTGCATTCTCCTGCAGCAGCAAGCCCTCCGCAGAGGGGGCAGGGGGCACTGACAGGGCTGGGGCAAGAATACACAGGGCAGGATGAGGTCAGGTGGGGCAGAATGCACAGGAGGCAGCGAGGGCAGGATGAGGTCAGGTGGGGCAGAATGCACAGGAGGCAGCGAGGGCAGGATGAGGTCAGGTGGGGCAGAATGCACAGGAGGCAGCGAGGGCAGGATGAGGTCAGATTTACCAGAATACACAGAGCAGATAGTGACCCAAGGAAGAGGACAGAGGATACGGGAAGGGGATGGTGAGTAATGGGTGGGGACAGAGGATACGGGAAGGGGATGGTGAGTAATGGGCGGGGATAGAGGATACGGGAAGGGGATGGTGAGTAATGGGCGGGGACAGAGGATACGGGAAGGGGATGGTGAGTAATGGGTAGGGACAGGATACGGGAAGGGGATGGTGAGTAATGTGCGGGGATAAAGGATACGGGAAGGGGATGGTGAGTAATGGGCGGGGACAGAGGATACGGGAAGGGGATGGTGAGTAATGGGTGGGGACAGAGGATACGGAAGGGGATGGTGAGTAATGGGCGGGGACAGAGGATATGGGAAGGGGATGGTGAGTAATGGGCAGGGACAGAGGATACGGGAAGGGGATGGTGAGTAATGGGCGGGGACAGAGGATACGGAAGGGGATGGTGAGTAATGGGCGGGGACAGAGGATACGGGAAGGGGATGGTGAGTAATGGTTAGGGACAGAGGATACGGGAAGCGGATGGTGAGTAATGGGCGGGGACAGGATACGGTAAGGGGATGGTGAGTAATGGGTAGGGACAGGATACGGGAAGGGGATGGTGAGTAATGGGCGGGGATAGAGGATACGGGAAGGGGATGGTGAGTAATGGGTAGGGACAGGATACGGGAAGGGGATGGTGAGTTATGGGTAGGGACAGGATACGGGAAGGGGATGGTGAGTAATGGGTAGGGACAGGATACGGGAAGGGGATGGTGAGTTATGGGTAGGGACAGAGGATACGGGAAGGGGATGGTGAGTAATGGGTGGGGACAGAGGATATGGGAAGGGGATGGTGAGTAATGGGCGGGGACAGAGGATACGGGAAGGGGATGGTGAGTAATGGGCAGGGATAGAGGATACGGGAAGGGGTTGGTGAGTAATGGGCGGGGACAGAGGATACGGGAAGGGGATGGTGAGTAATGGTTAGGGACAGAGGATACAGGAAGGGGATGGTGAGTAATGGGTGGGGACAGAGGATACGGAAGGGGATGGTGAGTAATGGGCGGGGACAGAGGATACGGGAAGGGGATGGTGAGTAATGGGCAGGGACAGAGGATACGGGAAGGGGATGGTGAGTAATGGGCGGGGACAGAGGATACGGAAGGGGATGGTGAGTAATGGGCGGGGACAGAGGATACGGGAAGGGGATGGTGAGTAATGGTTAGGGACAGAGGATACGGGAAGGGGATGGTGAGTAATGGGCGGGGACAGGATACGGTAAGGGGATGGTGAGTAATGGGTAGGGACAGGATACGGGAAGGGGATGGTGAGTAATGGGCGGGGATAGAGGATCCGGGAAGGGGATGGTGAGTAATGGGTAGGGACAGGATACGGGAAGGGGATGGTGAGTTATGGGTAGGGACAGAGGATACGGGAAGGGGATGGTGAGTAATGGGTGGGGACAGAGGATACGGGAAGGGGATGGAGAGTAATGGGCGGGGACAGAGGATACGGGAAGGGGATGGTGAGTAATGGGCGGGGACAGAGGATACGACAAGGGGATGGTGAGTAATGGGCCGGGATAGAGGATACGACAAGGGGATGGTGAGTAATGGGCGGGGACAGAGGATACGGGAAGGGGATGGTGAGTAATGGGCGGGGATAGAGGATACGGGAAGGGGTTGGTGAGTAATGGGCGGGGACAGAGGATACGGGAAGGGGATGGTGAGTAATGGTTAGGGACAGAGGATACGGGAAGGGGATGGTGAGTAATGGGTGGGGACAGAGGATACGGAAGGGGATGGTGAGTAATGGGCGGGGACAGAGGATACGGGAAGGGGATGGTGAGTAATGGGCAGGGACAGAGGATACGGGAAGGGGATGGTGAGTAATGGGCGGGGACAGAGGATACGGAAGGGGATGGTGAGTAATGGGCGGGGACAGAGGATACGGGAAGGGGATGGTGAGTAATGGTTAGGGACAGAGGATACGGGAAGGGGATGGTGAGTAATGGGCGGGGACAGGATACGGTAAGGGGATGGTGAGTAATGGGTAGGGACAGGATACGGGAAGGGGATGGTGAGTAATGGGCGGGGATAGAGGATACGGGAAGGGGATGGTGAGTAATGGGTAGGGACAGGATACGGGAAGGGGATGGTGAGTTATGGGTAGGGACAGGATACGGGAAGGGGATAGTGAGTAATGGGTAGGGACAGGATACGGGAAGGGGATGGTGAGTTATGGGTAGGGACAGTGGATACGGGAAGGGGATGGTGAGTAATGGGCGGGGACAGAGGATATGGGAAGGGGATGGTGAGTAATGGGCGGGGACAGAGGATACGGGAAGGGGATGGTGAGTAATGGGCGGGGATAGAGGATACGGGAAGGGGTTGGTGAGTAATGGGCGGGGACAGAGGATACGGGAAGGGGATGGTGAGTAATGGTTAGGGACAGAGGATACGGGAAGGGGATGGTGAGTAATGGGTGGGGACAGAGGATACGGAAGGGGATGGTGAGTAATGGGCGGGGACAGAGGATACGGGAAGGGGATGGTGAGTAATGGGCAGGGACAGAGGATACGGGAAGGGGATGGTGAGTAATGGGCGGGGACAGAGGATACGGAAGGGGATGGTGAGTAATGGGCGGGGACAGAGGATACGGGAAGGGGATGGTGAGTAATGGGCGGGGATAGAGGATACGGGAAGGGGATGGTGAGTAATGGGTAGGGACAGGATACGGGAAGGGGATGGTGAGTTATGGGTAGGGACAGGATACGGGAAGGGGATGGTGAGTAATGGGTAGGGACAGGATACGGGAAGGGGATGGTGAGTTATGGGTAGGGACAGAGGATACGGGAAGGGGATGGTGAGTAATGGGTGGGGACAGAGGATATGGGAAGGGGATGGTGAGTAATGGGCGGGGACAGAGGATACGGGAAGGGGATGGTGAGTAATGGGCGGGGATAGAGGATACGACAAGGGGATGGTGAGTAATGGGCCGGGATAGAGGATACGACAAGGGGATGGTGAGTAATGGTTAGGGACAGAGGATACGGGAAGGGGATGGTGAGTAATGGGCGGGGACAGAGGATACGGGAAGGGGATGGTGAGTAATGGGCGGGGATAGAGGATACGGGAAGGGGTTGGTGAGTAATGGGCGGGGACAGAGGATACGGGAAGGGGATGGTGAGTAATGGTTAGGGACAGAGGATACGGGAAGGGGATGGTGAGTAATGGGTGGGGACAGAGGATACGGGAAGGGGATGGTGAGTAATGGGCAGGGACAGAGGATACGGGAAGGGGATGGTGAGTAATGGGCGGGGACAGAGGATACGGAAGGGGATGGTGAGTAATGGGCGGGGACAGAGGATACGGGAAGGGGATGGTGAGTAATGGTTAGGGACAGAGGATACGGGAAGGGGATGGTGAGTAATGGGCGGGGACAGGATACGGTAAGGGGATGGTGAGTAATGGGTAGGGACAGGATACGGGAAGGGGATGGTGAGTAATGGGCGGGGATAGAGGATACGGGAAGGGGATGGTGAGTAATGGGTAGGGACAGGATACGGGAAGGGGATGGTGAGTTATGGGTAGGGACAGGATACGGGAAGGGGATGGTGAGTAATGGGTAGGGACAGGATACGGGAAGGGGATGGTGAGTTATGGGTAGGGACAGAGGATACGGGAAGGGGATGGTGAGTAATGGGTGGGGACAGAGGATACGGGAAGGGGATGGAGAGTAATGGGCGGGGACAGAGGATACGGGAAGGGGATGGTGAGTAATGGGCGGGGACAGAGGATACGACAAGGGGATGGTGAGTAATGGGCCGGGATAGAGGATACGACAAGGGGATGGTGAGTAATGGGCCGGGACAGAGGATATGGGAAGGGGATGGTGAGTAATGGGTGGGGACAGAGGATACGGGAAGGGGTTGGTGAGTAATGGGCGGGGACAGAGGATACGGGAAGGGGATGGTGAGTAATGGGTGGGGACAGAGGATACGGGAAGGGGTTGGTGAGTAATGGGCGGGGACAGAGGATACGGGAAGGGGATGGTGAGTAATGGGTGGGGACAGAGGATACGGGAAGGGGATGGTGAGTAATGGGTGGGGACAGAGGATACGGGAAGGGATGGTGAGTAATGGGCAGGGACAGAGGATACGGGAAGGGGATGGTGAGTAATGGTTAGGGACAGAGGATACGGGAAGGGGATGGTGAGTAATGGGTGGGGACAGAGGATACGGGAAGGGGATGGTGAGTTAAGGGTGGGGACAGAGGATACGGGAAGGGGTTGGTGAGTAATGGGCGGGGACAGAGGATACGGGAAGGGGATGGTGAGTAATGGGTGGGGACAGAGGATACGGGAAGGGGTTGGTGAGTAATGGGCGGGGACAGAGGATACGGGAAGGGGATGGTGAGTAATGGGTGGGGACAGAGGATACGGGAAGGGGATGGTGAGTAATGGGTGGGGACAGAGGATACGGGAAGGGATGGTGAGTAATGGGCAGGGACAGAGGATACGGGAAGGGGATGGTGAGTAATGGTTAGGGACAGAGGATACGGGAAGGGGATGGTGAGTAATGGGTGGGGACAGAGGATACGGGAAGGGGATGGTGAGTAATGGTTAGGGACAGAGGATACGGAAGGGGATGGTGAGTAATGGGCGGGGACAGAGGATACGGGAAGGGGATGGTGCGTAATGGGCAGGGACAGAGGATACGGGAAGGGGATGGTGAGTAATGGTTAGGGACAGAGGATACGGGAAGGGGATGGTGAGTAATGGGCGGGGACAGAGGATACGGGAAGGGGATGGTGAGTAATGGGCAGGGACAGAGGATACGGGAAGGGGATGGTGAGTAATGGGCGGGGACAGAGGATACGGAAGGGGATGGTGAGTAATGGGCGGGGACAGAGGATACGGGAAGGGGATGGTGAGTAATGGTTAGGGACAGAGGATACGGGAAGGGGATGGTGAGTAATGGGCGGGGACAGGATACGGTAAGGGGATGGTGAGTAATGGGTAGGGACAGGATACGGGAAGGGGATGGTGAGTAATGGGCGGGGATAGAGGATACGGGAAGGGGATGGTGAGTAATGGGTAGGGACAGGATACGGGAAGGGGATGGTGAGTTATGGGTAGGGACAGGATACGGGAAGGGGATGGTGAGTAATGGGTAGGGACAGGATACGGGAAGGGGATGGTGAGTAATGGGTAGGGACAGGATACGGGAAGGGGATGGTGAGTTATGGGTAGGGACAGAGGATACGAGAAGGGGATGGTGAGTAATGGGTGGGGACAGAGGATACGGGAAGGGGATGGAGAGTAATGGGCGGGGACAGAGGATACGGGAAGGGGATGGTGAGTAATGGGCGGGGACAGAGGATACGACAAGGGGATGGTGAGTAATGGGCCGGGATAGAGGATACGACAAGGGGATGGTGAGTAATGGGCGGGGACAGAGGATATGGGAAGGGGATGGAGAGTAATGGGTGGGGACAGAGGATACGGGAAGGGGATGGTGAGTAATGGGTGGGGACAGATGATACGGGAAGGGGATGGTGAGTAATGGGCGGGGACAGGATACAGGAAGGAGATGGTGAGTAATGGGCGGGGACAGAGTATACGGGAAGGGGTTGGTGAGTAATGGGCGGGGACAGAGGATACGGGAAGGGGTTGGTGAGTAATGGGCGGGGACAGAGGATACGGGAAGGGGATGGTGAGTAATGGGTGGGGACAGAGGATACGGGAAGGGGTTGGTGAGTAATGGGCGGGGACAGAGGATACGGGAAGGGGATGGTGAGTAATGGGTGGGGACAGAGGATACGGGAAGGGGATGGAGAGTAATGGGCGGGGATAGAGGATACGGGAAGGGGATGGAGAATAATGGGCGGGGATATAGGATACGGGAAGGGGATGGAGAGTAATGGGCGGGGATAGAGGATACGGGAAGGGGATGGTGAGTAATGGGCGGGGATAGAGGATACGGGAAGGGGATGGTGAGTAATGGGTGGGGATAGAGGATACGGGAAGGGGATGGTGAGTAATGTGCGGGGATAGAGGATACGGGAAGGGGATGGTGAGTAATGTGCGGGGATAGAGGATACGGGAAGGGGATGGTGAGTAATGGGCGGGGACAGAGGATACGGGAAGGGGATGGTGAGTAATGGGCGGGGATAGAGGATACGGGAAGGGGATGGTGAGTAATGTGCGGGGATAGAGGATACGGGAAGGGGATGGTGAGTAATGTGCGGGGATAGAGGATACGGGAAGGGGATGGTGAGTAATGGGCGGGGATAGAGGATACGGGAAGGGGATGGTGAGTAATGGGTGGGGACAGAGATCGGCATTGAACAGAAGCCACATGAAGAGGAGAGAGAAAAAAATTGAAAATTTGTCTTAGAGATGCAGATGAGGAGTGATGGGTTAATAAGAGTAGTAAGAGTTAGGAATATGACAGTAAGCTCTGCTGTTCATATTAACTAAACCGTGCTGCATGTACTAACCTTACACTACACCCTGTACTAACCCCACACACTTCACCCTGTACTAACGCCAGACTGCACCCTGTACTAACCTTACACTGCACCCTGTACTAACCTTACACTACACCCTTTACTAACCCCACACACTGCACCCTGTACTAACCTTACACTACACCCTGAACTAACCTTACACTACACCCTGTACTAACCCCACACACTGCACCCTGTACTAACCCCACACACTGCACCCTGTACTAACCTTACACACTACACCCTGTACTAACCCCACACACTGCACCCTGTACTAACCCCACACACTGCACCCTGTACTAACCCCACACACTGCACCCTGTACTAACCCCACACACTGCACCCTGTACTAACCCCACACACTGCACCCTGTACTAACCCCACACACACTGCACCCTGTACTAACCCCACACACTGCACCCTGTACTAACCCCAGACTGCACCCTGTACTAACCTTACACTACACCCTGTACTAACCTTACACTACACCCTGTACTAACCCCACACACTGCATATTACTAAACCCATGCTACACCCTGTACTAACCCCGCACACTGCATATTACTAAACCCATTCTACACCCTGTACTAACTCCACACACTGCATATTACTAAACCCATGCTACAACCTGTACTAACCCCACACACTGCATATTACTAAACCCATGCTACACCCTGTACTAACCCCGCACACTCTATATTACTAAACCCATGCTACACCCTGTACTAACCCCACACACTGCATATTACTAAACCCATGCTACACCCTGTACTAACCCCGCACACTCTATATTACTAAACCCATGCTACACCCTGTACTAACCCCACACACTGCATATTACTAAACCCATTCTACACCCTGTACTAACCCCACACACTGCATATTACTAAACCCATGCTACAACCTGTACTAACCCCACACACTGCATATTACTAAACCCATGCTACACCCTGTACTAACCCCGCACACTCTATATTACTAAACCCATGCTACACCCTGTACTAACCCCACACACTGCATATTACTAAACCCATGCTACACCCTGTACTAACCCCACACACTGCATATTACTAAACCCATGCTACACCCTGTACTAACCCCACACACTCTATATTACTAAACCCATGCTACACCCTGTACTAACCCCACACACTCTATATTACTAAACCCATTCTACACCCTGTACTAACCCCACACACTGCATATTACTAAACCCATTCTACACCCTGTACTAACCCCACACACTGCATATTACTAAACCCATGCTACACCCTGTACTAACCCCACACACTCTATATTACTAAACCCATGCTACACCCTGTACTAACCCCACACACTGCATATTACTAAACCCATTCTACACCCTGTACTAACCCCACACACTCTATATTACTAAACCCATTCTACACCCTGTACTAACCCCACACACTCTATATTACTAAACCCATTCTACACCCTGTACTAACCCCGCACACTCTATATTACTAAACCCATTCTACACCCTGTACTAACCCCACACACTCTATATTACTAAACCCATTCTACACCCTGTACTAACCCCGCACACTGCATATTACTAAACCCATGCTACACCCTGTACTAACCCCACACACTCTATATTACTAAACCCATTCTACACCCTGTACTAACCCCACACACTGCATATTACTAAACCCATTCTACACCCTGTACTAACCCCGCACACTGCATATTACTAAACCCATTCTACACCCTGTACTAACCCCGCACACTGCATATTACTAAACCCATTCTACACCCTGTACTAACCCCGCACACTGCATATTACTAAACCCATGCTACACCCTGTACTAACCCCGCACACTGCATATTACTAAACCCATGCTACACCCTGTACTAACCCCGCACACTGCATATTACTAAACCCATGCTACACCCTGTACTAACCCCACACACTCTATATTACTAAACCCATTCTACACCCTGTACTAACCCCACACACTGCATATTACTAAACCCATTCTACACCCTGTACTAACCCCACACACTGCATATTACTAAACCCATGCTACGCCCTGTACTAACCCCGCACACTGCATATTACTAAACCCATGCTACACCCTGTACTAACCCCACACACTCTATATTACTAAACCCATTCTACACCCTGTACTAACCCCGCACACTCTATATTACTAAACCCATTCTACACCCTGTACTAACCCCGCACACTGCATATTACTAAACCCATTCTACACCCTGTACTAACCCCGCACACTGCATATTACTAAACCCATTCTACACCCTGTACTAACCCCGCACACTGCATATTACTAAACCCATTCTACACCCTGTACTAACCCCACACACTGCATATTACTAAACCCATTCTACACCCTGTACTAACCCCACACACTCTATATTACTAAACCCATTCTACACCCTGTACTAACCCCACACACTCTATATTACTAAACCCATTCTACACCCTGTACTAACCCCACACACTGCATATTACTAAACCCATGCTACACCCTGTACTAACCCCGCACACTGCATATTACTAAACCCATGCTACACCCTGTACTAACCCCGCACACTGCATATTACTAAACCCATGCTACACCCTGTACTAACCCCACACACTGCATATTACTAAACCCATGCTACACCCTGTACTAACCCCGCACACTGCATATTACTAAACCCATGCTACACCCTGTACTAACCCCGCACACTCTATATTACTAAACCTATGCTACACCCTGTACTAACCCCACACACTCTATATTACTAAACCCATTCTACACCCTGTACTAACCCCACACACTCTATATTACTAAACCCATTCTACACCCTGTACTAACCCCACACACTCTATATTACTAAACCCATTCTACACCCTGTACTAACCCCACACACTGCATATTACTAAACCCATGCTACACCCTGTACTAACCCCGCACACTGCATATTACTAAACCCATGCTACACCCTGTACTAACCCCGCACACTGCATATTACTAAACCCATGCTACACCCTGTACTAACCCCACACACTGCATATTACTAAACCCATGCTACACCCTGTACTAACCCCGCACACTGCATATTACTAAACCCATGCTACACCCTGTACTAACCCCGCACACTGCATATTACTTGTGACAGAACCCTCCGTCACTGGGGTTCATGGAGAGAAATAATGCCCCACCTCCTCCCAATACACTATAGACTCTCTCTGTGGATATACTAGGTTTTGGGGGTACAAAGCAGAACCCTGTATTCAACTGGACTTCAAACACAGACTCACTCAGGATGTCAGCCAGGATGTGTGCCCTGGGATCCAAGCCTTTATCCCATTCATTGTGTTTCCCCCCAGGATAAGATTGTATCCTATCCTGCAAACCAGTGGTGTATCTTAGTTTTGTGCTGCTCTAGGCACCCCCCCTACCCACGATGCACACTTACGACATGACCCATAACCCACGTTGCACACCAAGGACATGCCCCATCACCCCATTTACATGCCTCTATCACCCCATTAAATACACATTGCCAATATTATTTGCCCATAATATTCCCCAGCTAATTTGCCCAATAATATGCCAGTATTACTTGCCATTTAATATGCCAGTATTATTTGCCATTTAATGTGCTCCTGCTTATTTCCCCAGCACTTACCTTTCCCTGGTGGCTAGTGGCAGGCTCCATGCTGCCTGTTCGGCTCCCAGGCGGTTGTGCCGACAGGTCATGTGACCCGGCGCACGTATGACGTCAGCGCGTCGGTCACGTGACTGTCGGCACTTCCGTGTCGGCACACTGCACGGGGAGCCGAACAGGCAGCACGGAGGTTTCTCTGTGCTGCCTGTTCGGCTCCCCGTGCAGCCTGGCAGGCAGAGCGATGGTGAGGGGGGATCTTCCAATCCCCTCTCACCTCCGTCTCTGCCTGCAAGCGCGGTCATTTTTTTTTCTTCTTAAAGGGCCGGATTTTTTTTTTTCAGTGCTGGTGGGCACTGCTGCCCCCAAAATTTGCCGCCCTAGGCATCCGCCTAGGATGCCTCGCGGTAAATAAGCACTGGGTGTGTGCCCATTCCTGTTCCACTCCTGTACTGGTGTGTGTCTAGGGTTGCCACCTTTTCTTCCAAAAAATACCAGCCTTGGTACTGTCTCCATAGACTTAACATTGGCCTGATGCCAATATTTTGTCCATTCCTGTTCCTCTCCTATACTGGTGTGTGTCCATTCCTGTTCCTCTCCTATACTGGTGTGTGTCCATTCCTGTTCCTCTCCTATACTGGTGTGTGTCCATTCCTGTTCCTCTCCTATACTGGTGTGTGTCCATTCCTGTTCCCCTCCTATACTGGTGTGTGTCCATTCCTGTTCCCCTCCTATACTGGTGTGTGCCCATTCCTGTTCCCCTCCTATACTGGTGTGTGTCCATTCCAGTTCCCCTCCTATACTGGTGTGTGTCCATTCCTGTTCCTCTCCTATACTGGTGTGTGTCCGTTCCTGTTCCTCTCCTATACTGGTGTGTGTCCATTCCTGTTCCCATTCTATACTGGTGTGTGTCCATTCCTGTTCCCCTCCTATACTGGTGTGTGTCCATTCCTGTTCCCCTCCTATACTGGTGTGTGTCCATTCCTGTTCCTCTCCTATACTGGTGTGTGTCCATTCCTGTTCCCCTCCTATACTGGTGTGTGTCCATTCCTGTTCCTCTCCTATACTGGTGTGTGTCCATTCCTGTTCCCCTCCTATACTGGTGTGTGTCCATTCCTGTTCCCTCCTATACTGGTGTGTGTCCATTCCTGTTCCCCTCCTATACTGGTGTGTGTCCATTCCTGTTCCTCTCCTATACTGGTGTGTGTCCATTCCTGTTCCCCTCCTATACTGGTGTGTGTCCATTCCTGTTCCTCTCTATACTGGTGTGTGTCCATTCCTGTTCCTCTCTACTGGTGTGTGTCCATTCCTGTTCCCTCCTATACTGGTGTGTGTCCATTCCTGTTCCTCTCCTGTACTGGTGTGTGTCCATTCCTGCTCCCCTCCTATACTGGTGTGTGTCCATTCCTGTTCCTCTCCTATACTGGTGTGTGTCCATTCCTGTTCCCCTCCTATACTGGTGTGTGTCCATTCCTGTTCCTCTCCTATACTGGTGTATGTCCATTCCTGTTCCCCTCCTATACTGGTGTGTGTCCATTCCTGTTCCTCTCCTGTACTGGTGTGTGTCCATTCCTGTTCTCCTCCTGTACTGGTGTGTGTCCATTCCTGTTCCCCTCCTATACTGGTGTGTGTCCATTCCTGTTCCCCTCCTATACTGGTGTGTGTCCATTCCTGTTCCTCTCCTATACTGGTGTGTGTCCATTCCTGTTCCCCTCCTATACTGGTGTGTGTCCATTCCTGTTCCTCTCCTATACTGGTGTGTGTCCATTCCTGTTCCCCTCCTATACTGGTGTGTGTCCATTCCTGTTCCCCTCCTGTACTGGTGTGTGTCCATTCCTGTTCCCCTCCTATACTGGTGTGTGTCCATTCCTGTTCCTCTCCTATACTGGTGTGTGTCCATTCCTGTTCCCCTCCTATACTGGTGTGTGTCCATTCCTGTTCCTCTCTATACTGGTGTGTGTCCATTCCTGTTCCCTCCTATACTGGTGTGTGTCCATTCCTGTTCCTCTCCTGTACTGGTGTGTGTCCATTCCTGTTCCCCTCCTATACTGGTGTGTGTCCATTCCTGTTCCTCTCCTATACTGGTGTGTGTCCATTCCTGTTCCCCTCCTATACTGGTGTGTGTCCATTCCTGTTCCTCTCCTATACTGGTGTGTGTCCATTCCTGTTCCCCTCCTATACTGGTGTGTGTCCATTCCTGTTCCCTCCTATACTGGTGTGTGCCCATTCCTGCTCCTCTCCTATACTGGTGTGTGTCCATTCCTGTTCCCCTCCTATACTGGTGTGTGTCCATTCCTGTTCCTCTCCTATACTGGTGTGTGTCCATTCCTGTTCCCCTCCTATACTGGTGTGTGTCCATTCCTGTTCCCCTCCTATACTGGTGTGTGTCCATTCCTGTTCCTCTCCTATACTGGTGTGTGTCCATTCCTGTTCCTCTCCTATACTGGTGTGTGTCCATTCCTGCTCCCCTCCTATACTGGTGTGTGTCCATTCCTGTTCCCCTCCTGTACTGGTGTGTGTCCATTCCTGTTCCCCTCCTATACTGGTGTGTGTCCATTCCTGTTCCTCTCCTGTACTGGTGTGTGTCCATTCCTGTTCCCCTCCTATACTGGTGTGTGTCCATTCCTGTTCCT
Organism: Pelodytes ibericus; assembly: GCA_036172795.1. NCBI lineage: Eukaryota > Metazoa > Chordata > Amphibia > Anura > Pelodytidae > Pelodytes > Pelodytes ibericus. Next base: position 195,557,206 of record CM069863.1, read on the forward strand.
CTCCTATACTGGTGTATGTCCATTCCTGTTCCTCTCCTATACTGGTGTGTGTCCATTCCTGTTCCTCTCTATACTGGTGTGTGTCCATTCCTGTTCCCCTCCTATACTGGTGTGTGTCCATTCCTGTTCCTCTCCTATACTGGTGTGTGTCCATTCCTGTTCCTCTCCTATACTGTGCATCCACTACCAACCTGCACACTGTGCATCCACTACCAACCGAGCACACTGCGCATCCAGTACCAACCAAGCACACTGCTTCCTGTCATAACCCAGCACACTGCATCCTGTCCTAACCCAGCACACTGCATCATTACCTAATCATGCACACTACATCCTGCCCTAATCCTGCACATTACAGCATGTCCTAACCCACCACACTACACCCTGTCATAATCCAGCACACTACATACTGCCCTAACCCCGCACAATACATCCGGTACTAAACCCTACACACTGCATCCTGTCCTCACCGTGCACACTGCATCCTGCACTAACCCTGAACACTGCTTCCTGTACTAACCCCACGCACGGCATCCTCTACACATCCTGCACTAACCCCACACAGTGCATCTAGGGTTGGCAACTTTTCCACAAAAAAATACCGGCCTTGCTATTGCCTCCACCTTTTATCGGCCTGTCGTTAAAATACCGGCTGGGTGGAAACCCTAACTGCATCCTACATTATCACTTCCAGTGGCACTCACCCATTTCATGGTACAGGGAGCCTTGCTTTGTCAGTGACGCTGGTGGTCTCTTCAGTGGAGGGGTCTCTATTTTCATCAGATCGTCACAGCACTGCTTCCACTGACCTGCAAGAACAGCAGTATCACAGCATCTAAATATAGGGTAACCGGGGACAGACTGCGCATGGGAGGGGACAGACTGCGCATGGGAGGGGACAGACTGCGCATGGGAGGGGACAGACTGCGCATGGGGAGGGGACACACTGCGCATGGGGAGGGGACAGACTGCGCATGGGAGGGGACAGACTGCGCATGGGGAGGGGACAGACTGCGCATGGGAGGGGACAGACTGCGCATGGGAAGAGACAGACTACTCATGGGAAGAGACAGACTGCGCATGGGAGGGGACAGACTGCGCATGGGGAGGGGACAGACTGCACATGGGAGGGGACGACACATACATTAAGATGCCCACCCAGCACAGTCATTGGCTACATACTCATGTCATAGAAGTGCTGCCAGAATGCCTCCATCCAGCGGCGCAGATCTTCGCGGCTCTCAGTCCGGAGAGTGTGCGTCACCTCCTCGCAGCCGTAACGATTAGTTATACTCAGGCTGAGAACCTGCTGTGGCCCCTCGCGTTCTGAGGCCCGGATGCGAGTCTCCTGCGTGGACAGATATGGGATTAAAGAGCCCAGTGGAAGGAATGGGAGAAGATTAACTCATCTCGGCTCACCTTGTTGACAGATATGGTGAGCTCCGGGTCAGCTGATGAATCCAAACCTCCGCCTTGGCAGAAACACAGCAAGTGACAGCCACGCAAGACACAGAACATGTGCTGCTCCCGCGCCTGGTCAGAAACACGTGTGAATACATGGAGAACAGCCAACAGGATCTGACACCCTCCCCCATTCATTTTACTGCAATATTACATTATACCGCAGAACTGAGCTGTCTCTGCCTCGGGGTCCGTATCTGCGTCCGTCTCTGCGTCTGCGTCCGTCTCTGCGTCTGCGTCCGTCTCTGCGTCCGTCTCTGCGTCTGCGTCCGTCTCCGCGTCCGTCTCCGCGTCCGTCTCTGCGTCTGCGTCCGTCTCTGCGTCTGCGTCCGTCTCCGCGTCCGTCTCTGCGTCTGTCTCTGCGTCTGCGTCCGTCTCTGCGTCTGCGTCCGTCTCTGCGTCTGCGTCCGTCTCTGTGTCTGCGTCCGTCTCTGTGTCTGCGTCCGTCTCCGCGTCCGTCTCTGCGTCTGTCTCTGCGTCTGCGTCCGTCTCTGCGTCCGTCTCTGCGTCCGTCTCTGCGTCTGCGTCCGTCTCTGTGTCTGCGTCCGTCTCCGCGTCAGTCTCTGCGTCTGTGTCCGTCTCTGCGTCTGCGTCCGTCTCTGCGTCTGCGTCCGTCTCTGCGTCTGTGTCCGTCTCTGCGTCCGTCTCTGTGTCCGTCTCTGCGTCTGCGTCCGTCTCTGCGTCCGTCTGTGTCTGCGTCCGTCTCCGCGTCCGTCTCTGCGTCTGCGACCGTCTCTGCGCACCCGTTCATATTGTGTGTGTGTTTATTACATTCGTCAGAGGCCAAGCGTTGAGTTAGTTTTTTGTTAAGTCTTGGTGTGGGGTACATCGGACACCCTAACTCAGCCAGGAGAAGTGTCACATTTTATATGAAGGTATCACCTGTACATGCAGAACTCCAGACATCATCTCCTGCTTCATACAGTCAGGCTGAGCAGTGAGACGACAGCAGACACTGCCATACAGCGGGAGCCAACAGGAGCTGTCCTCTGCAGGAGCAACGAGAAAAACAGAGTAAGAAACAGGATGAGAGGAGAGATACCAACAGACAGCGAGAGAGGAGACCGAGAGACAGGCGAGAGAGGAGAGATACCAACAGACAGCTAGAGAGGAGACCGAGAGACAGGCGAGAGAGGAGACCGAGAGACAGGCGAGAGAGGAGACAGAGAGACAGGCGAGAGAGGAGACAGAGAGACAGGCGAGAGAGGAGACAGAGAGACAGGCGAGAGAGGAGACAGAAACTGCGAGACAGGAGAGAGAGACTGAGGACAGACAATCAGGAGAGATTGAGTAGCCATTAACCCATGTGCAGGCTCATCCAGGCATTTCAGTGTCCGTCTTGCTTTTCTTTCCTGTTTATTATTTATATCTGTTTCTGTCAGCTTGTATTCCTGTCATGTTCCTTGCATAGTTGTTCAGCCTCAGAGTGGCACCTGCCTAGTTGGCCCTAATATGGCACCTGCTCTGTGGTCCCGGGAGTGGCACCTGCCCAGAGGTGAGTGGGTATGAGTTAGTGTGGCGTTGGTACGTGTGTGGTGTGTGTAGGGAGTCAGTGTGTGGTACTTACATGAGATATGGAATGCCTATCATTCTCAGCCAGCTGGTATCTATATGGGGGACAGGATTGCCTATCATTCTCAGCCAGGTGTCATTTATATGGGGGACTGAATTGCCTAGCATTCTCAGCCAGGAGGCATTTATATGGGGGACTGGATTGCCTATATAATATATTCTCGATTTCATATTGAGCAGGAATCTCATTAGCGGGAGCCAACATGGCTTTGTGAAAGACAGATCTAGTCAAACTAACTAAATTACATTCTATGAAGAGGTGAGTATAATATAGATATGGTGCTGCCGTGGATGTGATATAGTTAGACTTTGCTAAGGCATTTGTTCCAGTTCCACATACAAGGTTACTGTACAAACTGACTGTAATAGACTTAGGACCAGAGGTTTGTTTGTGGATTGGAAACTGGTTGAAAGACAGAATGCAGAGAGTGGTGGTAAATGGGACGTTCTCACATTGGACACATGTGATAAGTAGAGTACCTCAGGGATCTGTCCTGGGTGCTCTTCTTCTTAATTTGTTTATTAATGATCTCCCAGAGGGCATAGGGAGCCATGTCTCAGTGTTTGCCAATGACACAAAATTAAGTAGAATAATACAGTCTGAACTAGATGTATCTTTGCTGCAAGAGGATTTGGACAAATTGGGTAATTGGGCAGATAAATGGCAAATGAGATTCAGTATAAAGTTGGAAAAGTTATATCTGTACATGCTAGAGAAACGGCGGCTTAGAGCAGGGCTGTCTTTTGAACTGTGTGGGCCCCTGGGCAAAACAAGCCAATGGGGCCCCCATGGCCCGTCCCCTTGTTAGGCATGCAGGCATGTTCGGGCAACTAGAAATCTGTCTCCAAATATTCTAACATGCCTGCTCCCTAATGGCACTAGATGGAGCAAAGAGGTCTTGGTGCCGTCTTTATATTCTTTCATTACAACATTCTATTTTAAATGTCTTTGCTTTGTGCAATCTTTCAATGTAACAGAACTTCATTATAGGCCAGCAGTTGTCATTACCATATATATGTTGAAATGTGTGTGCTTTTCAGGTGTGTGCTTATAATGTTTAAAACTTTGTGAAGAATAATCCTGGTCACCTAATGTTTCTCATTAAGAACTACATGGTTCTTGCTTAGAAATGTGAGGCTCTCACTCGCTGCATTGTACATCCACTACCCTCTCAGTAATGTAATCCTTTCATTAGTCCCTGGCCTTATCTTATATCCAGGATAGCCTTATACCTATCCCATGCATGCTTAAACTCCTTCACTGTATTAACCTCTACCACTTCTACTGGAAGACTATTCCATACATCCACTACCCTCTCAGTAATGTAATACTTTCATTAGTCCCTTGCCTTATCTTATATCTAGGATAGCCTTATACCTATCCCATGCATGCTTAAACTCCTTCACTGTATTAACCTCTACCACTTCTACTGGAAGACTATTCCATACATCCACTACCCTCTCAGTAATGTAATACTTTCATTAGTCCCTGACCTTATCTTATATCTAGGATAGCCTTATACCTATCCCATGCATGCTTAAACTCCTTCACTGTATTAACCTCTACCACTTCTACTGGAAGACTATTCCATGCACCCACTACCCTCTCAGTAATGTAATACTTTCATTAGTCCCTGGCCTTATCTTATATCTAGGATAGCCTTATACCTATCCCATTCATGCTTAAACTCCTTCACTGTATTAACCTCTACCACTTCTACTGGAAGACTATTCCATGCATCCACTACCCTCTCAGTAATGTAATACTTTCATTAGTCCCTGGCCTTATCTTATATCTAGGATAGCCTTATACCTATCCCATGCATGCCTAAACTCCTTCACTGTATTAACCTCTACCACTTCTACTGGAAGACTATTCCATACATCCTCCACCCTCCCAGTAATGTAATACTTTCATTAGTCCCTGGCCTTATCTTATATCTAGGATAGCCTTATACCTATCCCATGCATGCTTAAACTCCTTCACTGTATTAACCTCTACCACTTCTACTGGCAGGCTATTCCATACATCCACTACCCTCTCAGTAATGTAATACTTTCATTAGTCCCTGGCCTTATCTTATATCTAGGATAGCCTTATACCTATCCCATGCATGCTTAAACTCCTTCACTGCATTAACCTCTACCACTTCTACTGGAAGACTATTCCATACATCCACTACCCTCTCAGTAATGTAATACTTTCATTAGTCCCTGACCTTATCTTATATCTAGGATAGCCTTATACCTATCCCACGCATGCTTAAACTCCTTCACTGTATTAACCTCTACCCCTTCTACTGGAAGACTATTCCATACATCCACTACCCTCTCAGTAATGTAATACTTTCATTAGTCCCTGACCTTATCTTATATCTAGGATAGCCTTATACCTATCCCATGCATGCTTAAACTACTTCACTGTATTAACCTCTACCACTTCTACTGGAAGCCTATTCCATACATCCACTACCCTCTCAGTAAAGTAATTCTTTCATTAGTCCCTGACCTTATCTTATATCCAGGATAGCCTTATACCTATCCCATGCATGCTTAAACTCCTTCACTGTATTAACCTCTACCACTTCTACTGGAAGACTATTCCATGCATCCACTACCCTCTCAGTAAGGTAATACTTGCATTAGTCCCTGGCCTTATCTTATATCTAGGATAGCCTTATACCTATCCCATGCATGCTTAAACTCCCTCACTGTATTAACCTCTACCACTTCTACTGGAAGACTATTCCATACATCCACTACCCTCTCAGTAATGTAATACTTTCATTAGTCCCTGGCCTTATCTTATATCTAGGATAGCCTTATACCTATCCCATGCATGCTTAAACTCCTTCACTGTGTTAACCTCTACCACTTCTACTGGAAGACTATTCCATGCATCCACTACCCTCTCAGTAATGTAATACTTTCATTAGTCCCTGGCCTTATCTTATATCTAGGATAGCCTTATACCTATCCCATGCATGCTTAAACTCCTTCACTGTATTAACCTCTACCACTTCTACTGGAAGACTATTCCATGCATCCACTACCCTCTCAGTAAGGTAATACTTGCATTAGTCCCTGGCCTCATCTTATATCTAGGATAGCCTTATACCTATCCCATGCATGCTTAAACTCCTTCACTGTATTAACCTCTACCACTTCTACTGGAAGACTATTCCATGCATCCACTACCCTCTCAGTAAAGTAATCCTTTCATTAGTCCCTGGCCTTATCTTATATCTAGGATAGCCTTATACCTATCCCATGCATGCTTAAACTCCTTCACTGTATTAACCTCTACTACTTCTACTGGAAGACTATTCCATACATCCACTACCCTCTCAGTAATGTAATACTTTCATTAGTCCCTGGCCTTATCTTATATCTAGGATAGCCTTATACCTATCACACGCATGCTTAAACTCCTTCACTGTATTAACCTCTACCACTTCTACTGGAAGACTATTCCATACATCCACCACCCTCCCAGTAAAGTAATACTTTCATTAGTCCCTGACCTTATCTTATATCTAGGATAGCCTTATACCTATCCCATGCATGCTTAAACTCCTTCACTGTATTAACCTCTACCACTTCTACTGGAAGACTATTCCATACATCCACTACCCTCTCAGTAAAGTAATACTGGCCTTATCTTATATCCAGGATAGCCTTATACCTATCACACGCATGCTTAAACTCCTTCACTGTATTAACCTCTATCACTTCTACTGGAAGACTATTCCATACATCCACTACCCTCTCAGTAATGTAATACTTTTATTAGTCACTGGCCTTATCTTATATCTAGGATAGCCTTATACCTATCCCATGCATGCTTAAACTCCTTCACTGTATTAACCTCTACCACTTCTACTGGAAGACTATTCCATACATCCACTACCCTGTCAGTAATGTAATACTTTTATTAGTCCCTGGCCTTATCTTATATCTAGGATAGCCTTATACCTATCCCATGCATGCTTAAACTCCTTCACTGTATTAACCTCTACCACTTCTACTGGAAGAATATTCCATACATCGACTACCCTCTCAGTAAAGTAATACTTTCATTAGTCCCTGACCTTATCTTATATCTAGGATAGCCTTATACCTATCCCACGCATGCTTAAACTCCTTCACTGTATTAACCTCTACCACTTCTACTGGAAGACTATTCCATGCATCCACTACCCTCTCAGTAATGTAATACTTTCATTAGTCCCTGGCCTTATCTTATATCTAGGATAGCATTATACCTATCCCACGCATGCTTAAACTCCTTCACTGTATTAACCTCTACCACTTCTACTGGAAGACTATTCCATGCATCCTCTACCCTCTCAGTAATGTAATACTTTCATTAGTCCCTGGCCTTATCTTATATCTAGGATAGCCTTATACCTATCCCATGCATGCTTAAACTCCTTCACTGTATTAACCTCTACCACTTCTACTGGAAGACTATTCCATGCATCCACTACCCTCTCAGTAATGTAATACTTTCATTAGTCCCTGGCCTTATCTTATATCTAGGATAGCATTATACCTATCCCACGCATGCTTAAACTCCTTCACTGTATTAACCTCTACCACTTCTACTGGAAGACTATTCCATGCATCCACTACCCTCTCAGTAATGTAATACTTTCATTAGTCCCTGGCCTTATCTTATATCTAGGATAGCCTTATACCTATCCCACGCATGCTTAAACTCCTTCACTGTATTAACCTCTACTACTTCTACTGGAAGACTATTCCATACATCCACTACCCTCTCAGTAATGTAATACTTTCATTAGTCCCTGGCCTTATCTTATATCTAGGATAGCCTTATACCTATCACACGCATGCTTAAACTCCTTCACTGTATTAACCTCTATCACTTCTACTGGAAGACTATTCCATACATCCACTACCCTCTCAGTAATGTAATACTTTCATTAGTCCCTTGCCTTATCTTATATCTAGGATAGCCTTATACCTATCCCATGCATGCTTAAACTCCTTCACTGTATTAACCTCTACCACTTCTACTGGAAGACTATTCCATGCATCCACTACCCTCTCAGTAATGTAATACTTTTATTAGTCCCTGGCCTTATCTTATATCTAGGATAGCCTTATACCTATCCCATGCATGCTTAAACTCCTTCACTGTATTAACCTCTACCACTTCTACTGGAAGACTATTCCATACATCCACTACCCTCTCAGTAAAGTAATTCTTTCATTAGTCCCTGGCCTTATCTTATATCCAGGATAGCCTTATACCTATCCCGTGCATGCTTAAACTCCTTCACTGTATTAACCTCTACCACTTCTACTGGAAGACTATTCCATACATCCACCACCCTCCCAGTAAAGTAATACTTTCATTAGTCCCTGACCTTATCTTATATCTAGGATAGCCTTATACCTATCCCATGCATGCTTAAACTCCTTCACTGTATTAACCTCTACCACTTCTACTGGAAGACTATTCCATGCATCCACTACCCTCTCAGTAAGGTAATACTTGCATTAGTCCCTGGCCTTATCTTATATCCAGGATAGCCTTATACCTATCCCGTGCATGCTTAAACTCCTTCACTGTATTAACCTCTACCACTTCTACTGGAAGACTATTCCATACATCCACCACCCTCCCAGTAAAGTAATACTTTCATTAGTCCCTGACCTTATCTTATATCTAGGATAGCCTTATACCTATCCCATGCATGCTTAAACTCCTTCACTGTATTAACCTCTACCACTTCTACTGGAAGACTATTCCATACATCCACTACCCTCTCAGTAAAGTAATACTGGCCTTATCTTATATCCAGGATAGCCTTATACCTATCACACGCATGCTTAAACTCCTTCACTGTATTAACCTCTATCACTTCTACTGGAAGACTATTCCATACATCCACTACCCTCTCAGTAATGTAATACTTTCATTAGTCCCTGGCCTTATCTTATATCTAGGATATCCTTATACCTATCCCATGCATGCTTAAACTCCTTCACTGTATTAACCTCTACCACTCCTACTGGAAGACTATTCCATACATCCACTACCCTGTCAGTAATGTAATACTTTTATTAGTCCCTGGCCTTATCTTATATCTAGGATAGCCTTATACCTATCCCATGCATGCTTAAACTCCTTCACTGTATTAACCTCTACCACTTCTACTGGAAGAATATTCCATACATCGACTACCCTCTCAGTAAAGTAATACTTTCATTAGTCCCTGACCTTATCTTATATCTAGGATAGCCTTATACCTATCCCACGCATGCTTAAACTCCTTCACTGTATTAACCTCTACCACTTCTACTGGAAGACTATTCCATGCATCCACTACCCTCTCAGTAATGTAATACTTTCATTAGTCCCTGGCCTTATCTTATATCTAGGATAGCATTATACCTATCCCACGCATGCTTAAACTCCTTCACTGTATTAACCTCTACCACTTCTACTGGAAGACTATTCCATGCATCCACTACCCTCTCAGTAATGTAATACTTTCATTAGTCCCTGGCCTTATCTTATATCTAGGATAGCATTATACCTATCCCACGCATGCTTAAACTCCTTCACTGTATTAACCTCTACTACTTCTACTGGAAGACTATTCCATGCATCCACTACCCTCTCAGTAATGTAATACTTTCATTAGTCCCTGGCCTTATCTTATATCTAGGATAGCCTTATACCTATCCCATGCATGCTTAAACTCCTTCACTGTATTAACCTCTACCACTTCTACTGGAAGACTATTCCATACATCCACTACCCTCTCAGTAATGTAATACTTTCATTAGTCCCTGACCTTATCTTATATCTAGGATAGCCTTATACCTATCCCATGCATGCTTAAACTCCTTCACTGTATTAACCTCTACCACTTCTACTGGAAGACTATTCCATGCACCCACTACCCTCTCAGTAATGTAATACTTTCATTAGTCCCTGGCCTTATCTTATATCTAGGATAGCCTTATAACTATCCCATGCATGCTTAAACTCCTTCACTGTATTAACCTCTAGCACTTCTACTGGAAGACTATTCCATACATCCACTACCCTCTCAGTAATGTAATACTTTCATTAGTCCCTGGCCTTATCTTATATCTAGTATAACCTTATACCTATCCCATGCATGCTTAAACTCCTTCACTGTATTAACCTCTACCACTTCTACTGGAAGACTATTCCATGCACCCACTACCCTCTGAGTAAAGTAATACTTTCATTAGTCCCTGGTCTTATCTTATATCTAGGATAGCCTTATACCTATCCCATGCATGCTTAAACTCCTTCACTGTATTAACCTCTACCACTTCTACTGGAAGACTATTCCATACATCCACTACCCTCTCAGTAATGTAATACTTTCATTAGTCCCTGGTCTTATCTTATATCTAGGATAGCCTTATACCTATCCCATGCATGCTTAAACTCCTTCACTGTATTAACCTCTACCACTTCTACTGGAAGACTATTCCATACATCCACTACCCTCTCAGTAATGTAATACTTTCATTAGTCCCTGGCCTTATCTTATATCTAGGATAGCCTTATACCTATCCCATGCATGCTTAAACTCCTTCACTGTATTAACCTCTACCACTTCTACTGGAAGACTATTCCATGCATTCACTACCCTCTCAGTAAAGTAATACTTTCATTAGTCCCTGGCCTTATCTTATATCTAGGATAGCCTTATACCTATCCCACGCATGCTTAAACTCCTTCACTGTATTAACCTCTACCACTTCTACTGGAAGACTATTCCATACATCCACTACCCTCTCAGTAATGTAATACATTCATTAGTCCCTGACCTTATCTTATATCTAGGATAACCTTATACCTATCCCATGCATGCTTAAACTCCTTCACTGTATTAACCTCTACCACTTCTACTGGAAGACTATTCCATGCATCCACTACCCTCTCAGTAATGTAATACTTTCATTAGTCCCTGGCCTTATCTTATATCTAGGATAGCCTTATACCTATCCCACGCATGCTTAAACTCCTTCACTGTATTAACCTCTACCACTTCTACTGGAAGACTATTCCATACATCCACTACCCTCTCAGTAATGTAATACTTTCATTAGTCCCTTGCCTTATCTTATATCTAGGATAGCCTTATACCTATCCCACGCATGCTTAAACTCCTTCACTGTATTAACCTCTACCACTTCTACTGGAAGACTATTCCATTCATCCACTACCCTCTCAGTAAAGTAATACTCTCATTAGTCCCTGGCCTTATCTTATATCTAGGATAGCCTTATACCTATCCCACGCATGCTTAAACTCCTTCACTGTATTAACCTCTACCACTTCTACTGGAAGACTATTCCATGCATCCACTACCCTCTCAGTAATGTAATACTTTCATTAGTCCCTGGCCTTATCTTATATCTAGGATAGCCTTATACCTATCCCATGCATGCTTAAACTCCTTCACTGTATTAACCTCTACCACTTCTACTGGAAGACTATTCCATGCATCCACTACCCTCTCAGTAATGTAATACTTTCATTAGTCCCTGACCTTATCTTATATCTAGGATAGCATTATACCTATCCCACGCATGCTTAAACTCCTTCACTGTATTAACCTCTACCACTTCTACTGGAAGACTATTCCATACATCCACTACCCTCTCAGTAATGTAATACTTTCATTAGTCCCTGGCCTTATCTTATATCTAGGATAGCCTTATACCTATCCCATGCATGCTTAAACTCCTTCACTGTATTAACCTCTACCCCTTCTACTGGAAGACTATTCCATACATCCACTACCCTCTCAGTAAAGTAATACTTTCATTATGACCTTTTTCCTATATCTAGGATAGCCTTATACCCAGGGCCGGCGCCACCAGTAAGGCGACTTAGGCAGCTGCCTAGGGCGCATCTTAGTTGGGCACCGGAACCCTGTGTGAAAAAAAAAAATCCTCCCCCTTACTTACCTCGTCGCTGCTGCTCTGTCTCCGGTGGAGGTGCGTGGCTGTGAGGGAAGCGTTGTGCGCTCCCCTCCAGCCAATTCAATAAAGGTTGTTTAAAAAAAATAAAAAACTTTACTGAATGTGCATTGTCTGGAGGTGATCGCACAACGCTTCCCTCACAGCCACAGACGGGCAGATGAGAGCACCGGGAGAGCAGCAGCAAGGAGGTAAGTAAGGGGGAAGGGGGGAGGATCCTGGCATACTATGGGGGAAAATCCTGGCATATTGTGGGGGAAAATCCTGGGATATTGAGGGGCATAATCCTGGGATAATGAGGGGCATAATACTGGCATATTGTGGGGCATAATCCTGGGATAATGAGGGGCATAATACTGGCATATTGTGGGGCATAATCCTGGGATAATGAGGGGCATAATACTGGCATATTGTGGGGCATAATCCTGGGATATTGAGGGGCATAATCCTGGCATATTGAGAGGCATAATCCTGGCATATTGAGAGGCATAATCCTGGTATATTGAGAGGCATAATACTGGCATATTGTGGGGCATAATCATGGGATATTGAGGGACATAATCCTGGGATAATGAGGGGCATAATACTGGCATATTGTGGGGCATAATCCTGGCATATTGAGGGACATAATCCTGGCATATTGAGAGGCATAATCCTGGTATATTGAGAGGCATAATCCTGGTATATTGTGGGACATAATCCTGGCATATTGAGGGACATAATCCTGGCATATTGTGGGGCATAATCCTGGCATATTGTGGGGCATAATCCTGGCATATTGTGGGGCATAATCCTGGCATATTTATAAAGACCACGTTGTGCTGGAGGCATGGCACTTTGTTCTTCCTTACAGCACCGGATGCACTGTGATTTAGCCATTCAGTATGCCAGTATTTTGCCATTTAATATGCCAAGATTTTGCCCCTCAATATGCCAGGATTTTGCCCCTCAATATGCCAGGATTTAGCCACTCACTATGCCAGGATTTTGCCACTCTATGCCAGGATTTAGACACTTAATATGCCAGGAGTTAGCCACTTAATATGCCAGGATTTTGCCACTCAATATGCCAGGATTTAGCCGCTTAATATGAAGGATTTTGCCCCTCAATATGCCAGGATTTTGCCATTTATTATGCCAGGATTTTGCCCCTCAATATGCCAGGATTTAGCCACTTAATATGCCAGGATTTAGCAACTCAATACCCCAGGATTTTGCCCCTCAAAATTTAAGAGGATAAAGGCTTAGCAGACTGCCTTAATGAATATTTTTGTTTAGTTTTTACAAATGAAAATGAGGGTAAGGGACCTCATTTAGGGAAAAAGACTAATGAGTCTTTTGATGCATGTAAGTTTACAGAGGAAGAGGTTTTACTTCAGCTGTCTAAAGTAAAGCCAAATAAGTTGATGGGACCTGATGGGATACATCCAAAGTTATTAAAAGAACTTAATGGTGTATTAGCAAAACCATTAACAGATTTATTTAACCAATCATTGTTAACGGGAGTAGTTCCAGAAGATTGGAAATTAGCTAATGTTGTGCCCATTCACAAGAAAGGTAGTAGGGAGGAGGCGGGCAACTATAGACCAGTAAGTCTTACTTCAGTAGTGGTGAAAATAATGGAAACCTTGTTAAAGAATAGGATTGTTGAACATCTAAAGTCGCTTGGATTTCAAGATCAGAGACAGCATGGGTTTACTTCAGGGAGATCATGCCAAACTAATCTTATTGATTTTTTTGATTGGGTAACTAAAATAATAGATCAGGGTGGTGCAGTAGACATTGCTTACCTAGATTTCAGTAAGGCTTTCGACACTGTCGCACATAGAAGGCTTATTAATAAACTGAAATCTTTGAGTTTGGATTTCAATATTGTTGAATGGATTAGACAATGGCTGAGTGACAGGCAACAGAGGGTTGTAGTCAATGGGGTATATTGGATGCAAGGTCTTGTTACTAGTGGGGTACCTCAGGGATCTGTTCTTGGACCCATTCTCTATAATATTGTTATTAGTGATATTGCAGAAGGTCTTGTTACTAGTGGGGTACCTCAGGGATCTGTACTTGGACCCATTCTCTTTAATATTTTTATTAGCGATATTGCAGAAGGTCTTGTTGGCAAAGTATGTCTTTTTGCTGATGATACAAAGATTTGCAGCAGGGTTGATATTCATGGAGGGATAAGCCAAATGGCAAATGATTTAGCTAAACTAGAAAAATGATCAGAGCAGTGGCAACTGACATTTAATGTGGACAAGTGCAAGATTATGCCAATTGGGCGTAAAAACCCAAAAGCAGAATATAGACTATTTGGTACAGTCCTAACCTCAACATCTGAGGAAAGGGATTTAGGAGTAATAATTTCAGAGGACTTGAAGGTAGGTAGGCAATGCAATAGAGCAGCAGGAAATGCTAGCAGAATGCTTGGTTGCATAGGGAGAGGTATTAGCAGTAGGAAGAGGGAAGTGCTCATGCCATTGTACAGAGCACTGGTGAGACCTCACTTGGAGTATTGTACAGAGCGCTGGTGAGACCTCACTTGGAGTATTGTACAGAGCGCTGGTGAGACCTCACTTGGAGTATTGTACAGAGCACTGGTGAGACCTCACTTGGAGTATTGTACCCAGTACTGGAGACCGTATCTCCAGAAGGATATTGATACTTTGGAGAGAGTTCAGAGAAGGGCTACTAAACTGGTTCATGGGTTGAAGGATAAAACTTACCAGGAAAGGTTAAAGCATCTTAACATGTATAGCTTGGAGGAAAGACGTAACAGGGGGGATATGATAGAAACATTTAAATACATAAAGGGAATCAACACAGTAAAGGAAGAGAGTATATTTAAAAGAAGAAAAACTACCACAACTAGAGGACATAGTCTTAAATTAGAGGGGCAACGATTTAAAAGTAATATCAGGAAGTATTACTTTACTGAGAGGGTAGTGGATGTATGGAATAGTCTTCCAGTAGAAGTGGTAGAGGTTAATACAGTGAAGGAGTTTAAGCATGCGTGTGATAGGTATCAGGCTATCCTAGATATAAGATAAGGCCAGGGACTAATGAAAGTATTACATTACTGAGAGGGTAGTGGATGTATGGAATAGCCTTCCAGCAGAAGTGGTAGAGGTAAACACAGTCAAGGATTTTAAGCATGCGTGGGATAGACACAAGGCTATCCTAGCTATAAGACCGGGAACGGGGGACTATGTTTCTATGTTTCTCAATATGCCAGGATTTAGCCACTCAATATGCCAGGATTTAGCCACTCACTATGCCAGGATTTAGTCACTCACTATGCCAGGATTTAGCCACTTAATATGCCAGGAGTTAGCCACTTAATATGCCAGGAGTTAGCCACTTAATATGCCAGGATTTAGCCACTTAATATGCCAGGAGTTAGCCACTTAATATGCCAGGATTTTGCCACTCTATGCCAGGAGTTAGCCACTTAATATGCCAGGATTTAGCCATTTAATATGCCAGGAGTTACCCACTTAATATGCCAGGAGTTACCCACTTAATATGCCATGACTTAGCCACTTAATATACCAGGAGTTAGCCACTTAATATGCCAGGAGTTAGCCACTTAATATGCCAGGAGTTAGCCACTTAATATGCCAGGAGTTAGCCACTTAATATGCCAGGATTTAGCCACTTAATATGCCAGGAGTTAGCCATTTAATATGCCAGGAGTTAGCCACTTAATATTCCAGGAGTTAGCCACTTAATATGCCAGGAGTTAGCCACTTAATATGCCAGGATTTAGCCAAATAATATGATAGGATTTTGCCACTCACTATGCCAGGATTTAGCCACTCTATGCCAGGATTTAGCCACTTAATATTCCAGGAGTTAGCCACTTAATATGCCAGGAGTTAGCCACTTAATATGCCATGACTTAGCCACTTAATATACCAGGAGTTAGCCACTTAATATACCAGGAGTTAGCCACTTAATATTCCAGGAGTTAGCCACTTAATATGCCAGGAGTTAGCCACTTAATATGCCAGGATTTAGCCACTTAATATGCCAGGAGTTAGCCACTTAATATGCCAGGAGTTAGCCACTTAATATGCCAGGAGTTAGCCACTTAATATGCCAGGATTTAGCCACTTAATATGCCAGGAGTTAGCCATTTAATATGCCAGGAGTTAGCCACTTAATATTCCAGGAGTTAGCCACTTAATATGCCAGGAGTTAGCCACTTAATATGCCAGGAGTTAGCCACTTAATATGC
Source organism: Pelodytes ibericus (assembly GCA_036172795.1). NCBI lineage: Eukaryota > Metazoa > Chordata > Amphibia > Anura > Pelodytidae > Pelodytes > Pelodytes ibericus. The sequence goes on from CM069863.1 coordinate 195,573,482, forward strand.
CAGGATTTAGCCACTTAATATGCCAGGAGTTAGCCACTTAATATGCCAGGAGTTAGCCACTTAATATGCCAGGATTTAGCCACTTAATATGCCAGGATTTAGCCACTTAATATGCCAGGAGTTAGCCACTTAATATGCCAGGAGTTAGCCACTTAATATGCCAGAATTTAGCCACTCTATGCCAGGATTTAGCCACTTAATATGCCAGAATTTAGCCACTTAATATGCCAGGATTTAGCCACTTAATATGCCAGGATTTAGCCACTTAATATGCCAGGAGTTACCCACTTAATATGCCAGGAGTTAGCCATTTAATATGCCAGGAGTTAGCCACTTAATATGATAGGATTTTGCCACTTAATATGCCAGGAGTTAGCCACTTAATATGCCAGGAGTTAGCCACTTAATATGCCAGGAGTTAGCCACTTAATATGCCAGGATTTAGCCACATAATATGCCAGGATTTAGCCACTTAATATGCCAGGATTTAGCCACTTAATATGCCAGGATTTAGCCATTTAATATGCCAGGATTTAGCCACTTATTATGTCAGGAGTTAGCCACTTAATATGCCAGGAGTTAGCCACTTAATATGCCAGGATTTAGCCACTTAATATGCCAGGAGTTAGCCACTTAATATGCCAGGATTTAGCCACTTAATATGCCAGGAGTTAGCCACTTAATATGCCAGGATTTAGCCACTCAATATGCCAGGAGTTAGCCACTTAATATGCCAGGATTTAGCCACTTAATATGCCAGGATTTAGCCACTTAATATGCCAGGAGTTAGCCACTTAATATGCCAGGAGTTAGCCACTTAATGTGCCAGGATTTAGCCACTTAATGTGCCAGGATTTAGCCACTTAATATGCCAGGAGTTAGCCACTTAATGTGCCAGGATTTAGCCACTCTATGCCAGGATTTAGCCACTTAATATGCCAGGATTTAGCCACTTAATATGCCAGGAGTTAGCCACTTAATATGCCAGGATTTAGCCACTTAATATGCCAGGAGTTACCCACTTAATATGCCAGGAGTTAGCCACTTAATATGCCAGGATTTAGCCACTTAATATGCCAGGATTTAGCCACTTAATATGCCAGGATTTAGCCACTTAATATGCCAGGAGTTAGCCACTTAATATGCCAGGAGTTAGCCACTTAATATGCCAGGATTTAGCCACTCTATGCCAGGATTTAGCCACTTAATATGCCAGGATTTAGCCACTTAATATGCCAGGAGTTAGCCACTTAATATACCAGGAGTTAGCCACTTAATATGCAATGGATAATAATAAACAACGGAGAGCAGCATGGAGGTAAGTATGCAACTACATTCGCTCCATAAGACGCACAGGCATTTCCCCTCACTTTTGAGGAGGAAAAAAGTGAGTCTTATGGAGCGGGAAAAAAAAGTTAAACATTTTTTTTTTTACAAATTCGGACGGGGTCCCCTAGTCGCCAGTCTGCCCATGTGGTAAGACGGCACTGGCTTATAGGGGATATGATAATGTTATATAAATATGTACAGGGCCCAGTGATTTCTAAAGACCTGATCATTAACAGAACAGAACAGAGGACAAGAGGTCCTCTTGACAAGAGATAAGACTGGAAGGAAGGAGATTTAGTCTGCGACAGCGGAAGGGATTCATTACAGTAAGGACAATAAAGATATGGAATTCACTGCCTGAAGAAGGGATTCTAGCAAATCCGTTAGATGGTATTATAGCGGCCTGGATAGTTTGTTAATGAGCCGGAGCACAGAGGGCTATGCATGTGAGTATAGGCAGTAATGCCCCGGAGCAGAGAGGGCTATGCATGTTAGTATAGGCAGTAATGCCCCGGAGCACAGAGGGCTATGCATGTTAGTATAGGCAGTAATGCCCCGGAGCATAGAGGGCTATGCATGTTAGTATAGGCAGTAATGCCCCGGAGCACAGAGGGCTATGCATGTTAGTATAGGCAGTAATGCCCCGGAGCATAGAGGGCTATGCATGTTAGTATAGGCAGTAATGCCCCGGAGCACAGAGGGCTATGCATGTTTGTATAGGCAGTAATGCCCCGGAGCATAGAGGGCTATGCATGTTAGTATAGGCAGTAATGCCCCGGAGCACAGAGGGCTATGCATGTTTGTATAGGCAGTAATGCCCCGGAGCATAGAGGGCTATGCATGTTAGTATAGGCAGTAATGCCCCGGAGCACGGAGGGCTATGCATGTTAGTATAGGCAGTAATGCCCTGGAGTATAGAGGGCTATGCATGTTAGTATAGGCAGTAATGCCCCGGAGCATAGAAGGTTATGCATGTTAGTATAGGCAGTAATGCCCCGGAGCATAGAGGGCTATGTATGTTAGTATAGGCAGTAATGCCCCGGAGCATAGAGGGCTATGCATGTTAGTATAGGCAGTAATGCCCCGGAGCATAGAGGGCTGTGCATGTTAGTATAGGCAGTAATGCCCCGGAGAATAGAGGGCTATGCATGTTAGTATAGGCAGTAATGCCCCGGAGCACAGAGGGCTGTGCATGTTAGTATAGGCAGTAAGGCCCCGGAGCATAGAGGGCTATGCATGTTAGTATAGGCAGTAATGCCCCGGAGCACAGAGGGCTGTGCATGTTAGTATAGGCAGTAAGGCCCCGGAGCATAGAGGGCTATGCATGTTAGTATAGGCAGTAATGCCCCGGAGCATAGAGGGCTATGCATGTTAGTATAGGCAGTAATGCCCCGGAGCATAAAGGGCTATGTATGTTACTATAGGCAGTAATGCCCCGGAGCATAGAGGGCTATGCATGTTAGTATAGGCAGTAATGCCCCGGAGCAGAGAGGGCTATGCATGTTAGTATAGGCAGTAATGCCCCGGAGCAGAGAGGGCTATGCATGTTAGTATAGGCAGTAATGCCCTGGAGCATAGAGGGCTGTGCATGTCAGTATAGGCAGTAATGCCCCGGAGTATAGAGGGCTATGTATGTTATTATAGGCAGTAATGTCCCAGAGCATAGAGGGCTATGTATGTTAGTATAGGCAGTAATGCCCCGGAGCATAGAGGGCTATGCATGTTAGTATAGGCAGTAATGCCCCGGAGCAGAGAGGGTTATGCATGTTAGTATAGGCAGTAATGCACCGGAGTATAGAGGGCTATGCATGTTAGTATAGGCAGTAATGCCCCGGAGCACAGAGGGCTACGCATGTCAGTATAGGCAGTAATGCCCCGGAGTATAGAGGGCTGTGTATGTTATTATAGGCAGTAATGCCCCGGAGCACAGAGGGCTACGCATGTTAGAATAGGCAGTAATGCCCCGGAGCATAGAGGGCTATGCATGTTAGTATAGGCAGTAATGCACCGGAGCATAGAGGGCTATGTATGTTAGTATAGGCAGTAATGCCCCGGAGCATAGAGGGCTATGTATGTTAGTATAGGCAGTAATGCCCCGGAGCATAGAGGGCTATGCATGTTAGTATAGGCAGTAATGCCCCGGAGCATAGAGGGCTATGCATGTTAGTATAGGCAGTAATGCCCCGGAGCATAGAGGGCTATGCATGTTAGTATAGGCAGTAATGCCCCGGAGCATAGAGGGCTATGTATGTTACTATAGGCAGTAATGCACCGGAGCATAGAGGGCTATGCATGTTAGTATAGGCAGTAATGCCCTGGAGCATAGAGGGCTATGCATGTTAGTATAGGCAGTAATGCCCCGGAGCAGAGAGGGCTATGCATGTTAGTATAGGCAGTAATGCCCCGGAGCAGAGAGGGCTATGCATGTTAGTATAGGCAGTAATGCCCTGGAGCATAGAGGGCTGTGCATGTCAGTATAGGCAGTAATGCCCCGGAGTATAGAGGGCTATGTATGTTATTATAGGCAGTAATGTCCCAGAGCATAGAGGGCTATGTATGTTAGTATAGGCAGTAATGCCCCGGAGCATAGAGGGCTATGCATGTTAGTATAGGCAGTAATGCCCCGGAGCAGAGAGGGTTATGCATGTTAGTATAGGCAGTAATGCCCCGGAGTATAGAGGGCTATGCATGTTAGTATAGGCAGTAATGGCCCGGAGCACTGAGGGCTACGCATGTCAGTATAGGCAGTAATGGCCCGGAGTATAGAGGGCTATGCATGTTAGTATAGGCAGTAATGCCCCGGAGTATAGAGGGCTATGCATGTTAGTATAGGCAGTAATGCCCCGGAGTATAGAGGGCTATGCATGTTAGTATAGGCAGTAATGCCCCGGAGCATAGAGGGCTGTGCATGTCAGTATAGGCAGTAATGCCCCGGAGTATAGAGGGCTATGCATGTTAGTACAGGCAGTAATGCCCCGGAGTATAGAGGGCTATGCATGTTAGTATAGGCAGTAATGCCCCGGAGCATAGAGGGCTGTGTATGTTATTATAGGCAGTAATGCCCCGGAGCACAGAGGGCTACGCATGTTAGCATAGGCAGTAATGCCCCGGAGCATAGAGGGCTATGCATGTTAGTATAGGTAGTAATGCACCGGAGCATAGAGGGCTATGCATGTTAGTATAGGCAGTAATGCCCCGGAGTATAGAGGGCTGTGCATGTTAGTATAGGCAGTAATGCCCCGGAGCACAGAGGGCTATGCATGTCAGTATAGGCAGTAATGCCCCGGAGTATAGAGGGCTGTGCATGTCAGTATAGGCAGTAATGCCCCGGAGTATAGAGGGCTGTGCATGTTAGTATAGGCAGTAATGCCCGGAGCATAGAGGGCTGTGCATGTTAGTATAGGCAGTAATGCCCCGGAGCACAGAGGGCTATGTATGTTATTATAGGCAGTAATGCCCCGGAGCATAGAGGGCTATGTATGTTATTATAGGCAGTAATGCCCCGGAGCATAGAGGGCTATGTATGTTAGTATAGGCAGTAATGCCCCGGAGCATAGAGGGCTATGTATGTTAGTATAGGCAGTAATGCCCCGGAGCATAGAGGGCTATGCATGTTAGTATAGGCAGTAATGCCCCGGAGCACAGAGGGCTATGTATGTTAGTATAGGCAGTAATGCCCCGGAGCATAGAGGGCTATGCATGTTACTATAGGCAGTAATGCCCCGGAGCATAGAGGGCTATGCATGTTAGTATAGGCAGTAATGCCCCGGAGCATAGAGGGCTATGCATGTTAGTATAGGCAGTAATGCCCCGGAGCATAGAGGGCTATGCATGTTAGTATAGGCAGTAATGCCCCGGAGTATAGAGGGCTATGTATGTTAGTATAGGCAGTAATGCCCCGGAACACAGAGGGCTATGCATGTCAGTAAAGGCAGTAATGCCCCGGAGTATAGAGGGCTGTGCATGTCAGTATAGGCAGTAATGCCCCGGAGTATAGAGGGCTCTGTATGTTAGTATAGGCAGTAATGCCCGGAGCATAGAGGGCTATGCATGTTAGTATAGGCAGTAATGCCCCGGAGTATAGAGGGCTGTGCATGTTAGTATAGGCAGTAATGCCCCGGAGCACAGAGGGCTATGCATGTCAGTATAGGCAGTAATGCCCCGGAGTATAGAGGGCTGTGCATGTCAGTATAGGCAGTAATGCCCCGGAGTATAGAGGGCTGTGCATGTTAGTATAGGCAGTAATGCCCGGAGCATAGAGGGCTGTGCATGTTAGTATAGGCAGTAATGCCCCGGAGCACAGAGGGCTATGTATGTTATTATAGGCAGTAATGCCCCGGAGCATAGAGGGCTATGTATGTTATTATAGGCAGTAATGCCCCGGAGCATAGAGGGCTATGTATGTTAGTATAGGCAGTAATGCCCCGGAGCATAGAGGGCTATGTATGTTAGTATAGGCAGTAATGCCCCGGAGCATAGAGGGCTATGCATGTTAGTATAGGCAGTAATGCCCCGGAGCACAGAGGGCTATGTATGTTAGTATAGGCAGTAATGCCCCGGAGCATAGAGGGCTATGCATGTTAGTATAGGCAGTAATGATCGGAGCATAGAGGGCTATGTTTGTTAGTATAGGCAGTAATGCCCCGGAGCATAGAGGGCTATGCATGTTAGTATAGGCAGTAATGCCCCGGAGTATAGAGGGCTATGCATGTTAGTATAGGCAGTAATGCCCCGGAGCACAGAGGGCTGTGCATGTTAGTATAGGCAGTAATGCCCCGGAGCACAGAGGGCTATGTATGTTAGTATAGGCAGTAATGCCCCGGAGCACAGAGGGCTATGTATGTTAGTATAGGCAGTAATGCCCCGGAGCATAGAGGGCTATGTATGTTAGTATAGGCAGTAATGCCCCGGAGCATAGAGGGCTATGCATGTTAGTATAGGCAGTAATGCCCCGGAGCATAGAGGGCTATGCATGTTAGTATAGGCAGTAATGATCGGAGCATAGAGGGCTATGTATGTTAGTATAGGCAGTAATGCCCCGGAGCATAGAGGGCTATGCATGTTAGTATAGGCAGTAATGCCCCGGAGTATAGAGGGCTATGCATGTTAGTATAGGCAGTAATGCCCCGGAGCACAGAGGGCTGTGCATGTTAGTATAGGCAGTAATGCCCCGGAGCACAGAGGGCTATGTATGTTAGTATAGGCAGTAATGCCCCGGAGCACAGAGGGCTATGCATGTTAGTATAGGCAGTAATGCCCCGGAGCACAGAGGGCTATGTATGTTAGTATAGGCAGTAATGCCCCGGAGCAGAGAGGGCTATGCATGTTAGTATAGGCAGTAATGCCCCGGAGCATAGAGGGCTATGTATGTCAGTATAGGACGTAATATATATTGAGTCAATGTATTTATCATGAAGGAGTTTTTTCCCTATTGAAAGCAGAATTTGAAATTGCTGAAATAAAGGCTCATTATTTTGCTTTGATCAACAGCGGTAACATGGGATAGGAAAAGGGTCGATCCAAGTCTTTTTTAAACCTAAACTTCTATGTTACTATGCAGAGTTTGACTTGCACATTAAATACTGACCTCCCAAGTCGACTGCCTCAACCCATTCACTGAGTGGCATAAAAAATAATAATAAAAAGGAAACCCCTCTACCTCCTTAAACCCTGGACCCCTGCTCTAATTAAAAGTATGAATTATGTGTCACAGGAGCCCGGGCAGCCTCAGGGATCAGTTTTGATAGGGAGGGGTTTATAGTGTTTTCTTTCCCCATTAATTTGAAACTCACTCTCCGTCATTTCGGACAACTTCACCTCTCCATCTTTACAAATGGTCAATGAATCTTAAATGGTCAACTCTTTATAGCAACGAAGCTATGCATGTGCTGGAAAGAACAGATACACTGGGATATTGTGCAAAACCAATTTAATCTCCAGCTGACAATGGAGAAGGGATACTATGCAGTGAGGCTTTATGAGGGAAGGTTGTGAGAATGCCGTATCAGATTACAGTTAAATAACAAAACATTAAGGTATATGAGACAAAGAGACGAGACCAAGAGGCAGAAAGACCAGAGACGAGACCAAGAGACAGCAAGACCAGAGACAAGACCAAGAGGCAGAAAGACCAGAGACGAGACCAAGAGGCAGCAAGACCAGAGACGAGACCAAGAGGCAGAAAGACCAGAGACGAGACCAAGAGGCAGCAAGACCAGAGACGAGACCAAGAGGCAGCAAGACCAGAGACGAGACCAAGAGACAGCAAGACCAGAGACGAGACCAAGAGGCAGAAAGACCAGAGACGAGACCAAGAGACAGCAAGACCAGAGACAAGACCAAGAGGCAGAAAGACCAGAGACGAGACCAAGAGGCAGAAAGACCAGAGACGAGACCAAGAGACAGCAAGACCAGAGACGAGACCAAGAGGCAGAAAGACCAGAGACGAGACCAAGAGACAGCGAGACCAGAGACGAAACCAAGAGACAGCAAGACCAGAGACGAAACCAAGAGACAGCAAGACCAGAGACGAGACCAAGAGACAGCAAGACCAGAGACGAGACCAAGAGACAGCAAGACCAGAGACGAAACCAAGAGACAGCAAGACCAGAGACGAGACCAAGAGACAGCAAGACCAGAGACGAAACCAAGAGACAGCAAGACCAGAGACGAAACCAAGAGACAGCAAGACCAGAGACGAGACCAAGAGGCAGAAAGACCAGAGACGAGACCAAGAGACAGCAAGACCAGAAACGAGACCAAGAGGCAGCAAGACCAGAGACGAGACCAAGAGACAGCAAGACCAGAGACTAGACCAAGAGACAGCGAGACCAGAGACGAGACCAAGAGGCAGCAAGACCAGAGACGAGACCAAGAGACAGCAAGACCAGAGACGAGACCAAGAGACAGCAAGACCAGAGACGAGACCAAGAGACAGCAAGACCAGAGACGAGACCAAGAGACAGCAAGACCAGAGACGAGACCAAGAGACAGCAAGACCAGAGACGAGACCAAGAGGCAGAAAGACCAGAGACGAGACCAAGAGACAGCAAGACCAGAGACGAGACCAAGAGGCAGAAAGACCAGAGACGAGACCAAGAGACAGCGAGACCAGAGACCAGACCAAGAGGCAGCAAGACCAGAGACGAAACCAAGAAACAGCGAGACCAGTGACCAAGAGACAGCGAGACCAGAGACGAGACCAAGAGACAGCAAGACCAGAGACGAGAAAAAGAAACAGCGAGACCAGAGACGAGACCAAGAGGCAGAAAGACCAGAGACGAGACCAAGAGACAGCAAGACCAGAGACGAGACCAAGAGGCAGAAAGACCAGAGACGAGACCAAGAGGCAGAAAGACCAGAGACGAGACCAAGAGACAGCAAGACCAGAGACGAGACCAAGAGACAGCAAGACCAGAGACGAGACCAAGAGACAGTGAGACCAAGAGGCAGCAAGACCTGAGACGAGACCAAGAGACAGCAAGACCAGAGACGAGACCAAGAGACAGCAAGACCAGAGACGAGACCAAGAGACAGCAAGACCAGAGACGAGACCAAGAGACAGCGAGACCAGAGACAAGACCAAGAGACAGCAAGACCAGAGACGAGACCAAGAGACAGCGAGACCAGAGACGAAACCAAGAGACAGCAAGACCAGAAACGAGACCAAGAGACAGCAAGACCAGAAATGAGACCAAGAAACAGCGAGACTAGAGACCAAGAGACAGCGAGACCAGAGACGAGACCAAGAGGCAGCAAGACCAGAGACGAAACCAAGAGACAGCGAGACCAGAGACGAGACCAAGAGACAGCAAGAGCAGAAACGAGACCAAGAGGCAGTGGAGATACATGCAGTGAGGAGAGAGAGAGTGTGTGGAGATACATGCAGTGAGGAGAGAGAGAGTGTGTGGAGAGACATCCAGTGAGGAGAGAGAGTGTGTGGAGAGACATGCAGTGAGGAGAGAGAGAGTGTGTGGAGATACATGCAGTGAGGAGAGAGAGAGTGTGGAGAGACATCCAGTGAGGAGAGAGAGTGTGGAGAGACATCCAGTGAGGAGAGAGAGTGTGGAGAGCTGTCCCCCGTTGTACATTGTTAACCTGTGCTATTAATAGTGAGATCGTGTGTCCTGAATCCATCCTGTACATCTCCAAGGGTCAGCACTGTGTATGCCAGGAGCTGGAACTTAGGACCCCTGAAAGAGGACCATACATTACATATTAATGGGTTGACATGTTACAGGGGCTCAGACCCTTACAGTGTAAATAACATGGTGGGGGGCTCAGACCCTTACAGTGTAAATAACATGGCGGGGGGCTCAGACCCTTACAGTGTAAATAACATGGTGGGGGGCTCAGAGACCCTTACAGTGTAAATAACACGGCGGGGGGCTCAGACCCTTAGAGTGTAAATAACATGGCGGGGGGCTCAGACCCTTACAGTGTAAATAACACGGCGGGGGGCTCAGACCCTTACAGTGTAAATAACAAGGGGGGCTCAGACCCTTACAGTGTAACATGTATAACATGCCAATACCATTGAAGGGGGTGTAGTTTTGGAGAGGCGATTATCGGGGGGTATGTAATACCAGTGAAGGGGAGTGTAGTTTGGGAGAGGTGATTATGGGGGGTATGTAATACCAGTGACAGGAGTGTAGTTTGGGGGAGGTGATTATGGGGGGTATGTAATACCAGTGACAGGAGTGTAGTTTGGGAGAGGTGATTATGGGGGGTATGTAATACCAGTGACAGGAGTGTAGTTTGGGGGAGGTGATTATGGGGGGTATGTAATACCAGTGACAGGAGTGTAGTTTGGGAGAGGTGATTATGGGGGGTATGTAATACCAGTGACAGGAGTGTAGTTTGGGGGAGGTGATTATGGGGGGTATGTAATACCAGTGACAGGAGTGTAGTTTGGGGGAGGTGATTATGGGGGGTATGTAATACCAGTGAAGGGGAGTGTAGTTTGGGGGAGGTGATTATGGGGGGTATGTAATACCAGTGACAGGAGTGTAGTTTGGGGGAGGTGATTATGGGGGGTATGTAATACCAGTGACAGGAGTGTAGTTTGGGAGAGGTGATTATGGGGGGTATGTAATACCAGTGACAGGAGTGTAGTTTGGGAGAGGTGATTATGGGGGGTATGTAATACCAGTGACAGGAGTGTAGTTTGGGAGAGGTGATTATGGGGGGTATGTAATACCAGTGACAGGAGTGTAGTTTGGGAGAGGTGATTATGGGGGGTATGTAATACCAGTGACAGGAGTGTAGTTTGGGGGAGGTGATTATGGGGGGTATGTAATACCAGTGACAGGAGTGTAGTTTGGGAGAGGTGATTATGGGGGGTATGTAATACCAGTGACAGGAGTGTAGTTTGGGAGAGGTGATTATGGGGGGTATGTAATACCAGTGACAGGAGTGTAGTTTGGGGGAGGTGATTATGGGGGGTATGTAATACCAGTGACAGGAGTGTAGATTGGGGGAGGTGATTATGGGGGGTATATAATACCAGTGACAGGAGTGTAGTTTGGGAGAGGTGATTATGGGGGGTATGTAATACCAGTGACAGGAGTGTAGTTTGGGAGAGGTGATTATGGGGGGTATGTAATACCAGTGACAGGAGTGTAGTTTGGGGGAGGTGATTATGGGGGGTATGTAATACCAGTGACAGGAGTGTAGTTTGGGAGAGGTGATTATGGGGGGTATGTAATACCAGTGACAGGAGTGTAGTTTGGGAGAGGTGATTATGGGGGGTATGTAATACCAGTGACAGGAGTGTAGTTTGGGAGAGGTGATTATGGGGGGTATGTAATACCAGTGACAGGAGTGTAGTTTGGGAGAGGTGATTATGGGGGGTATGTAATACCAGTGACAGGAGTGTAGTTTGGGAGAGGTGATTATGGGGGGTATGTAATACCAGTGACAGGAGTGTAGTTTGGGAGAGGTGATTATGGGGGGTATGTAATACCAGTGACAGGAGTGTAGTTTGGGAGAGGTGATTATGGGGGGTATGTAATACCAGTGACAGGAGTGTAGTTTGGGAGAGGTGATTATGGGGGGTATGTAATACCAGTGACAGGAGTGTAGTTTGGGGGAGGTGATTATGGGGGGTATGTAATACCAGTGACAGGAGTGTAGTTTGGGGGAGGTGATTATGGGGGGTATGTAATACCAGTGACAGGAGTGTAGTTTGGGAGAGGTGATTATGGGGGGTATGTAATACCAGTGACAGGAGTGTAGTTTGGGAGAGGTGATTATGGGGGGTATGTAATACCAGTGACAGGAGTGTAGTTTGGGAGAGGTGATTATGGGGGGTATGTAATACCAGTGACAGGAGTGTAGTTTGGGAGAGGTGATTATGGGGGGTATGTAATACCAGTGACAGGAGTGTAGTTTGGGAGAGGTGATTATGGGGGGTGTGTAATACCAGTGACAGGAGTGTAGTTTGGGGGAGGTGATTATGGGGGGTATGTAATACTAGTGAAGGGGAGTGTAGTTTGGGGGAGGTGATTATGGGGGGTATGTAATACCAGTGACAGGAGTGTAGTTTGGGAGAGGTGATTATGGGGGGTATGTAATACCAGTGACAGGAGTGTAGTTTGGGGGAGGTGATTATGGGGGGTGTGTAATACCAGTGACAGGAGTGTAGTTTGGGAGAGGTGATTATGGGGGGTGTGTAATACCAGTGACAGGAGTGTAGTTTGGGAGAGGTGATTATGGGGGGTATGTAATACCAGTGACAGGAGTGTAGTTTGGGGGAGGTGATTATGGGGGGTATGTAATACCAGTGACAGGAGTGTAGTTTGGGAGAGGTGATTATGGGGGGTATGTAATACCAGTGACAGGAGTGTAGTTTGGGGGAGGTGATTATGGGGGGTATGTAATACCAGTGACAGGAGTGTAGTTTGGGGGAGGTGATTATGGGGGGTATGTAATACCAGTGACAGGAGTGTAGTTTGGGAGAGGTGATTATGGGGGGTATGTAATACCAGTGAAGGGGAGTGTAGTTTGGGAGAGGTGATTATGGGGGGTATGTAATACCAGTGACAGGAGTGTAGTTTGGGGGAGGTGATTATGGGGGGTATGTAATACCAGTGAAGGGGAGTGTAGTTTGGGAGAGGTGATTATGGGGGGTATGTAATACCAGTGACAGGGGTGTAGTTTGGGGGAGGTGATTATGGGGGGTATGTAATACCAGTGACAGGAGTGTAGTTTGGGAGAGGTGATTATGGGGGGTATGTAATACCAGTGACAGGAGTGTAGTTTGGGAGAGGTGATTATGGGGGGTATGTAATACCAGTGACAGGAGTGTAGTTTGGGAGAGGTGATTATGGGGGGTATGTAATACCAGTGACAGGAGTGTAGTTTGGGGGAGGTGATTATGGGGGGTATGTAATACCAGTGACAGGAGTGTAGTTTGGGGGAGGTGATTATGGGGGGTATGTAATACCAGTGACAGGAGTGTAGTTTGGGGGAGGTGATTATGGGGGTATGTAATACCAGTGACAGGACTGTAGTTTGGGGGAGGTGATTATGGGGGGTATGTAATACCAGTGACAGGAGTGTAGTTTGGGAGAGGTGATTATGGGGGGTATGTAATACCAGTGACAGGAGTGTAGTTTGGGAGAGGTGATTATGGGGGGTATGTAATACCAGTGACAGGAGTGTAGTTTGGGGGAGGTGATTATGGGGGGTATGTAATACCAGTGAAGGGGAGTGTAGTTTGGGAGAGGTGATTATGGGGGGTATGTAATACCAGTGACAGGAGTGTAGTTTGGGAGAGGTGATTATGGGGGGTATGTAATACCAGTGACAGGAGTGTAGTTTGGGAGAGGTGATTATGGGGGGTATGTAATACCAGTGACAGGACTGTAGTTTGGGAGAGGTGATTATGGGGGGTATGTAATACCAGTGACAGGAGTGTAGTTTGGGAGAGGTGATTATGGGGGGTATGTAATACCAGTGACAGGAGTGTAGTTTGGGAGAGGTGATTATGGGGGGTATGTAATACCAGTGACAGGAGTGTAGTTTGGGAGAGGTGATTATGGGGGGTATGTAATACCAGTGACAGGAGTGTAGTTTGGGGGAGGTGATTATGGGGGGTATGTAATACCAGTGACAGGAGTGTAGTTTGGGGGAGGTGATTATGGGGGGTATGTAATACCAGTGACAGGAGTGTAGTTTGGGGGAGGTGATTATGGGGGGTATGTAATACCAGTGACAGGAGTGTAGTTTGGGGGAGGTGATTATGGGGGGTATGTAATACCAGTGACAGGAGTGTAGTTTGGGAGAGGTGATTATGGGGGGTATGTAATACCAGTGACAGGAGTGTAGTTTGGGGGAGGTGATTATGGGGGGTATGTAATACCAGTGACAGGAGTGTAGTTTGGGAGAGGTGATTATGGGGGGTATGTAATACCAGTGACAGGAGTGTAGTTTGGGGGAGGTGATTATGGGGGGTATGTAATACCAGTGACAGGAGTGTAGTTTGGGGGAGGTGATTATGGGGGGTATGTAATACCAGTGACAGGAGTGTAGTTTGGGGGAGGTGATTATGGGGGGTATGTAATACCAGTGACAGGAGTGTAGTTTGGGAGAGGTGATTATGGGGGGTATGTAATACCAGTGACAGGAGTGTAGTTTGGGGGAGGTGATTATGGGGGGTATGTAATACCAGTGACAGGAGTGTAGTTTGGGGGAGGTGATTATGGGGGGTATGTAATACCAGTGAAGGGGAGTGTAGTTTGGGGGAGGTGATTATGGGGGGTATGTAATACCAGTGACAGGAGTGTAGTTTGGGAGAGGTGATTATGGGGGGTATGTAATACCAGTGACAGGAGTGTAGTTTGGGGGAGGTGATTATGGGGGGTATGTAATACCAGTGACAGGAGTGTAGTTTGGGGGAGGTGATTATGGGGGGTATGTAATACCAGTGACAGGAGTGTAGTTTGGGAGAGGTGATTATGGGGGGTATGTAATACCAGTGACAGGAGTGTAGTTTGGGAGAGGTGATTATGGGGGGTATGTAATACCAGTGACAGGAGTGTAGTTTGGGGGAGGTGATTATGGGGGGTATGTAATACCAGTGACAGGAGTGTAGTTTGGGGGAGGTGATTATGGGGGGTATGTAATACCAGTGACAGGAGTGTAGTTTGGGGGAGGTGATTATGGGGGGTATGTAATACCAGTGACAGGAGTGTAGTTTGGGAGAGGTGATTATGGGGGGTATGTAATACCAGTGACAGTAGTGTAGTTTGGGAGAGGTGATTATGGGGGGTATGTAATACCAGTGACAGGAGTGTAGTTTGGGGGAGGTGATTATGGGGGGTATGTAATACCAGTGACAGGAGTGTAGTTTGGGGGAGGTGATTATGGGGGGTATGTAATACCAGTGACAGGAGTGTAGTTTGGGGGAGGTGATTATGGGGGGTATGTAATACCAGTGACAGGAGTGTAGTTTGGGAGAGGTGATTATGGGGGGTATGTAATACCAGTGACAGGAGTGTAGTTTGGGAGAGGTGATTATGGGGGGTATGTAATACCAGTGACAGGAGTGTAGTTTGGGGGAGGTGATTATGGGGGGTATGTAATACCAGTGACAGGAGTGTAGTTTGGGGGAGGTGATTATGGGGGGTATGTAATACCAGTGACAGGAGTGTAGTTTGGGGGAGGTGATTATGGGGGGTATGTAATACCAGTGACAGGAGTGTAGTTTGGGAGAGGTGATTATGGGGGGTATGTAATACCAGTGACAGGAGTGTAGTTTGGGAGAGGTGATTATGGGGGGTATGTAATACCAGTGACAGGAGTGTAGTTTGGGGGAGGTGATTATGGGGGGTATGTAATACCAGTGACAGGAGTGTAGTTTGGGAGAGGTCACGGGTCTGGTGACATTACATGCATGTACTCACGCCACGTTGGGGGTGGGGAGCAGGATGGGACTGCCTCCTCCGTTGATGGTCCCCGGTGTTCCATCTAATGCAGCTCGGATTCTGCGCCCTGACGATCGCCCCAGTGAGGTGCTCAGTTTAGTAGACAGTCTCCTTGGCGTACCAGAAAGGGAGAAATCCTCATCCACGGAGCAGCTGTACAACTGGAGCCGCAGCTCGAACCCGGGATCCACGTCTGAGCTACGGAGACACAATGCCAGACAGTTACACACAATGCCAGACAGTTACACACAATGCCAGACAGCGACACACAATGCCAGACAGCGACACACAATGCCAGACAGTTACACACAATGCCAGACAGTTACACACAATGCCAGACAGTTACACACAATGCCAGACAGTGACACACAATGCCAGACAGTTACACACAATGCCAGACAGTTACACACAATGCCAGACAGTTACACACAATGCCAGACAGCGACACACAATGCCAGACAGCGACACACAATGCCAGACAGCTACACACAATGCCAGACAGTTACACACAATGCCAGACAGCGACACACAATGCCAGACAGCGACACACAATGCCAGACAGCGACACACAATGCCAGACAGCGACACACAATGCCAGACAGTTACACACAATGCC
Source organism: Pelodytes ibericus (assembly GCA_036172795.1). Lineage (NCBI taxonomy): Eukaryota > Metazoa > Chordata > Amphibia > Anura > Pelodytidae > Pelodytes > Pelodytes ibericus. The sequence goes on from CM069863.1 coordinate 195,589,355, forward strand.
AGACAGTTACACACAATGCCAGACAGTTACACACAATGCCAGACAGTTACACACAATGCCAGACAGCGACACACAATGCCAGACAGCGACACACAATGCCAGACAGCGACACACAATGCCAGACAGTTACACACAATGCCAGACAGCGACACACAATGCCAGACAGTTACACACAATGCCAGACAGCGACACACAATGCCAGACAGTTACACACAATGCCAGACAGCGACACACAATGCCAGACAGCGACACACAATGCCAGACAGCGACACACAATGCCAGACAGTTACACACAATGCCAGACAGCGACACACAATGCCAGACAGTGACACACAATGCCAGACAGCGACACACAATGCCAGACAGCGACACACAATGCCAGACAGCGACACACAATGCCAGACAGCGACACACAATGCCAGACAGCGAAAACACAATGCCAGACAGCGAAACACAATGCCAGACAGCGACACACAATGCCAGACAGCGACACACAATGCCAGACAGCGACACACAATGCCAGACAGCGAAAACACAATGCCAGACAGCGACACACAATGCCAGACAGCGAAACACAATGCCAGACAGCGACACACAATGCCAGACAGCGACACACAATGCCAGACAGCGACACACAATGCCAGACAGCGAAAACACAATGCCAGACAGCGAAACACAATGCCAGACAGCGACACACAATGCCAGACAGCGACACACAATGCCAGACAGCGAAACACAATGCCAGACAGCGACACACAATGCCAGACAGCGACACACAATGCCAGACAGCGACACACAATGCCAGACAGTTACACACAATGCCAGACAGCGAAACACAATGCCAGACAGCGACACACAATGCCAGACAGCGACACACAATGCCAGACAGCGACACACAATGCCAGACAGTGACACACAATGCCAGACAGCGACACACAATGCCAGACAGCGACACACAATGCCAGACAGTGACACACAATGCCAGACAGCGAAACACAATGCCAGACAGTTACACACAATGCCAGACAGTTACACACAATGCCAGACAGCGACACACAATGCCAGACAGTTACACACAATGCCAGACAGTTACACACAATGCCAGACAGTTACACACAATGCCAGACAGCGACACACAATGCCAGACAGCGACACACAATGCCAGACAGCGACACACAATGCCAGACAGCGACACACAATGCCAGACAGTTACACACAATGCCAGACAGTTACACACAATGCCAGACAGCGACACACAATGCCAGACAGCGACACACAATGCCAGACAGCGACACACAATGCCAGACAGCGACACACAATGCCAGACAGTTACACACAATGCCAGACAGTTACACACAATGCCAGACAGTTACACACAATGCCAGACAGTTACACACAATGCCAGACAGCGACACACAATGCCAGACAGCGACACACAATGCCAGACAGCGACACACAATGCCAGACAGTTACACACAATGCCAGACAGCGACACACAATGCCAGACAGTTACACACAATGCCAGACAGCGACACACAATGCCAGACAGTTACACACAATGCCAGACAGCGACACACAATGCCAGACAGCGACACACAATGCCAGACAGCGACACACAATGCCAGACAGTTACACACAATGCCAGACAGCGACACACAATGCCAGACAGTGACACACAATGCCAGACAGCGACACACAATGCCAGACAGCGACACACAATGCCAGACAGCGACACACAATGCCAGACAGCGACACACAATGCCAGACAGCGAAAACACAATGCCAGACAGCGAAACACAATGCCAGACAGCGACACACAATGCCAGACAGCGACACACAATGCCAGACAGCGACACACAATGCCAGACAGCGAAAACACAATGCCAGACAGCGACACACAATGCCAGACAGCGAAACACAATGCCAGACAGCAACACACAATGCCAGACAGCGACACACAATGCCAGACAGCGACACACAATGCCAGACAGCGACACACAATGCCAGACAGCGACACACAATGCCAGACAGCGAAAACACAATGCCAGACAGCGAAACACAATGCCAGACAGCGACACACAATGCCAGACAGCGACACACAATGCCAGACAGCGAAACACAATGCCAGACAGCGACACACAATGCCAGACAGCGACACACAATGCCAGACAGCGACACACAATGCCAGACAGTTACACACAATGCCAGACAGCGAAACACAATGCCAGACAGCGACACACAATGCCAGACAGCGACACACAATGCCAGACAGCGACACACAATGCCAGACAGTGACACACAATGCCAGACAGCGACACACAATGCCAGACAGCGACACACAATGCCAGACAGCGACACACAATGCCAGACAGCGACACACAATGCCAGACAGCGAAACACAATGCCAGACAGCGACACACAATGCCAGACAGCGACACACAATGCCAGACAGCGACACACAAGGCCAGACAGCGAAACACAATGCCAGACAGTTACACACAATGCCAGACAGCGACACACAATGCCAGACAGTTACACACAATGCCAGACAGCGACACACAATGCCAGACAGCGACACACAATGCCAGACAGCGACACACAATGCCAGACAGCGACACACAATGCCAGACAGCGACACACAATGCCAGACAGTTACACACAATGCCAGACAGCGACACACAATGCCAGACAGTTACACACAATGCCAGACAGCGACACACAATGCCAGACAGCGAAACACAATGCCAGACAGCGAAACACAATGCCAGACAGCGACACACAAGGCCAGACAGCGAAACACAATGCCAGAAAGCGACAGACAATGCCAGACAGTTACACACAATGTCAGACAGCGACACACAATGCCAGACAGCGACACACAATGCCAGACCACGACACACAATGCCAGACAGCGACACACAATGCCAGACAGCGACACACAATGCCAGACAGCGACACACAATGCCAGACAGCGACACACAATCCAGACAGCGACACACAATGCCAGACAGCGACACACAATCCAGACAGTTACACACAATGCCAGACAGTTACACACAATGCTACACACAATGCCAGACAGTTAAACACAATGCCAGACAGTTACACACAATGCTACACACAATGCCAGACAGTTACACACAATGCCAGACAGCGACACACAATGCCAGACAGCGACACACAGTGCCAGACAGCGACACACAGTGCCAGACAGCGACACACAATGCCAGACAGTGACACACAATGCCAGACAGTTACACACAATGCCAATCCCCAGATCCAAAAATCACTGACCCTGTATGGGACATCCCCAATCCCCAGATCCAAACATCACTGACCCTGTATGGGACATCCCCAATCCCCAGATCTAAACATCACTGACCCTGTATGGGACATCCCCAATCCCCAGATCCAAACCTCACTGACCCTGTATGGGACATCCCCAATCCCCAGATCCAAACCTCACTGACCCTGTATGGGACATCCCCAATCCCGAGACATCACTGACCCTGTATGGGACATCCCCAATCCCCAGATCTAAACATCACTGACCCTGTATGGGACATCCCCAATCCCCAGATCCAAACCTCACTGACCCTGTATGGGACATCCCCAATCCCCAGATCTAAACATCACTGACCCTGTATGGGACATCCCCAATCCCCAGATGCAGACATCACTGACCCTGTATGGGATATCCCCAATACCCAGATCTAAACATCACTGACCCTGTATGGGATATCCCCAATCCCCAGATCCAAACATCACTGACCCTGTATGGGACAACCCCAATCCCCTGATCCAAACATCACTGACCATGTATGGGACATCCCCAATCCCCAGATCCAAACATTACTGACCCTGTATGGGACATCCCCAATCCCCAGATCTAAACATCACTGACCCTGTATGGGACATCCCCAATCCCCAGATCTAAACATCACTGACCCTGTATGGGACATCCCCAATCCCCAGATCCAAACATCACTGACCCTGTATGGGACATCCCCAATCCCCAGATCTAAACATCACTGACCCTGTATGGGACATCCCCAATCCCCAGATCCAAACCTCACTAACCCTGTATGGGACATCCCCAATCCCCAGATCCAAACCTCACTGACCCTGTATGGGACATCCCCAATCCCCAGATCCAAACCTCACTGACCCTGTATAGGACATCCCCAATCCCCAGATCCAGACATCACTGACCCTGTATGGGACATCCCCAATCCCCAGATCCAAACATCACTGACCCTGTATGGGACATCCCCAATCCCCAGATCCAAACATCACTGACCCTGTATGGGACATCCCCAATCCCCAGATCCAAACATCATTGACCCTGTATGGGACATCCCATATCCCCAGATCCAAACATCACTGACCCTGTATGGGATATCCCCAATACCCAGATCTAAACATCACTGACCCTGTATGGGACATCCCCAATCCCCAGATCCAAACATCACTGACCCTGTATGGGACATCCCCAATCCCCAGATCCAAACATCACTGACCCTGTATGGGACATCCCCAATCCCCAGATCCAAACATCACTGACCCTGTATGGGACATCCCCAATCCCCAGATCCAAACATCACTGACCCTGTATGGGACATCCCCAATCCCCAGATCCAGACATCACTCACCCTGTATGGGACATCCCCAATCCCCAGATCCAGACATCACTGACCCTGTATGGGACATCCCCAATCCCCAGATCCAAACCTCACTGACCCTGTATGGGACATCCCCAATCCCCAGATCCAAACATCACTGACCCTGTATGGGACATCACCAATCCCCAGATCCAAACATCACTGACCCTGTATGGGACATCCCCAATCCCCAGATCCAGACATCACTCACCCTGTATGGGACATCCCCAATCCCCAGATCTAAACCTCACTGACCCTGTATGGGACATCCCCAATCCCCAGATCCAAACCTCACTGACCCTGTATGGGACATCCCCAATCCCCAGATCCAAACATCACTGACCCTGTATGGGACATCCCCAATCCCCAGATCCAAACATCACTGACCCTGTATGGGACATCCCCAATCCCCAGATCTAGACATCACTGACCCTGTATGGGACATCCCCAATCCCCAGATCCAAACCTCACTGACCCTGTATGGGACATCCCCAATCCCCAGATCCAAACATCACTGACCCTGTATGGGACATCCCCAATCCCCAGACATCACTGACCCTGTATGAGACATCCCCAATCCCCAAATCTAAACCTCACTGACCCTGTATGGGACATCCCCAATCCCCAGATCCAAACCTCACTGACCCTGTATAGGACATCCCCAATCCCCAGATCCAGACATCACTGACCCTGTATGGGACATCCCCAATCCCCAGATCCAAACATCACTGACCTTGTATGGGACATCCCCAATCCCCAGATCCAAACATCACTGACCCTGTATGGGACATCCCCAATCCCCAGATCCAGACATCACTGACCCTGTATGGGACATCCCCAATCCCCAGATCTAAACCCCACTGACCCTGTATGGGACATCCCCAATCCCCAGATCTAAACCTCACTGACCCTGTATGGGACATCCCCAATCCCCAGATCCAAACCTCACTGACCCTGTATGGGACATCCCCAATCCCCAGATCTAAACCTCACTGACCCTGTATGGGGCATCCCCAATCCCCAGATCCAGACATCACTGACCCTGTATGGGACATCCCCAATCCCCAGATCTAAACATCACTGACCCTGTATGGGATATCCCCAATCCCCAGATCTAAACATCACTGACCCTGTATGGGACATCCCCAATCCCCAGACATCACTGACCCTGTATGGGACATCCCCAATCCCCAGACATCACTGACCATGTATGGGACATCCCCAATCCCCAGATCCAAAACATCAATGACCCTGTATGGGACATCCCCAATCCCCAGATCCAAACATCACTGACCCTGTATGGGACATCCCCAATCCCCAGATCCAAACATCACTGACCCTGTATGGGACATCACCAATCCCCAGATCCAAAACATCACTGACCCTGTATGGGACATCCCCAATCCCCAGATCTAATCATCACTGACCCTGTATGGGACATCCCCAATCCCCAGATCCAGACATCACTGACCCTGTATGGGACATCCCCAATCCCCAGATCCAGACATCACTGACCCTGTATGGGACATCCCCAATCCCCAGATCCAAACCTCACTGACCCTGTATGGGACATCCCCAATCCCCAGATCCAAACATCACTGACCCTGTATGGGACATCACCAATCCCCAGATCCAAACATCACTGACCCTGTATGGGACATCCCCAATCCCCAGATCCAGACATCACTCACCCTGTATGGGACATCCCCAATCCCCAGATCTAAACCTCACTGACCCTGTATGGGACATCCCCAATCCCCAGATCCAAACCTCACTGACCCTGTATGGGACATCCCCAATCCCCAGATCCAAACATCACTGACCCTGCATGGGACATCCCCAATCCCCAGATCCAAACATCACTGACCCTGTATGGGACATCCCCAATCCCCAGATCTAGACATCACTGACCCTGTATGGGACATCCCCAATCCCCAGATCCAAACCTCACTGACCCTGTATGGGACATCCCCAATCCCCAGATCCAAACATCACTGACCCTGTATGGGACATCCCCAATCCCCAGACATCACTGACCCTGTATGAGACATCCCCAATCCCCAGATCTAAACCTCACTGACCCTGTATGGGACATCCCCAATCCCCAGATCCAAACCTCACTGACCCTGTATAGGACATCCCCAATCCCCAGATCCAGACATCACTGACCCTGTATGGGACATCCCCAATCCCCAGATCCAAACATCACTGACCTTGTATGGGACATCCCCAATCCCCAGATCCAAACATCACTGACCCTGTATGGGACATCCCCAATCCCCAGATCCAGACATCACTGACCCTGTATGGGACATCCCCAATCCCCAGATCTAAACCCCACTGACCCTGTATGGGACATCCCCAATCCCCAGATCTAAACCTCACTGACCCTGTATGGGACATCCCCAATCCCCAGATCCAAACCTCACTGACCCTGTATGGGACATCCCCAATCCCCAGATCTAAACCTCACTGACCCTGTATGGGGCATCCCCAATCCCCAGATCCAGACATCACTGACCCTGTATGGGACATCCCCAATCCCCAGATCTAAACATCACTGACCCTGTATGGGATATCCCCAATCCCCAGATCTAAACATCACTGACCCTGTATGGGACATCCCCAATCCCCAGACATCACTGACCCTGTATGGGACATCCCCAATCCCCAGACATCACTGACCATGTATGGGACATCCCCAATCCCCAGATCCAAAACATCAATGACCCTGTATGGGACATCCCCAATCCCCAGATCCAAACATCACTGACCCTGTATGGGACATCCCCAATCCCCAGATCCAAACATCACTGACCCTGTATGGGACATCACCAATCCCCAGATCCAAAACATCACTGACCCTGTATGGGACATCCCCAATCCCCAGATCTAATCATCACTGACCCTGTATGGGACATCCCCAATCCCCAGATCTAAACCTCACTGACCCTGTATGGGACATCCCCAATCCCCAGATCCAAACATCACTGACCCTGTATGGGACATCCCCAATCCCCAGATCCAAACATCACTGACCCTGTATGGGACATCACCAATCCCCAGATCCAAAACATCACTGACCCTGTATGGGACAGCCCCAATCCCCAGATCTAATCATCACTGACCCTGTATGGGACATCCCCAATCCCCAGATCTAAACCTCACTGACCCTGTATGGGACATCCCCAATCCCCAGATTTAATCATCACTGACCCTGTATGGGACATCCCCAATCCCCAGATCCAAACATCACTGACCCTGTATGGGACATCCCCAATCCCCAGATCCAAACCTCACTGACCCTGTATGGGACATCCCCAATCCCCAGATCTAAACCTCACTGACCCTGTATGGGACATGCCCAATCCCCAGATCTAAACCTCACTGACCCTGTATGGGACATGCCCAATCCCCAGATCTAAACCTCACTGACCCTGCATGGGACATCCCCAATCCACAATCCCCAGACATCACTGACCCTGTATGGGACATCCCCAATCCCCAGATCCAAACATCACTGACCCTGTATGGGACATCCCCAATCCCCAGATCCAGACATCACTGACCCTGTATGGGACATCCCCAATCCCCAGATCTAAACCTCACTGACCCTGTATGGGACATCCCCAATCCCCAGATCCAAACATCACTGACCCTGTATGGGACATCCCCAATCCCCAGATCCAAACATCACTGACCCTGTATGGGACATCCCCAATCCCCAGATCCAAACATCACTGACCCTGTATGGGACATCCCCAATCCCCAGATCTAAACCTCACTGACCCTGTATGGGACATCCCCAATCCACAATCCCCAGACATCACTGACCCTGTATGGGACATCCCCAATCCCCAGACATCACTGACCCTGTATGGGACATCCCCAATCCCCAGATCCAAACATCACTGACCCTGTATGGGACATCCCCAATCCCCAGATCCAAACATCACTGACCCTGTATGGGACATCCCCAATCCCCAGATCCAAACCTCACTGACCCTGTATGGGACATGCCCAATCCCCAGATCCAAACATCACTGACCCTGTATGGGACATCCCCAATCCCCAGATCCAAACATCACTGACCCTGTATGGGACATCCCCAATCCCCAGATCTAAACCTCACTGACCCTGTATGGGACATCCCCAATCCACAATCCCCAGACATCACTGACCCTGTATGGGACATCCCCAATCCCCAGACATCACTGACCATGTATGGGACATCCACAATCCCCAGACATCACTGACCCTGTATGGGACATCCCCAATCCCCAGATCTAAACCTCACTGACCCTGTATGGGACATCCCCAATCCCCAGATCCAGACATCACTGACCCTGTATGGGACATCCCCAATCCCCAGATCCAAACATCACTGACCCTGTATGGGATATCCCCAATCCCCAGATCCAAACATCACTGACCCTGTATGGGACATCCCCAATCCCCAGATCCAAACCTCACTGACCCTGTATGGGACATCCCCAATCCCCAGATCCAAACATCACTGACCCTGTATGGGACATCCCCAATCCCCAGATCCAAACATCACTGACCCTGCACACTATAACATATACACATGTATGTGCTAAGAATTAATCACAAAACTTACAATACAATGGCATTTTCAAAGCAGATATCAGTGGCGGTCCTATCCACAAAAACCATCTCTGTGTCATACACCTCTCCCCGCAGCTGCAGAGCGCAGAACACAGCACATCGGTGAAGCTCTGCAACACAGGCGTGAAAATAGTGTAAATCCAAATAAAACACAACAGAGAGCGGAGGAGGGGTTGGAGGAAGGGAGGGATAGGAAGAAGGATCGGCCAGGATGATTGGGGAATATATCTATTGATGAAAGTACAGCCTTAAGGAAACCTTTATTCACCTCCTTTGTTCCTGAAATATTCACTGTCCTTCCACATCAGTGGAATTCGGAGATCTGTGGAGAAGAGAAATAAATGCCTCCTATTAAATAACTAACTGCCGCTCAAACCTAGACTCGGAGCATCTCCACCACTCAGAGTGCTGCTCATACTCACTGCCTGACCCAGACAGCTGCTCCAACCACCTCCCTATCCCACACTGCCACCACCCTGACCCAGACACCTGCTCCAACCACCTCTCTATACCACACTGCCACCACCCTGACCCAGACAGCTGGTCCAACCACCTCCCTATCCCACACTGCCACCACCCTGACCCAGACAGCTGCTCCAAACACCTCCCTGACCCACACTGCCACCACCCTGACCCAGAGAGCTGCTCCAACCACCTCCCTATACCACACTGCCACCACCCTGACCCAGACAGATGCTCCAACCACCTCCCTATCCCACACTGGCACCACCCTGGCCCAGAGAGCTGCTCCAACCACCTCCCTGACCCACACTGCCACCACCCTGTCCCAGACAGCTGCTCCAACCACCTCCCTATCCCACACTGCCACCACCCTGACCCAGACACCTGCTCCAACCACCTCCCTATACCACACTGCCACCACCCTGACCCAGACAGCTGCTCCAACCACCTCCCTATACCACACTGCCACCACCCTGACCCAGACAGCTGCTCCAACCACCTCCCTATACCACACTGCCACCACCCTGACCCAGACAGCTGGTCCAACCACCTCCCTATACCACACTGCCACCACCCTGACCCAGACATCTGCTCCAACCACCTCCCTATACCACACTGCCACCACCCTGACCCAGACAGCTGCTCCAACCACCTCCCTATCCCACACTGCCACCACCCTGACCCAGACAGCTGCTCCAACCACCTCCCTGACCCACACTGCCACCACCCTGACCCAGACACCTGCTCCAACCACCTCCTTATCCCACACTGCCACCACCCTGACCCAGACAGCTGGTCCAACCACCTCCCTATTCCACACTGCCACCACCCTGACCCAGACAGCTGCTCCAACCACCTCCCTATCCCACACTGCCACCACCCTGACCCAGACAGCTGCTCCAACCACCTCCCTATACCACACTGCCACCACCCTGACCCAGACACCTGCTCCAACCACCTCCCTATACCACACTGCCACCACCCTGACCCAGACACCTGCTCCAACCACCTCTCTGACCCACACTGCCACCACCCTGACCCAGACAGCTGCTCCAACCACCTCCCTATCCCACACTGCCACCACCCTGACCCAGACAGCTGCTCCAACCACCTCCCTGACCCACACTGCCACCACCCTGACCCAGACACCTGCTCCAACCACCTCCCTATACCACACTGCCACCACCCTGTCCCAGACAGCTGCTCCAACCACCTCCCTATCCCACACTGGCACCACCCTGACCCAGACAGCTGCTCCAACCACCTCCCTATACCACACTGCCACCACCCTGACCCAGACAGCTGCTCCAACCACCTCCCTATCCCACACTGCCACCACCCTGACCCAGACACCTGCTCCAACCACCTCCCTATCCCACACTGCCACCACCCTGACCCAGACAGCTGCTCCAACCACCTCCCTATACCACACTGCCAGCACCCTGACCCAGACAGCTGCTCCAACCACCTCCCTATCCCACACTGCCACCACCCTGACCCAGACAGCTGGTCCAACCTCCTCCCTATACCACACTGCCACCACCCTGACCCAGACACCTGCTCCAACCACCTCCCTATCCCACACTGCCACCACCCTGACCCAGACACCTGCTCCAACCACCTCCCTGTCCCACACTGCCACCACCCTGACCCAGACAGCTGCTCCAACCACCTCCCTATCCCACACTGCCACCACCCTGACCCAGACAGCTGCTCCAACCACCTCCCTATCCCACACTGCCACCACCCTGACCCAGACAGCTGCTCCAACCACCTCCCTATCCCACACTGTCACCACCCTGACCCAGACAGCTGCTCCAACCACCTCCCTATCCCACACTGCCACCACCCTGACCCAGACAGCTGCTCCAACCAGCTCCCTGACCCACACTGCCACCACCCTGACCCAGACAGCTGCTCCAACCACCTCTCTGACCCACACTGCCACCACCCTGACCCAGACAGCTGCTCCAACCACCTCCCTGTCCCACACTGCCACCACCCTGACCCAGACAGCTGCTCCAACCACCTCCCTGTCCCACACTGCCACCACCCTGACCCAGACATCTGCTCCAACCACCTCCCTTTTCCACACTGCCACCACCCTGACCCAGACAGCTGCTCCAACCACCTCCCTATCCCACACTGCCACCACCCTGACCCAGACATCTGCTCCAACCACCTCCCTATCCCACACTGCTACCACCCTGACCCAGACAGCTGCTCCAACCACCTCCCTGACCCACACTGCCACCACCCTGACCCAGACATCTGCTCCAACCACCTCCCTATCCCACACTGGCACCACCCTGGCCCAGAGAGCTGCTCCAACCACCTCCCTGACCCACACTGCCACCACCCTGACCCAGACAGCTGCTCCAAACACCTCCCTGACCCACACTGCCACCACCCTGACACAGACAGCTGCTCCAACCACCTTCCTTACCCAGACTGCTACTAATGCCATTACCCAGACTTCCATATTAATTAACTCCTTTCTTACCTGAGACTGAAAGTTTTCCCTTGCATGGCAGACGTTCCTCTATACACCCTCCATCAGACGGCCTGAAATATACAAATCAGCATTGCATTTAAAGTGCAGGCCATCACAGGACCTGCCCCTCCACCCCTAGCAAGCCATCACAGGACCTGCCCCTCCACCCCTAGCAAGCCATCACAGGACCTGCCCCTCCACCCCTAGCAAGCCATCATATAACCTGCCCCTCCACCCCTAGCGGGGCATCACAGGACCTGCCCCTCCACCCTAGCAAGCCATCACAGGACCTGACCCTCCACCCCTAGCAAGCCATCACAGGACCTGCCCCTCCACCCCTAGCAAGCCATCACAGGACCTGCCCCTCCACTCCTAGCAAGCCATCATATAACCTGCCCCTCCACCCTAGCAAGCCATCACAGGACCTGCCCCTCCACCCCTAGCAAGCCATCATATAACCTGCCCCTCCACCCCTAGCAAGCCATCATATAACCTGCCCCTCCACCCCTAGCAAGCCATCATATAACCTGCCCCTCCACCCTAGCAAGCCATCACAGGACCTGCCCCTCCACCCCTAGCAAGCCATCATATAACCTGCCCCTCCACCCCTAGCAAGCCATCATATAACCTGCCCCTCCACCCTAGCAAGCCATCACAGGACCTGCCCCTCCACCCTAGCATGCCATCACAGGACCTGCCCCTCCACCCTAGCAAGCCATCACAGGACCTGCCCCTCCACCCCTAGCAAGCCATCACAGGACCTGCTCCTCCACCCCTAGCGAGGGCTGCAGAGCCTCCTACCTGCGTGCAGTATGCTGCAGGACCTGCTCCTCCTTGCGGTGCTGTAGCTCTGACATGTAGGTCATGAGTCGGCTGTTACACACCAGCAGGCTCTTTGCTGCCTCCAGTGCCTGCTCCTTTTGCGTACAGGCCCCCAACAGCTTGACAGCCCCTTCACGCATGCGCACCTCATGGTCTATCCGCTTCTGGATGTCCGTGTCCTGGAGAGAGAACATTGAGCTGCCTCAATATAACTTCATGGCTGGTATTTTACAGATACATTTTACATTAATGTGGAATGTACTTCAGTGTGTGATTAGCATTAAAGTGCAATGTGCATATTTAAACATCTAATTATCACATTAAAAAAAAAAGTTGAGGAGTTATAACTATAATAAAAGATACACTGGCACCAGAAATAATACATAAACACGGTAGATATATTATATTAGTCTGTAAGTTAAATAATAATCTATATACTCTTGTAAATGTTTACGCTCCGAATGAAAATGCTTTGATATTTTTGGGAAAATTATGGACACAGGTGGAAAAAGTAATACAAGGGCAAGTTATTTTTGGAGGAGACTTCAATATGATCTCTGATGTAGACTTGGATAGGAAGCTCCAGTTGGGGAAAAAACCAAATCACAGACAATTAAATTCAGCAAGAAAGTTTGGAGAGTTCATTACCAAAAACAACCTAATAGAAGTATGGAGGGCATTAAACCCTATGTCAAGAGATTATACCCACTTCTCAATACCACATAATTCATACTCCCGTATTGACCTGTTCCTGGTCGGCAGAGACTCGTTCGGAAGGGAAATAAAATGTGAAATTGGCCCTGCTTCCTGGTCTGATCACTCACCCGTTTTTATGATAATAGAAGAAGGACCGGATTTTAAAAAAAAAACCTTTTGTTGGAAACTGAATGAGCCTTTGCTGATGCAGGAGTGGGTCAAAAAACAGATACAAATAGACTTAAATTTTTTTTTTGCTGAAAACGAAAGCGATGAAATGTCTAGATCAACATTATGGCAGGACCTACCAACAGCTACAAGTAGAACTCTACAATTTAGAAAACCTGCACAAACAAACCCTGAATGGAGATATACTAGAAAAGATAAAAGAAATAAAAGAAAAAATTAAACAAAGCGCCATTGAAAGGACAAATAAAAACTTACTATTCCTAAAACAGAAGTGGTATTTGAGAGGGAATAAAGCAGATAAACTTCTCTCAAACCTCCTAAAAAAAACAGAGGTCAAGGAACATAATAAATAAAATTATATATAAGGGAGAAACGTTGTTAGACCCAGAAAAAATAGGTGATGCTTTTATAGAATTTTATCAGGAACTCTACCATCTAAATAAAAATAACTCAAACATCTCTAAAGAAGAGGAAAGTGGCAGAGTCCTAAAATATCTAGATAAACTAAAACTTCCAAAAATAACACTAGAAGAACAGGAAATATTGAACGCCCCATTCACGAAGACCGAAATAAGAGATATAATAGGAAATCTCAAAAGGAATAAAGCTCCAGGCCCTGATGGGTTTTCAAATCTATTCTATATAACCTTTGAGGAAGAAATCACACCCTGTCTTTTCGGACTGTTTGAGGAGATAAAAATTAATAAGGAGATGACCAGAGAATTGATTAGCGCAAATATCAGCCCTATACTAAAGGAAGGGAAAAATAAAACAGAAATAAAAAACTATAGGCCAATCTCACTCATTAATACGGATGTAAAGATCTATTCAGCAGTTCTGGCGGGCAGATTAAAAAAAATAATCAACCGATTGATCCATGAAGATCAATCTGGATTCATCCCAACAAGATCAGCAACTGATAATATTAGACGTAATTTGGATGCTTTGTTCTTGGAGCGGGCTCGGGGTGGGCAAGTGCTGGCTCTGTCGTTAGATGCTGAGAAAGCCTTCGACAGGGTCAGCTGGACCTACCTCGAGCTCGCTCTGAGATCCTTTGGTTTTGAGGGTCCATTTCTAGACGCGGTTTGGGCCCTCTATAGAAACCCCTGTGCTAGGATTATGGGATCAGGTATAACCTCCTCATGGTTTGATATTTATAACGGCACCCGACAGGGTTGTCCGTTGGCCCCTTTATTATACGTGATTTCACTGGAACCTCTGGCACAAAGTATAAGGGACAACCCAGATATTTCGGGAGTTAGATTTCAAGGTGAAGAATTCAAAATATCCTTATTTGCAGATGATGTTATGTTGACACTGGGAAACCCAAAAGTGTCAATAGAGCATCTAATGAAGGAGATTGATCGGTTTTCAAGTGTTTCCTACTATAAGCTGAATATAGCAAAATGTCAAGCCATGATGTGTGGTTATACTAATCCTGATTTGGACGAGATAAAAAAAAAATATGGTTTTATATGGAAAGAGGATTATATAGAATATCTGGGGATTAAAATATCATCAGACCCTCAGAGATTAATTATGACCAACTACCTCCCATTACTGAAAGAAATAGTGGAAAGTCTTAACCAATGGAGGAAGTTACACACATCATGGATTGGCAGGATTAATGTTTTAAACTACTATGCTCTCCCACAATTATACTTTTTACTCCGTTCAATCCCTATGAAGGTGGAGCATGGTATTCTGAAACGGTTTCAAACCAAATTTAATGAATATGTGTGGAGGGGTAGAACATCAAGAGTAGCCTTCAAGATAATATCTAGAACACAGAATCAAGGAGGAATCAGAATGCCAAATATAATCCAAATACACGACATAGCGATGCTCACACATCTAGCTAGATGGACCCATACAGATATAAAAAGGCATCCTTGGATGCTAATGGAACAACTTGGATCAACACTGGTAGACAACCTATTCATTACAAATAAAAACATAAAACAGATAGAGAGTCCAATAGTAAACGATCTGTGCTCCATATGGAAAAAAATAAGGAAAAAATATATTTCTACATATAATACAAATAGATTCCTCTCAATAGATGAAATGGAACGCAGGATTAAGGATATAGACTTAAAAGCATGGAAGAAGGCGGGAATAAAAACAATTAATCAGATAGCCGGGGAGGGCAGAATCCAGCAGTTCTCAGACATATCCAGTAGATTTGCCTTACGCCCAGGAGAAATATACTCATATTTGAGAATAAAACACTTTTTTGAGAAGGAAATCGCGCCCCTACCACATAAAAGCAATATCGATATGGATGACTTCTTTAAGGCAGCATGGAAAAAGAAGTGGGGTAAAAGAGCACATGATGCCTTAAATAATGCGGAGGATTTCTCTACCCTCCCAATAATAAAAAAATGGGAAAAAGAACTAAATATTACCTGTGAAGATAAAGAATGGTATAAAGCAATACAGACAACTAGAAGATCTACTCATTCTTTAAATCTTCTGGAAACATTTTATAAAACATTATATAGGTGGCACCTACCACCGGTAAGACTAAAGAAAATGTACTCGGATTATGATGAGAGCTGCTGGAGATGTCCTAATAAAAGGGGAACATTAGCCCACCAATGGTGGGAATGTCATTTTGTAAATACTTTTTGGAACGCAGTATCTTTACTCGCCTCAGATACTCTTGGTATTGAGATCCCATGCAAACCATCTCTAATGCTATTCCACCTAGAACTGGAAAGTTGGCAGGTAGATAAGAGAACACTACTGGTACAAATCCTTATGGCTGCCAAAATGATTATTACTAGATCTTGGAAAGGGATAGGAAATTTGGATATGCTTAGATTAGTGGAACAACTTGATTACCAATCTTCAATGGAAAAAGGCTACTATTTAAATAATACCAACAAAATTGAAAAATATAAAAAAATCTGGTCACCTTGGTTGGATAGAAATGACGATAGTAAAAACAGCAGAGAATAAGATAGAAAATAATAAAATCACTGGTCCTGGGGGGGGGGGGGGGGGAGTGAAAGAGAATGATGAGTGTATAAGAATATAAATAAATATTGCTTGCAAAAAAAAAAAAGTGTCTAAAGGGAAATATGAATAGAGAGAGGCCGCAAAGGTGTAAGATAAGTGGTGCAACATAAATAAAAATGGAATTAATAAGATAGATAAAACACCTTAGAAATATATATTTGTGACCTCATATTTTTTATATGAATTGTATATTTATTTGTGTTATTCACAAACTGATGTTAATATGAAATGATAATTTACATGTCTCTTTTTGATACTTTAATAAAATAAAAAAATAAACTCAAAGTATAATGTTGTCCTTATTTTATAGAAGCAAGCACAAACATAGTTTTAGTTAATTATTTATACTTTTCATTCTCCATAATAAATGTAATTTTTCAAGGTCTTAAAAAAAAAAAAAAAAAAAAAGTGCAATGTGCTGCAGTGTGTGATTAGCATTAAAGTGCAATGGGCTCCAGTGTGTGATTAGCATTAAAGTGCAATGTGCTGCAGTGTGTGATTAGCATTAAAGTGCAATGGGCTCCAGTGTGTGATTAGCATTAAAGTGCAATGGGCTGCAGTGTGTGATTAGCATTAAAGTGCAATGTGCTGCAGTGTGTGATTAGCATTAAAGTGCAATGGGCTGCAGTGTGTGATTAGCATTAAAGTGCAATGTGTTTCAATGTGTGATTAGCATTAAAGTGCAATGTGCTGGTTGGTGCATCAAGTTGTAAGATTATGATACATCATAGTTAACTGAATTTGCCAGGACAGTCCATTTTTGTTTGCATCCTGTCCCTTCGAATTCAGGTCTGTCCCGGCATTAATACTGTTTGTGACCAGGTAGCATTGTTTTTAAAGTGTGTGTCTCTGACATAAACACTGCCTAAACAGCCGGAAAGCCGCAGTGCTGTGGCATCACACTGCATAATTCTGCCCTTCCTCACCGCGAGACCTCAGAAAAGAAAGTTGTCGAGTATCCATTATAGTGAGGCAGCTTGTTATAGGAAGGCGTCATTGGTAGGACATTCTGTGAGAGAGGAGGGAGTTTTGTGGAATATATACAGATTTCAGATATAGCGTATATATACACGCAATACAGATATAGCGTGTATAGAAACGCAGTACAGATATAGCGTGCATA
The DNA here is from genome assembly GCA_036172795.1 of Pelodytes ibericus. NCBI lineage: Eukaryota > Metazoa > Chordata > Amphibia > Anura > Pelodytidae > Pelodytes > Pelodytes ibericus. The sequence goes on from CM069863.1 coordinate 195,607,455, forward strand.
TATATACACGGAGTACAGATATAGCGTGCATATATATATACACAGAGTACAGATATAGCGTGCATATATATATACACGGAGTACAGATATAGCGTGCATATATATATACACGCAGTACAGATATAGCATATATATACACGCAGTACAGATATAGCATATATATATATACACGGAGTACAGATATAGCGTATATATACACGCAGTACAGATATAGCGTGCATATATATACACGGAGTACAGATATAGCGTGCATATATATACACGCAGTACAGATATAGCATATATATACACGCAGTACAGATATAGCATATATATACACGCAGTACAGATATAGCATATATATATACACAGTACAGATATAGCATATATATATATATACACGGAGTACAGATATAGCGTATATATACACACAGTACAGATATAGCATATATATATATATACACGGAGTACAGATATAGCATATATATATATATACACGGAGTACAGATATAGCATATATATATACACGGAGTACAGATATAGCATATATATATATACACGTGGTACAGATATAGCGTGTATAGAAACGCAGTATAGATATAGTATAAGTTTAATAAATCGATAAATAAAACATAAACAAAGGAATATATATATATAAAACATGCTGGACTCAAAAACACTATAATTATGGAGGTTGAATCGCGGGAGAAAGCCTGGCCAGGTCTCTCAGAGTGGGGACGCGTTTCGGAATCTTCTTCAGCCTACAAGTTGGCGTTTTGTCTTAAGTGTTTTAAACATCACCCATATAAACACTAAAATAGTAAGAGACAATTTTCTGGTGGGATGATCTTTGTTGTCCTCCCCATGCTCGGATGGTTTGCCACACTATGCCGTCTCTGTGTGGTTGCGATGCGTTGCTATGGCGATAACGGCAATGACGTCACCACGCCCTACTCCTGGAAGTGGGGATATTTAAATCCCCTCGGTGTCTGCCCGAGACATGTTGGACACCAACGTGTAGGCTGAAGAAGATTCCGAAACGCGTCCCCACTCTGAAAGACCTGGCCAGGCTTTCTCCCGCGATTCAACCTCCATAATTCTAGTGTTTTGAGTCCAGCATGTTTTCGGGCAGACTTTAAGGTGTCTATGGTTTATCTCCAATACTGTCCGCTTCTACCATTTACCTTTCAGTATATCATTTTTTTTCTGCATGGTTTTTATGGTCATTTGTTAATATATTGATTGTAGTGGTCCGTATTGTATATTGGAGATTTTATATTTATGTATGTTTTTACTTCCTGTCTGTGTATGTGTTTTTATATATATATATTCCTTTGTTTGTTTTATTTATCTATTTATTAAACATCTTTTTTAATACTATATATTGATGTGTGTATTTCAATTCTTTCTTATTATATATATATACTGTGATATATACTGTGATATAGCGCTGTCTATTTTTCATATTCATGTGCTTTCTCCTTCCCCTCTTTGCAGTGGTGTCCCACTGTGATACTTAAGACCAGCAGCTATCTATTTATTTATATTTACTACTATTTGTTACTGTTGGGGTATGTATTTAATTTCAGTATATTTATTAACATTTTGTAGGCGTTTCGTATTCCCTTTTGGGTTTCCTCCTTTAGTACAGATATAGCGTATATACACACAGTACAGATATGGCGTATATACACACAGTACAGATATGGCATATATACACACAGTACAGATATGGCGTAAATACACACAGTACAGATATGGCATATATACACACAGTACAGATATGGCGTATATACACACAGTACAGATATGGCGTATATACACACAGTACAGATATGGCATATATACACACAGTACAGATATGGCGTATATACACACAGTACAGATATGGCATATATACACACAGTACAGATATGGCGTATATACACACAGTACAGATATGGCATGTATATATACACACAGTACAGATATGGCGTGTATATATACACACAGTACAGATATGGCGTGTATATATACACACAGTACAGATATGGCGTGTATATATATACACACAGTACAGATATGGCGTGTATATATACACACACAGTACAGATATGGCGTGTATGTATACACACACAATACAGATATGGACAGTATCATTGGTGATATTTTTTCTTTTTATCGACTGTCACTTTGTTAATCATTTATTAATGCACTATGTATAATATATCCACATGTTGGATTGTGTTACCTGAGATCACTTGGACCTTCAGGTCTGTGTACTTTATATTGCATCTTTTACACTTCATTGTTGCACTTTCTCTTATTTTCATTTTTTTGGCACAGTGATTTTCACTTGTGATATATTGCACTTTATTGCATTATTTGCACAGTGTGTATTGCACTTTATTGCATTATTTGCACAGTGTGTATTGCACTTTATTGCATTATTTGCACAGTGTGTATTGCACTTTATTGCATTATTTGCACAGTGTGCATTGCACTTTACCTTATTGTTCATACACATTTTATATTTGGTCATTACCTGGTTTTGCACCTTTGTGTATAGTTTATATTACTATACATTATTTTTATCCCATTTTATTGAGTTATCCGGTTACATCGTACTGTGCGCCAGAGATCTGTCTTGTCTATTGTGTCTGTGTTATATCTGGCAGCAGGTGCTGAGAGTAACAGCAGCTAGAGAATACTATGGGACCGCTCGTCCATAACTACTGTTTTTAGATAAAACTCTGGCAGTTTTGTCTGTTGAGCTCAGAGTATAAAGGTGCTGAGGGTGATAGGAGTGATCATTTTGGGTAGATGAATGTGGAATGAGTCCTTGGAGTTACCAAGCATTTCCCATTCCAGGATGCAGGAAATCCTTCCTGGAATAATCCCAGCTGTGATAATATGGGAAGAGTCTGTCCGTCCCACTGGTACACCATGTGCCCTCCAGACAGAAAGCAGAGACCCCCTAGTATTTATTTCCAGGCTACAAATACCAGGTGTCTGGAGATCATTTCCCAGTATTAATGTCTGGACAGACACAATGCTGCCTGCGCGCAGTGCTGAGCATACTGTATATAGACAGTATTAATGCTGGGACAGACACAATGCTGCCTGCGTGCAGTGCTGAGCATACTATACATAGACAGTATTAATGTCTGGACAGACACAATGCTGCCTGCGCGCAGTGCTGAGCATACTGTATATAGACAGTATTAATGCAGGGACAGACACAATGCTGCCTGCACGCAGTGCTGAGCATACTGTACATAGACAGTATTAATGCTGGGACAGACACAATGCTGCCTGCGTGCAGTGCTGAGCATACTGTATATAGACAGTATTAATGCAGGGACAGACACAATGCTGCCTGCGCGCAGTGCTGAGCATACTGTATATAGACAGTATTAATGCTGGGACAGACACAATGCTGCCTGCGTGCAGTGCTGAGCATACTATACATAGACAGTATTAATGCTGGGACAGACACAATGCTGCCTGCGCGCAGTGCTGAGCATACTGTATATAGACAGTATTAATGCAGGGACAGACACAATGCTGCCTGCGCGCAGTGCTGAGCATACTGTATATAGACAGTATTAATGCTGGGACAGACACAATGCTGCCTGCGTGCAGTGCTGAGCATACTATACATAGACAGTATTAATGTCTGGACAGACACAATGCTGCCTGCGCGCAGTGCTGAGCATACTGTATATAGACAGTATTAATGCAGGGACAGACACAATGCTGCCTGCGCACAGTGCTGAGCATACTGTATATAGACAGTATTAATGCTGGGACAGACACAATGCTGCCTGCGTGCAGTGCTGAGCATACTATACATAGACAGTATTAATGTCTGGACAGACACAATGCTGCCTGCGCGCAGTGCTGAGCATACTGTACATAGACAGTATTAATACCGGGACAGACACAATGCTGCCTGCGTGCAGTGCTGAGCATACTGTACATAGACAGTATTAATGCCGGGACAGACACAATGCTGCCTGCGCACAGTGCTGAGCATACTGTACATAGACAGTATTAATGCCGGGACAGACACAATGCTGCCTGCGCACAGTACTAAGCATACTGTACATAGACAGTATTAATGCCGGACAGACACAATGCTGCCTGCGCGCAGTGCTGAGCATACTGTACATAGACAGTATTAATGCCGGGACAGACACAATGCTGCCTGCGCACAGTGCTGAGCATACTGTACATAGACAGTATTAATGCCGGGACAGACACAATGCTGCCTGTGCACAGTGCTGAGCATACTGTACATAGACAGTATTAATGCCGGGACAGACACAATGCTGCCTGTGCACAGTGCTGAGCATACTGTATATAGACAGTATTAATGCCGGGACAGACACAATGCTGCCTGCGCACAGTGCTGAGCATACTGTACATAGACAGTATTAATACCAGGACAGACACAATGCTGCCTGCGCACAGTGCTGAGCATACTGTACATAGACAGTATTAATGCAGGGACAGACACAATGCTACCTGCGCAGTGCTGAGCATACTGTATATAGACAGTATTAATGCTGGGACAGACACAATGCTGCCTGCGTGCAGTGCTGAGCATACTATACATAGACAGTATTAATACCGGGACAGACACAATGCTGCCTGCGCGCAGTGCTGAGCATACTATACATAGACAGTATTAATGCTGGGACAGACACAATGCTGCCTGCGTGCAGTGCTGAGCATACTATACATAGACAGTATTAATACCGGGACAGACACAATGCTGCCTGCGCGCAGTGCTGAGCATACTATACATAGACAGTATTAATGCCGGGACAGACACAATGCTGCCTGCGCGCAGTGCTGAGCATACTGTACATAGACAGTATTAATGCCGGGACAGACACCATGCAGCCTGCGCGCAGTGCTGAGCATACTATACATAGACAGTATTAATGCCGGGACAGACACAATGCTGCCTGCGCGCAGTGCTGAGCATACTGTACATAGACAGTATTAATGCCGGGACAGACACAATGCTGCCTGCGCACAGTGCTGAGCATACTGTACATAGACAGTATTAATGCTGGGACAGACACAATGCTGCCTGCGCACAGTGCTGAGCATACTGTACATAGACAGTATTAATACCGGGACAGACACAATGCTGCCTGCGCGCAGTGCTGAGCATACTGTATATAGACAGTATTAATGCCGGGACAGACACAATGCTGTCTGCGCGCAGTGCTGAGCATACTGTACATAGACGGTATTAATGCCGGGACAGACACAATGCTGCCTGCGCACAGTGCTGAGCATACTGCACATAGACAGTATTAATGCCGGGACAGACACAATGCTGCCTGCGCACAGTGCTGAGCATACTGTACATAGACAGTATTAATGCTGGGACAGACACAATGCTGCCTGCGCACAGTGCTGAGCATACTGTACATAGACAGTATTAATACCGGGACAGACACAATGCTGCCTGCGCACAGTGCTGAGCATACTGTACATAGACAGTATTAATGCCGGGACAGACACAATGCTGCCTGTGCGCAGTGCTGAGCATACTGTACATAAACGGTATTAATGCCGGGACAGACACAATGCTGCCTGTTCGCAGTGATGAGCATACTGTACATAGACAGTATTAATGCTGGGACAGACACAATGCTGCCTGCGCGCAGTGCTGAGCATACTGTACATAGACAGTATTAATGCCGGGACAGACACAATGCTGCCTGTTCGCAGTGCTGAGCATACTGTACATAAACAGTATTAATGCCGGGACAGACATAATGCTGCCTGCGCGCAGTGCTGAGCATACTGTATATAGACGGTATTAATGCCGGGACAGACACAATGCTGCCTGCGCGCAGTGCTGAGCATACTGTACATAGACAGTATTAATACAAGGACAGACACAATGCTGCCTGTGCGCAGTGCTGAGCATACTGTACATAGACAGTATTCATGCTGGGACAGACACCATGCAGCCTGCGCGCAGTGCTGAGCATACTGTACATAGACAGTATTAATGCCGGGAAATACACCATGCTGCCTGCGCACAGTGCTGAGCATACTGTACATAGACAGTATTAATACCGGGACAGACACAATGCTGCCTGCGCGCAGTGCTGAGCATACTGTACATAGACAGTATTAATGCCGGGAAATACACCATGCTGCCTGCGCACAGTGCTGAGCATACTGTACATAGACAGTATTAATACCGGGACAGACACAATGCTGCCTGCGCGCAGTGCTGAGCATACTATACATAGACAGTATTAATGCCGGGACAGACACAATGCTGCCTGCGCACAGTGCTGAGCATACTTACATAGACAGTATTAATGCCGGGAAATACACAATGCTGCCTGTGCGCAGTGCTGAGCATACTGTATATAGACAGTATTAATGCCGGGACAGACACCATGCTGCCTGCGCGCAGTGCTGAGCATACTGTACATAGACAGTATTAATGCATGCGACAGACACCATGCAGCCTGCGCGCAGTGCTGAGCATACTGTACATAGACAGTATTAATGCTGGGACAGACACAATGCTGCCTGCACGCAGTGCTGAGCATACTGTACATAGACAGTATTAATGCCGGGACAGACACAATGCTGCCTGCACACAGTGCTGAGCATACTGTACATAGACAGTATTAATACCAGGACAGACACAATGCTGCCTGCGCACAGTGCTGAGCATACTGTACATAGACAGTATTAATACCAGGACAGACACAATGCTGCCTGCGCGCAGCGCTGAGCATACTGTACATAGACAGTATTAATACCAGGACAGACACAATGCTGCCTGTGCGCAGTGCTGAGCATACTGTACATAGACGGTATTAATGACAGGACAGACACAATGCTGCCTGCGCGCAGTGCTGAGCATACTGTACATAGACATAGCCGATGAAGGGGTGATACAGACCTGCATGCAACTGGAGGTGTGGCAGGATAGAGCTGCCAAGGGCTAATGACGGAGAGAAAGAACTGCTGGGAACGTCAGGAGCTAAAAATAATGAGGAGGGGGAGGAGGACGGACAGCTGCACACAGCCCAATCCCCTCACACTGGACTGCAGAGCTTGCAATCTATGAACAGTATACAGAATATGTACTAACATTAACATACATTCCAGACGGTACCTATTTACCCCCAATATACCCCAGACTGTACCTATATACCCCAATATACCCCAGACTGTACCTATATACCCCAATATACCCCAGACTGTACCTATATACCCCAGACTGTACCTATATACCCCACTATACCCCAGACTGTACCTATATACCCCAGACTGTACCTATATACCCCAATATAACGCAAACTGTACCTATATACCCCACTATTCCCCAGACTGTACCTATATACCCCAGACTGTACCTATATACCCCACTATACCCCAGACTGTACCTATATACCCCAGACTGTACCTACATACCCCACTATACCCCAGACTGTACCTACATACCCCACTATACCCCAGACTGTACCTACATACCCCACTATACCCCAGACTGTACCTACATACCCCAATATACCCCAGACTGTACCTATAAACCCCAATATACCCCAGACTGTACCTACATACCCCAATATACCCCAGACTGTACCTACAAACCCCAATATACCCCAGACTGTACCTAAATACTTCACTATACCCCAGACTGTACCTACATACCCCAATATACCCCAGACTGTACCTATAAACCCCAATATACCCCAGACCTATAAACCCTCCATTTACCCCAAACTGTACGTATATACTCCACTATACCCCAAACTGTACTTATAAACCCCAATATATCCCATACTGTACCAATAAACCCCAATATATCCCAGACTGTACCAATAAACCCCAATATACCCCAGACTGTGCTCTGGGTGTAATACAGAATCAGTTCCCGCTCTGTGTGTAATACTATTGGCCTGGAATAAAGAATATATAAAAGGCCATCATGACGGGGGTTGTCAGTCATCACAACACACCTTGTCTATCATATCCTGTGACCAGTAACAGCCCAGCACGAGGTGGTCTGTATCTCAATAAGGTGCTGGGCTTGAGCTATATATTGTTATAATAACAAACTTCCTGTTTGAAGAAATAATGGCAAGTTCCCTCCCCCCGTCCCTTTTTTGAGTGTTTTTCTGTCGCGTGTGCAGGGGTCCCCGAGATTTGGTGCCAGTCTTGGGGTCCCCGAGGTTTGGTGCCAGTGCAGGGGTCCCCGAGGTCTGGTGCCAGTCTTGGGGTCCTCGAGGTTTGGTGCCAGTGCAGGGGTCCCTGAGGTTTGGTGCCAGTGCAGGGGTCCCCGAGGTTTGGTGCCAGTGCAGGGGTCCCCGAGGTTTGGTGCCAGTGCAGGGGTCCCCGAGGTTTGGTGCCAGTGCAGGTGTCCCCGAGGTTTGGTGCCAGTGGAGGGGTCCCCGAGGTTTGGTGCCAGTCTTGGGGTCCCCGAGGTTCGGTGCCAGTCTTGGGGTCCCCGAGGTTTGGTGCCAGTGCAGGGGTCCCTGAGGTTTGGTGCCAGTCTTGGGGTCCCCGAGGTTTGGTGCCAGTCTTGGGGTCCCCGAGGTTTGGTGCCAGTCTTGGGGTCCTCGAGGTTTGGTGCCAGTCTTGGGGTCCCCGAGGTTTGGTGCCAGTCTTGGGGTCCCTGAGGTTTGGTGCCAGTCTTGGGGTCCCCGAGGTTTGGTGCCAGTGCAGGGGTCCACGAGGTTTAGTGCCAGTGCAGGGGTCCCGAGGTTTGGTGCTAGTGCAGGGGTCCCCGAGGTTTGGTGCCAGTGCAGGGGACCCCGAGGTTTGGTGCCAGTCTTGGGGTCCCCGAGGTTTGGTGCCAGTCTTGGGGTCCTCGAGGTTTGGTGCCAGTCTTGGGGTCCCTGAGGTTTGGTGCCAGTCTTGGGTTCCTCGAGGTTTGGTGCCAGTCTTGGGGTCCCCGAGGTTTGGTGCCAGTCTTGGGGTCCCCGAGGTTTGGTGCCAGTCTTGGGGTCCTCGAGGTTTGGTGCCAGTCTTGGGGTCCTCGAGGTTTGGTGCCAGTCTTGGGGTCTGGCCAGCCCGGGTGGCAGTAGCTGTGGGAGAGTGCATAATATCCACGCCAGTAGCCACAAGGACAGGGATAATGATCCTCGGGGGCCGGCTCCTAGGTGGGCTAGGATAAGTGACACGCTACCGCTTATATATTCGTGATAAGTAATGGTTATTTTACTATGGTTAGCGTTTCTTATTAAACATTTGGTCGGTATATTATTATCGGTTATATTTACAGATATATTAAGCTGATAGGTTTATATTTGTTTGATAAATTAATCCTGCGACCTTTCTAGTCATTCCTGTGTCTGTGTCATTTATTGGTGTGGTACCACTGTCATGTGTAATACAGAGTCAGTCCCCGCTGTGTGTGTAATATAGAGCCAGTCCCCGCTGTGTGTGTAATATAGAGCCAGTCCCCGCTGTGTGTGTAATATAGAGCCAGTCCATGCTGTGTGTGTAATATAGAGCCAGTCCATGCTGTGTGTGTAATATAGAGCCAGTCCATGCTGTGTGTGTAATATAGAGCCAGTCCATGCTGTGTGTGTAATATAGAGCCAGTCCATGCTGTGTGTGTAATATAGAGTCAGTCCATGCTGTGTGTGTGTGTAATATAGAGCCAGTCCATGCTGTGTGTGTAATATAGAGCCAGTCCATGCTGTGTGTAATATAGAGCCAGTCCATGCTGTGTGTAATATAGAGCCAGTCCATGCTGTGTGTAATATAGAGCCAGTCCCCGCTGTGTGTGTAATATAGAGCCAGTCCATGCTGTGTGTGTAATATAGAGCCAGTCCATGCTGTGTGTGTAATATAGAGCGAGTCCATGCTGTGTGTGTGTAATATAGAGCCAGTCCATGCTGTGTGTGTAATATAGAGCCAGTCCCCGCTGTGTGTGTAATATAGAGCCAGTCCATGCTGTGTGTGTAATATAGAGCCAGTCCATGCTGTGTGTGTAATATAGAGCCAGTCCATGCTGTGTGTGTAATATAGAGTCAGTCCATGCTGTGTGTGTGTAATATAGAGCCAGTCCATGCTGTGTGTGTAATATAGAGCCAGTCCATGCTGTGTGTAATATAGAGCCAGTCCATGCTGTGTGTAATATAGAGCCAGTCCCCGCTGTGTGTGTAATATAGAGCCAGTCCATGCTGTGTGTGTAATATAGAGCGAGTCCATGCTGTGTGTGTGTAATATAGAGCCAGTCCATGCTGTTGTGATCTGTTCATTGGACACAATGCTTTGCTTGACTGTGCTGCCTAGAGTTTAAGGGGTTAAACCTATGATGTCATTGAGGTGGGCCGAGTCCCACGCTGTAATGTTCCCTGGAAATGTCATGGTGAAGGGGGGAATGGGATTTAACACAGGGAACATTGTCCCCAAGTCTCTCCGTCCAGAGCCAGTGACTATAATCATGGTATAGAGCCCCCCGCTATGAACCCTTAGGATGTGATGGGCTGCTCCACAGAGAGGGGGTCTCACCAAGCTAGTTGCACTAGCAGAGAAAGGTGCATAGAACATAATGGAGATTGCTATGGAGGTCACTGCCCTTAACCCCCATATGTCATTCAGCCAGGTCTAGACCTCTGGAGCCTCACTGTGCCCTTCAAGGGGGGAATGAAAGTGTAGGGCGACACAGACATAGTGGGCACACCATCTACCCCTCCCAGTGCAGGGCGACACAGACATAGGGGGCACACCATCTACCCCTCCCAGCGCAGGGCGACACAGACATAGGGGGCACACCATCTAACCCTCCCAGTGCAGGGCGACACAGACATAGGGGGCACACCATCTACCCCTCCCAGCGCAGGGCGATACAGACATTGGGGGCACACCATCTACCCCTCCCAGCGCAGGGCGATACAGACATTGGGGGCACACCATCTACCCCTCCCAGCGCAGGGCGATACAGACATAGGGGGCACACCATCTACCCCTCCCAGCGCAGGGCGATACAGACATTGGGGGCACACCATCTACCCCTCCCAGCGCAGGGCGATACAGACATAGGGGGCACACCATCTACCCCTCCCAGTGTAGGGCGATACTGACAGAAGGAGCACACTATCTACCCCTCCCAGTGTAGGGCAATACTGACAGAAGGGGCACACGATCTAACCCTCCCAGTGTAGGGCGATATTGACAGAAGGAGCACACTATCTACCCCTCCCAGTGTAGGGCGATACTGACAGAAGGAGCACACTATCTAACCCTCCCAGTGCAGGGCGACACAGACAGAAGGGGCACACGATCTAACCCTCCCAGTGCAGGGCGATAGAAGGGACACACGATCTACCCCTCCCAGTGTAGGGCGATACTGACAGAAGGAGCACACTATCTACCCCTCCCAGTGTAGGGCGATACTGACAGAAGGAGCACACTATCTAACCCTCCCAGTGCAGGGCGACACAGACAGAAGAGGCACACGATCTAACCCTCCCAGTGTAGGGCGATTCTGACAGAAGGAGCACACAATCTAACCCTCCCAGTGCAGGGCGACACAGACAGAAGGAGCACACAATCTAACCCTCCCAGTGCAGGGCGACACAGACAGAAGGGGCACACGATCTACCCCTCCCAGTGCAGGGCGACACAGACAGAAGGGGCACACGATCTACCCCTCCCAGTGTAGGGCGATACTGACAGAAGGAGCACACGATCTACCCCACCCAGTGCAGGGCGACACAGACAGAGAGCATTAAGTCACAGTACCTGCAGGCTCTGGGCAATCTGTCGGATGTAGAGCATGTTGAGATCTTGCAGTATCCAGAGTTTGTCCTCCATGTCTGTCCACTGGTCAGGAGAATCCCTAGTCCTTCCCTTGGCCGGTCCACTCACCATCCCCACCCTACACTGCTCCTAATCTCCCTGTGTTTAGGTGGGATCTCCCCCCAGCGCTGAGCACACAGAGACCCTTAACCATGAAATACATTCAGAGCTTGCATGTCCTGTATCTGGACAGCTGGAAAGTTATTTCTCTATAACACCCCCCTCTCCCCAAACTCTGTGCTCTGGTGTCCTAATTTCAAAAAATCAACTGCATCTTCACCAGTCTCTCTCTCACTCATGTAAGACCCCCAAAACACAGACCACCGTCACCCAATAGACCTCTGTGTCACAATACAGACCCCCAGAATCCATTACAGACCCGCATGTCACAACAGAGATCCCCGTCACTCAAAACAGTTGCCCGACACCTAATACAGATCCTGTCACCAAAAACAGACCTCCACCACCCAATACAGACCCCTGTGTCACAATACAGAGCCCTTCTTCTAATACAGACCCCTGTGTCACAATACAGAGCCCTTCTTCTAATACAGACCCGTGTCACAATACAGAGCCCTTCTTCTAATACAGACCCATGTGTCACAATACAGAGCCCTTCTTCTAATACAGACCCCTGTGTCACAATACAGAGCCCTTCTTCTAATACAGACCCCTGTGTCACAATACAGAGCCCTTCTTCTAATACAGACCCCACCACCCAATACAGATCCCTGTGTCACAATACAGAGCCCTTCTTCTAATACAGACCCCTGTGTCACAATACAGACCCCTGTGTCACAATACAGACCCCTGTGTCAAAATACAGACCCCTGTGTCACAATACAGAGCCCTTCTTCTAATACAGACCCACGTGTCACAATAAGAACCCTTTGTCACAACATGGACCCTGTCAGCAAATGCAGACCCCATCCCTAAATGCAGACCCCTCTACCTCTGACTCCAAACTATGGCAGACTGCTGACCACGTCCCTGTTTCCCCTCTCCCTCTACCCAATTCTTTCCTTCCGCCCATTCCTGCTCTGTCTCCCGCCCCTTTCTCAATGAACCTCATTCATTAGCAGCTTCACATCCCCCCTTCATGGAAAATAGTGTAGGAAGGGAAGCCCCCAGCACAGGTGGGGGGAGACACAGATATTAACCCCATTTTAACATTGGAGACTGAGGACAGACACGGAGAGTGTAACCACGGGGCAGACACGGATAGTGTAACCACAGGACAGACACGGAGAGTGTAACCACGGGGCAGACACGGAGAGTGTAACCACATGGCAGACACGGAGAGTGTAACCACATGGCAGACACGGAGAGAGTGTAACCACATGGCAGACACGGAGAGTGTAACCACAGGGCAGACACAGAGAGTGTAACCACGGGGCAGACATGGCAGACACGGAGAGTGTAACCACGGGGCAGACACGGAGAGTGTAACTACGGGGCAGACACGGAGAGTGTAACCACGGGGCAGACACGGAGAGTGTAACCACGGGGCAGACACGGAGAGTGTAACCACGGGGCAGACACGGAGAGTGTAACCACGGGGCAGACACGGAGAGTGTAACCACAGGACAGACACGGAGAGTGTAACCACGGGGCAGACACGGAGAGTGTAACCACGGGGCAGACACGGAGAGTGTAACCACAGGGCAGACACGGAGAGTGTAACCACAGGGCAGACACGGAGAGTGTAACCATGGGGCAGACACGGAGAGTGTAACCACGGGGCAGACATGGAGAGTGTAACCACGGGGCAGACACAGAGAGTGTAACCACGGGGCAGACACGGAGAGTGTAACCACGGGGCAGACACGGAGAGTGTAACCACATGGCAGACACGGAGAGAGTGTAACCACATGGCAGACACGGAGAGTGTAACCACATGGCAGACACGGAGAGAGTGTAACCACATGGCAGACACGGAGAGTGTAACCACGGGGCAGACACGGAGAGTGTAACCACGGGGCAGACACGGAGAGTGTAACCAAGGGGCAGACACGGAGAGTGTAACCAAGGGGCAGACACGGAGAGTGTAACCACGGGGCAGACACGGAGAGCTGCAATACCTCCTACCCTAGTACACAATTTGCTGCCACCACCAAGACTTTATATCCGGGCGTCTTCGGTTACCCCAAACACAGTACAATATAGTATCACAACCTTACTTTAATGATCAGACACATATATAATTAACCCCCTGGTAGCATGTTCTACCTGAGCTGTCCTCAGAAGAGTGAGTTCATATTAGAGAACAAAGACAAGAGCTGATTAAGTAAACATTTCATCTGAAAAAAGGCTGCACAGTGCTGTGTACACAAATACATAAAGAGATGACATACAGAAATACATAGTACATACAGAAATACATAGTACATACAGAAATACATAGTACATACAGAAATACATAGTACAAGTGCAAAACAGTCCATAAAAAAGAAGAAAACACAAGAAATCCTTACATATAATTACCAATATATATAATCCTTGTGGGACATTCCGGAGTTAAAGTTCTCCATAAAGTTGTTAAAAATAAATCTCCCTTTGGATAATCCAACCTTCTGATTATATATATATAATCACTATATATATCACTATATAGATCCCTAGTGATTTTCTAAGAGACCAGCCCCCCTGGGTGGATCAGAGGGGCTTGGCCTGATAGTATATGGCCCACTCCATCATACCTGTCCCATCAAACCCATTAAGCTTAGCAAGGCATGTCATGTACTGTATAACACCATAATTTCGTTAGGATCACATTCCTTATATTTTTGGGATAATTTAGACATCAAACACGGACGTTTTAACAGTTTGGAAAATAACCCTTCTTGGTTCTCATGTCACTAACACATTACGTTGGCCATGTTTGGTACCAAACAATAGAGTACAACCTGGACAATCTGAATATATCCCCTTAGTGACAAGACATTTTCACCTTGACTTTCCCTTGGTGACAAGGGCTGTATTGACATTTCTAGGGTGTTTGTGTTTAGCTGTAATTTTTTTCTTTCTCACATACTGTACCCACACAAATTATATGTTGTTTTTATCGTCATAAGAAGGGCTTTCATTAGATACCATTATGTTTATCATATCTTATAATTTACTACAAAAAATCATAAAATATGATGAAAAATTAAAAAACTGCCCTTACCCCCCATATGTCATTCAGCCAGGTCTAGACCTCTGGAGCCTCACTGCGCCCTTCAAGGGGGAATGAAAGTGTAGGGCGACACAGACATAGGGGGCACACCATCTAACCCTCCCAGTGCAGGGCGACACAGACATAGGGGGCACACCATCTAACCCTCCCAGTGCAGGGCGACACAGACAGAAGGGGCACATGATCTAGCCCTCCCAGTGCAGGGCGACACAGACAGAAGGGGCACACTATCTAACCCTCCCAGTGCAGGGCGATACAGACAGAAGGGGCACATGATCTACCCCTCCCAGTGCAGGGCGATACAGACAGAAGGGGCACACTATCTAACACTCCCAGTGCAAAAAAAAACACTTTTTCTAACTTTGACCTAAAATATAATTTACACAAATAAAATCATTAAAAAAAGACCCCTTCTAAATAGTTTCTAAATGTTGTCCCGAGTTCAAAAATATGCATGTTTCCATATTTTTCGGTATTTTTTTGCGAGTTATGGGGCAAAAACCAAAAATAGTGATTTTTGTTTTTTTCCTTTATTGACCTTTTGACCCCACTCCTAACCCTAACACTAAATTTAACCCCAACTTTAATCCTTATTATATCCCTTAATATTTTTTAATTTTAACCCTATCCCTTATGCTAAAAAATATTTAATTTTAACCCTATAGGCTAATATAGCTATATAACCTGTTTTTAATTAATTAAATATGTATTTTAAATATTTTCCATTGCAATGCTACTTAACTACCACTAGGGGCAGTCAAGTAGCTTATTCAGAGCGACGGAAGTGAAGTTACTTTCACTTCCGAAGCTCAGACCAGCAGAGGGCTTAGCCATATTGACGGAGCAGCATGCTCCGTCAAAATGGCTCCCCACGATCGCTCCGTGGGGCGATAGTAGGTGCCCCAAAATAGAAATTTCGGTGCTGGCTGTCGAGGCAATAGACCAGCACCGTTAAAGCGGTTTTCGCGATCGTTGATCGCGAAAACCGCTTGATTCACCGCAGGACGTGCCTGGCACGTCCTTTGTCGCGAAGGTGTTAAATATCTACTGGACCCTCACACAATATATACACATATTCCCCATATTTCATATTTTCTGGTTGTCCTCTGATTCACCCAATGTCAGAGTACATGCTCTACTACCTTTTACGACCCCAGCTCATGAAGTCCAGCCCTGGTGATGGCTTAGCCCTGGTGGTGGATCAAAGCCTACAATACACGCTATTATAACATAAACATAACAAATTATATCAATGCCATCTCATGCTTTGGCATGACAGTTATTGATCAGAATGGGGCAGGGTCAGTAAGATGGGGTATTGATCAGAATGGGGCATGGTCAGTAAGATGGGGTATTGATCAGAATAGGGCATGGTCAGTAAGATGGGGTATTGATCAGAATGGGGCAGGATTAGTAAGATGGGTTATTGATCAGAATGGGGCAGGGTTGGTGAGATGGGTTATTGATCAGAATGGGGCAGGGTTAGTAAGATGGGTTATTGATCAGAATGGGGCAGGGTTAGTAAGATGGGTTATTGATCAGAATGGGGCAGGGTTAGTAAGATGGGTTATTGATCAGAATGGGGTAAGATGGGTTATTGATCAGAATGGGGCAGGGTTAGTAATATGGGTTATTGATCAGAATGGGGCAGGGTTAGTATGATGGGTTATTGATCAGAATGGGGCAGGGTTAGTAATATGGGTTATTGATCAGAATTGGGCAGGGTTAGTAAGATGGGTTATTGATCAGAATGGGGCAGGGTTGGTAAGATGGGTTATTGATCAGAATGGGGCAGGGTGAGTAAGATGGGTTATTGATCAGAATGGGGCAGGGTTAGTAAGATGGGTTATTGATCAGAATGGGGCATGGTTAGTAAGATGGGTTATTGATCAGAATGGGGCAGGGTTGGTAAGATGGGTTATTGATCAGAATGGGGCAGGGTTAGTAAGATGGGTTATTGATCAGTATGGGGCAGGGTTAGTAAGATGGGTTATTGATCAGAATGGGGCAGGGTTGGTAAGATGGGTTATTGATCAGAATGGGGCAGGGTTAGTAAGATGGGTTATTGATCAGAATGGGGCAGGGTTAGTATGATGGGTTATTGATCAGAATGGGGCAGGGTTAGTATGATGGGTTATTGATCAGAATAGGGCAGGGTTAGTAAGATGGGTTATTGATCAGAATGGGGCAGGGTTAGTAAGATGGGTTATTGATCAGAATGGGGCAGGGTTGGTGAGATGGGTTATTGATCAGAATGGGGCAGGGTTAGTATGATGGGTTATTGATCAGAATGGGGCAGGGTTAGTATGATGGGTAATTGATCAGAATGGGGCAGGGTTGGTGAGATGGGTTATTGATCAGAATGGGGCAGGGTTGGTGAGATGGGTTATTGATCAGAATGGGGCAGGGTTGGTGAGATGGGTTATTGATCAGAATGGGGCAGGGTCAGTAAGATGGGTTATTGATCAGAATAGGGCAGGGTTGGTAAGATGGGTTATTGATCAGAATGGGGCAGGGTTAGTATGATGGGTTATTGATCAGAATGGGGCAGGGTTGGTAAGATGGGTTATTGATCAGAATGGGGCAGGGTTGGTAAGATGGGTTATTGATCAGAATGGGGCAGGGTTGGTAAGATGGGTTATTGATCAGAATGGGGCAGGGTTGGTAAGATGGGTTATTGATCAGAATGGGGCAGGGTTGGTGAGATGGGTTATTGATCAGAATGGGGCAGGGTTGGTGAGATGGGTTATTGATCAGAATGGGGCAGGGTTAGTATGATGGGTTATTGATCAGAATGGGGCAGGGTTAGTATGATGGGTAATTGATCAGAATGGGGCAGGGTTGGTGAGATGGGTTATTGATCAGAATGGGGCAGGGTTGGTGAGATGGGTTATTGATCAGAATGGGGCAGGGTTGGTGAGATGGGTTATTGATCAGAATGGGGCAGGGTCAGTAAGATGGGTTATTGATCAGAATGGGGCAGGGTTGGTAAGATGGGTTATTGATCAGAATGGGGCAGGGTTAGTATGATGGGTTATTGATCAGAATGGGGCAGGGTTGGTAAGATGGGTTATTGATCAGAATGGGGCAGGGTTGGTAAGATGGGTTATTGATCAGAATGGGGCAGGGTTGGTAAGATGGGTTATTGATCAGAATGGGGCAGGGTTGGTAAGATGGGTTATTGATCAGAATGGGGCAGGGTTGGTGAGATGGGTTATTGATCAGAATGGGGCAGGGTTGGTGAGATGGGTTATTGATCAGAATGGGGCAGGGTCAGTAAGATGGGTTATTGATCAGAATGGGGCAGGGTCAGTAAGATGGGTTATTGATCAGAATGGGGCAGGGTTGGTGAGATGTGTTATTGATCAGAATGGGGCAGGGTCAGTAAGATGGGTTATTGATCAGAATGGGGCAGGGTTGGTGAGATGGGTTATTGATCAGAATGGGGCAGGGTTGGTGAGATGGGTTATAGTTACATTGTGAACATTAATATCAATAATCCATGTAGCCAGGTCATCAGGGAACACTGACGATCCATCTCTGGCACATTTACAATTGCTACCAGGAGAGATTGTATGAACCATACTGGAAAGACTGTCTCTCCCATATGGTCTTCCCTGCTGTGGGCAAAAGCTTCGGAAACAGTGAATCATCACTTCCCTCACTCTGTTGTAGTTGCTAGACTGCCTCTAGTGGCAGTCAGCAACATTACACCTTACAAAAATGATACCAATAGTTAGGGTTAAGAGCTAGGGTAAGCGATAAGTTAGGGTTAAGAGCTAGGGTAAGAGATAAGTTAGGGTTAAGAGCTAGGGTAAGAGATAAGTTAGGGTTAAGAGCTAGGGTAAGAGATAAGTTAGGGTTAAGAGCTAGGGTAAGAGATAAGTTAGGGTTAAGAGCTAGGGTAAGTGATAAGTTAGGGTAAGAGCTAGGGTAAGAGATAAGTTAGGGTTAAGAGCTAGGGTAAGAGACAAGTTAGGGGTAAGAGCTAGGGTAAGAGATAAGTTAGGGTTAAGAGCTAGGGTAAGAGATAAGTTAGGGGTAAGAGCTAGGGTAAGAGATAAGTTAGGGTTAAGAGCTAGGGTAAGAGATAAGTTAGGGGTAAGAGCTAGGGTAAGAGATAAGTTAGGGTAAGAGCTAGGGTAAGAGATAAGTTAGGGTTAAGAGCTAGGGTAAGAGATAAGTTAGGGTTAAGAGCTAGGGTAAGAGCTAGGGTAAGTGATAAGTTAGGGTTAAGAGCTAGGGTAAGAGATAAGTTAGGGTTAAGAGCTAGGGTAAGAGATAAGTTAGGGTTAAGAGCTAGGGTAAGAGATAAGTTAGGGTTAAGAGCTAGGGTAAGAGATAAGTTAGGGTTAAGAGCTAGGGTAAGTGATAAGTTAGGGTAAGAGCTAGGGTAAGAGATAAGTTAGGGTTAAGAGCTAGGGTAAGAGACAAGTTAGGGGTAAGAGCTAGGGTAAGAGATCTTCCCTGCTGTGGGCAAAAGCTTCGGAAACAGTGAATCATCACTTCCCTCACTCTGTTGTAGTTGCTAGACTGCCTCTAGTGGCAGTCAGCAACATTACACCTTACAAAAATGATACCAATAGTTAGGGTTAAGAGCTAGGGTAAGAGATAAGTTAGGGTTAAGAGCTAGGGTAAGAGATAAGTTAGGGTTAAGAGCTAGGGTAAGAGATAAGTTAGGGTTAAGAGCTAGGGTAAGAGATAAGTTAGGGTTAAGAGCTAGGGTAAGAGATAAGTTAGGGTTAAGAGCTAGGGTAAGTGATAAGTTAGGGTAAGAGCTAGGGTAAGAGATAAGTTAGGGTTAAGAGCTAGGGTAAGAGACAAGTTAGGGGTAAGAGCTAGGGTAAGAGATAAGTTAGGGTTAAGAGCTAGGGTAAGAGATAAGTTAGGGGTAAGAGCTAGGGTAAGAGATAAGTTAGGGTTAAGAGCTAGGGTAAGAGATAAGTTAGGGGTAAGAGCTAGGGTAAGAGATAAGTTAGGGTAAGAGCTAGGGTAAGAGATAAGTTAGGGTTAAGAGCTAGGGTAAGAGATAAGTTAGGGTTAAGAGCTAGGGTAAGAGATAAGTTAGGGTTAAGAGCTAGGGTAAGAGATAAGTTAGGGTTAAGAGCTAGGGTAAGAGATAAGTTAGGGGTAAGAGCTAGGGTAAGAGATAAGTTAGGGTAAGAGCTAGGGTAAGAGATAAGTTAGGGTAAGAGCTAGGGTAAGAGCTAGGGTAAGTGATAAGTTAGGGTTAAGAGCTAGGGTAAGAGCTAGGGTAAGTGATAAGTTAGGGTTAAGAGCTAGGGTAAGAGATAAGTTAGGGTTAAGTTGCTCACTGGGGGTTGGGGTCAGGAGGCTGAGTGTAGGGGAAACGTCTAATTTTGGATATGTTAATAAAACTTGAAAACCAGTAACACACGTAAACACTGGGTATTGCTAAACTCAGGAAAAATTACGGTATTAGAAACTATTTAGTCAGGGTCTTTTTTTACCAGTTACAGTTAGAAAGAAATAAAACAGGGCATCGCTCTGCATTTGACTCAATATGCACTGATTTTTGGCACCAGAACTGTCCGGAGTGATTCAGGTCACATCGGCAACCAAATTTAGAGCTACCCAGTATGCCACAATGTTCCCCTGAATAGATCCGCAAGTTTAAAAAAAGAAATAGCCCCAGTGGGCCCCTAAAATAATAATTGAGGTCAGGAGGCCCATTGGCAGCCACGTTGATTCCAGCCCTGATCCTTGGTGTAGAGAGTACTGGTCACATTTCTTCTAGACCGTCGGGGTGTCGAGGTCTACCCTCAGGGACACGCTAAGTGCTGGGACGACCTGCCTCTTCCCTGTCGGCTTTCAGTATAGTGTGGAGGAGCGAAGCCTCTATGCAATAATATGGGCAGCTTGCATGTTACAGTGGGGCTGCAATAATTGAGTGACGCTGTCAAGGAGTATGCCATTTAGTCTCTTTAATTCCCATTGAACGCCATGAGCAATTATAACAGCTCACACTACCGTAAGCCTTCACTACAGCCCAGTAAGGCTCCGTTGGTTGTTTGCGCATACAGCGTTCTCTACTTAGCGCTATGGGCCTTAATATATGAGAGAGTGATCATCCGGACACCAACTATACAATTTTACTCGAATTATACCCAGCAATACAGAGTGGGGTGAGATACCTTGGAAGAGGACTACTGAGTACTGCAGGCTTCACGATAGTACACACTGGGCCATCTAGTGGCTGTTGTTGAGTACTACAGTCTATTTAAAAAGTATCAGATTTCCTTTAATGTGTGAAAGATGTTTAAGCATTATTATAATAATAAAAAAAGTGTTTAATCAAACTGTAGAAGCACGGAAAGATGAACTATATTTGCCTTTTCTAAAAGTTAAGTGTTTTTTTGTTACATTTTTCATCATATTTTGTGATTTGTGTTTAGTAAATTATATTTTATAAATTGTATATGATTATAATATAAAATATATAAAATAATGGTATCTTAAAGCCCTTCTCAAGCCGATAATAACAGTATATAATATGGGTAGATACATTAAACAAGAAAGGAAAATGGCAGCTAAACACAAACACCTCAGAAATGTAAAAACATCAACACCACTAATGGGGTGATTGGGATTAGTGTTAAATAAAACAGCATTTATGGGGTAAACATAGCAAATCCGATCACCGGTCAAACACACACACAGAGACAGTCAGTCACACACACACAGTAACACACACACAGAGAGAGAGTCACGCACACACAGAGAGAGAGTCACGCACACACACAGTCACACACACACAGTCACACACAGAGAGAGAGTCACGCACACACAGAGACAGTCAGTCACACACACACAGTAACACACACACACAGAGAGAGTCACGCACACACAGAGAGAGTCAGTAACACACGCACACAGTAACACACACACAGAGAGAGAGTCACGCACACACAGAGAGAGTCAGTAACACACACACACAGTAACACACACACAGAGAGAGTCAGTAACACACACAGTAACACACACACAGAGAGAGAGTCACGCACACACAGAGAGAGTCAGTAACACACACACACAGTAACACACACACACAGAGAGAGTCACGCACACACAGAGAGAGTCAGTAACACACACACACAGTAACACACACACACACAGAGAGAGTCACGCACACACAGAGAGAGTCAGTAACACACGCACACAGTAACACACACACAGAGAGAGAGTCACGCACACACAGAGAGAGTCAGTAACACACACACACACACAGTCACACACACACAGAGACAGTCAGTCACACACACACAGTAACACACACACAGAGAGAGAGTCACGCACACACAGAGAGAGTCAGTAACACACACACACAGTAACACACACACAGAGAGAGAGTCACGGACACACAGAGAGAGTCAGTAACACACGCACACAGTAACACACACAGAGAGAGTCACGCACACACAGAGAGAGTCAGTAACACACACACACAGTAACACACACACAGAGAGAGAGTCACGCACACACAGAGAGAGTCAGTAACACACACACACACACACACAGTCACACACACACAGAGACAGTCAGTCACACACACACACAGTAACACACACACACAGAGAGTCACGCACACACAGAGAGTCAGTAACACACGCACACAGTAACACACACACAGAGAGAGAGTCACGCACACACAGAGAGAGTCACGCACACACAGAGAGAGTCAGTAACACACACACACACACAGTCACACACATACAGAGAGTCAGTCACACACACACAGTAACACACACAGAGAGAGAGAGTCACGCACACACAGAGAGAGTCAGTAACACACACACACAGTCACGCACACACAGAGAGAGTCAGTAACACACGCACACAGTAACACACACAGAGAGAGAGAGTCACGCACACACAGAGAGAGTCAGTAACACACACACACAGTAACACACACACAGAGAGAGAGTCACGCACACACAGAGAGAGTCAGTAACACACACACACACACACACAGTCACACACACACAGAGACAGTCAGTCACACACACACAGTAACACACACACACACACAGAGAGTCACGCACACACAGAGAGAGTCAGTAACACACGCACACAGTAACACACACACAGAGAGAGAGTCACGCACACACAGAGAGAGTCAGTAACACACACACACACACAGTCACACACATACAGAGAGTCAGTCACACACACACAGTAACACACACACAGAGAGAGAGTCACGCACACACAGAGAGAGTCAGTAACACACACACACAGTCACGCACACACAGAGAGAGTCAGTAACACACACACACAGTAACACACACACAGAGAGAGAGTCACGCACACACAGAGAGAGTCAGTAACACACACACACACACAGTCACACACCAGTCACACACACAGAGACAGACAGTCACACACACACACACACAGAGAGACAGTCACTCACACACACAGTCACTCGCACACACACACACAGAGAGTCACACGCACACACACAGAGACAGTCACTCACACACACACAGAGACAGTCACTCGCACACACACAGAGACAGTCACTCGCACACACAGAGAAAGTTACTTTCACACACAGAGACAGTCTCACACACAGAGACAGTCACACGCACACACACAGAGACACTCTCACACACAGAGACAGTCACTCGCACACACACAGAGACAGTCAGTCACGCACACACACACAGAGACAGTCTCACACACACAGAGAGACAGTCAGTCACGCACACACACACAGAGAGTCTCACACACACAGAGACAGTCACTCACACACACAGAGAGAGTCTCACACACACAGAGAGACAGTCAGTCACGCACACACACACAGAGACAGTCTCACACACACAGAGAGAGTCTCACATACACACAGAGAGTCTCACACACACAGAGAGAGAGTCACGCACACACAGAGAGAGTCAGTAACACACACACACAGTAACACACACACAGAGAGAGAGTCACGCACACACAGAGAGAGTCAGTAACACACACACACACACACACAGTCACACACCAGTCACACACACATAGACAGACAGTCACACACACACACACACACAGAGAGACAGTCGCGCACACACACAGACAGTCAGTCATGCACACAGAGAGACAGTCTCTCACACACAGAGAGACAGTCACTCACACACACAGTCACTCGCACACACACACACAGAGAGTCACACGCACACACACAGAGACAGTCACTCACACACACACAGAGACAGTCACTCGCACACACACAGAGACAGTCACTCGCACACACAGAGAAAGTTACTTTCACACACAGAGACACTCTAACACACAGAGACACTCTCACACACAGAGACAGTCACACGCACACACACAGAGACACTCTCACACACAGAGACAGTCACTCACACACACAGAGAGAGAGTCTCACACACACAGAGAGACAGTCAGTCACGCACACACACACAGAGACAGTCTCACACACACAGAGAGAGTCTCACACACACACAGAGAGTCTCACACACACAGAGACAGTCACTCACACACACAGAGAGAGAGTCTCACACACACAGAGAGACAGTCAGTCACGCACACACACACAGAGACAGTCTCACACACACAGAGACAGTCTCACACACTCACAGAGCAGGGCGCCACTCCGACACTGCAGCGCACACTCTGCTCCTTCGTGATAAAAAAATATATTTTTTTTTAAAATGATGGCAAGGAGATGATGCAGGCCATGTGGAGATGGGGCCAGGTCTATCATGGCGATCTGGCATCCGGGGTTTTACGAGAACCTGACCTACACAACATAATTCAGACCCCACATCCATCTACCAGCATTGTATCTACCTACACAACATAATTCAGACCCCACATCCATCTACCAGCATTGTATCTACCTACACAACATAATTCAGACCCCACATCCATCTACCAGCATTGTATCTACCTACACAACATAATTCAGACCCCACATCCATCTACCAGCATTGTATCTACCTACACAACATAATTCAGACCCCACATTCATCTACCAGCATTGTATCTACCATCACAACATAATTCAGACCCCACATCCATCTACCAGCATTGTATCTACCTACACAACATAATTCAGACCCCACATCCATCTACCAGCATTGTATCTACCTACACCACCTAATTCAGACCCCACATCCATCTACCAGCATTGTATCTACCTACACCACCTAATTCAGACCCCACATCCATCTACCAGCATTGTATCTACCTACACCACCTAATTCAGACCCCACATCCATCTACCAGCATTGTATCTACCTACACAACATAATTCAGACCCCACATTCATCTACCAGCATTGTATCTACCTACACAACATAATTCAGACCCCACATCCATCTACCAGCATTGTATCTACCTACACCACCTAATTCAGACCCCACATCCATCTACCAGCATTGTATCTACCTACACCACCTAATTCAGACCCCACATCCATCTACCAGCATTGTATCTACCTACACCACCTAATTCAGACCCCACATCCATCTACCAGCATTGTATCTACCTACACAACATAATTCAGACCCCACATCCATCTACCAGCATTGTATCTACCTACACAACATAATTCAGACCCCACATTCATCTACCAGCATTGTATCTACCATCACAACATAATTCAGACCCCACATCCATCTACCAGCATTGTATCTACCTACACAACATAATTCAGACCCCACATCCATCTACCAGCATTGTATCTACCTACACCACCTAATTCAGACCCCACATCGATCTACCAGCATTGTATCTACCTACACCACCTAATTCAGGCCCCACATCCATCTACCAGCATTGTATCTACCTACACAACATAATTCAGACCCCACATCCATCTACCAGCATTGTATCTACCTACACCACCTAATTCAGACCCCACATCCATCTACCAGCATTGTATCTACCTACACCACCTAATTCAGACCCCACATCCATCTACCAGCATTGTATCTACCTACACCACCGAATTCAGACCCCACATCCATCCACCAGCATTGTATCTACCTACACCACCTAATTCAGACCCCACATCCATCTACCAGCATTGTATCTACCTACACCACCGAATTCAGACCCCACATCCATCCACCAGCATTGTATCTACCTACACCACCTAATTCCGACCCCACATTCATCTACCAGCATTGTATCTACCTACACCACCTAATTCAGACCCCACATCCATCTACCAGCATTGTATCTACCTACAGCACCGAATTCAGACCCCACATCCATCTACCAGCATTGTATCTACCTACACAACCAAATTCAGACCCCACATCCATCTACCAGCATTGTATCTACCTACACAACATAATTGAGACCCCACATCCATCTACCAGCATTGTATCTACCTACACCACCTAATTCAGACCCCACATTCATCTACCAGCATTGTATCTACCATCACAACATAATTCAGACCCCACATCCATCTACCAGCATTGTATCTACCTACACAACCAAATTCAGACCCCACATCCATCTACCAGCATTGTATCAACCTACACCACCTAATTCCGACCCCACATTCATCTACCAGCATTGTATCTACCTACACCACCTAATTCAGACCCCACATCCATCTACCAGCATTGTATCTACCTACACCACCTAATTCAGACCCCACATCCATCTACCAGCATTGTATCTACCTACACCACCTAATTCAGACCCCACATCCATCTACCAGCATTGTATCTACCTACACCACCTAATTCAGACCCCACATCCATCTACCAGCATTGTATCTACCTACACCACCTAATTCAGACCCCACATCCATCTACCAGCATTGTATCTACCTACACCACCTAATTCAGACCCCACATCCATCTACCAGCATTGTATCTACCTACACCACCTAATTCAGACCCCACATCCATCTACCAGCATTGTATCTACCTACACCACCGAATTCAGACCCCACATCCCTCTACCAGCATTGTATCTACCTACACCACCAAATTCAGACCCCACATCCATCTACCAGCATTGTATCTACCTACACCACCTAATTCAGACCCCACATCCATCTACCAGCATTGTATCTACCTACACCACCTAATTCAGACCCCACATCCATCTACCAGCATTGTATCTACCTACACAACATAATTCAGACCCCACATCCATCTACCAGCATTGTATCTACCTATACCACCTAATTCAGACCCCACATCCATCTACCACTGGTGAGACCTCACTTGGAGTATTGTACAGAGCACTGGTGAGACCTCACTTGGAGTATTGTACAGAGCACTGGAGAGACCTCACTTGGAGTATTGTACAGAGCACTGGTGAGACCTCACTTGGAGTATTGTACAGAGCACTGGAGAGACCTCACTTGGAGTATTGTACAGAGCGCTGGTGAGACCTCACTTGGAGTATTGTACGCAGTACTGGTGAGACCTCACTTGGAGTATTGTACGCAGTACTGGAGACCGTATCTCCAGAAGGATATTGATACTTTGGAGAGAGTTCAGAGAAGGGCTACTAAACTGGTTCATGGGTTGAAGGATAAAACTTACCAGGAAAGGTTAAAGCATCTTAACATGTATAGCTTGGAGGAAAGACGTAACAGGGGGGATATGATAGAAACATTTAAATACATAAAGGGAAT
Organism: Pelodytes ibericus; assembly: GCA_036172795.1. NCBI lineage: Eukaryota > Metazoa > Chordata > Amphibia > Anura > Pelodytidae > Pelodytes > Pelodytes ibericus. The sequence goes on from CM069863.1 coordinate 195,635,048, forward strand.
CAACACAGTAAAGGAAGAGAGTATATTTAAAGAAAGAAAAACTACCACAACTAGAGGACATAGTCTTAAATTAGAGGGGCAACGGTTTAAAAGTAATATCAGGAAGTATTACTTTACTGAGAGGGTAGTGGATGTATGGAATAGCCTGCCAGCAGAAGTGGTAGAGGTAAACACAGTCAAGGATTTTAAGCATGCGTGGGATAGACACAAGGCTATCCTAGTTATAAGACCGGGAACGGGGGACTAATAAAAGTACTCAAAAAAAATCGGGCAGACTAGATGGACCGAATGGTTCTTATCTGCCGACACATTCTATGTTTCTATGTTTCTACCAGCATTGTATCTACCTACACCACCGAATTCAAACCCCACATCCATCTACCAGCATTGTATCTACCTACACCAGGGCTCGACAAACCCCGGGCGCCAGGTCGCCATGGCGACCAGGAAATCAGACCTGGCGCCCAGGTATCGTGAGCCCCGCATGGTGCCTTGGCAATAGGATTTTTTTTCTTCTTCTCTTTAATCTATCGGTGCGCGAGGGAGCAGAGTGAGTGCACCGGCTGCACAGACTTCGTGCTCCGCCCCCTCGCGCACCGATCACCGGGGAGCTCAGCAGGAAAGCAAAGCTGCTCTCTGCCACTGGGCTGGAACACGCGCCCCCACCCCCCTCCCTGCATTGAGGCTGGAACGCAACCCCCTCTCTCCCCCCCCCCCCTCCATTGATGTGTTATAGCAGGGAGGGGGGACATTAATAGGTGAGCTTTTTTTTTTTTTCTTTTCTTCAAAAAAACAGAAAACCCTGCTGCCGTGTGTGTGTGTGTGTGTATATATATATATATGTGTGTGTGACTGGATGTGTATGTGTGTGTATATATATGTGTGTGACTGGATGTGTATGTGTGTGTATATATGTGTGTGACTGGATGTGTATGTGTGTGTATATATGTGTCTGACTAGATGTGTTTGTGTGTATATATGTGTGTGACTAGATGTGTTTGTGTGTATATATGTGTGTGACTGGATGTGTATGTGTATGTGTGTGTGTGTGTGTGTATATATATATATATATATATATATATATATATATATATATATATGTGTCTGGATGTGTTTGTGTGTATATATGTGTCTGGATGTGTTTGTGTGTATATATGTGTCTGGATGTGTTTGTGTGTATATGTGTCTGACTGGATGTGTTTGTGTGTATATGTGTCTGACTGGATGTGTTTGTGTGTATATGTGTCTGACTGGATGTGTTTGTGTGTGTATATGTGTCTGACTGGATGTGTTTGTGTGTGTATATGTGTCTGACTGGATGTGTTTGTGTGTATATATGTGCCTGACTGGATGTGTGTGTGTATATATATGTCTGACTGGATGTGTCTGACTGTGTGTGTATGTATGTGACTGACTGGATGTGTATGTATATGTATTAAAACAAGGTGTAGCGGGTTTCGCACTCAGAAGTGGAGGGTGCACGGAGAGGATTTTCACCCTGGTACTCCAAATTAGAATAAATTATCCTTTATTCTGTATGTATATGTGATGGACTATGTGTCTGTGTGTGTATATATGTGACTGACTGACTGTGTGTCTGTCTGTGACTGCGTGTGTTTATGTGCTGTTGTCTGGCTCCTAGATATTTTAGCTGGCTCCTAAATCTCAGATACATTTGTCAAGCCCTGACCTACACCACCTAATTCAGACCCCACACCCATCTACCAGCATTGTATGAGAAGAATGAACCCCAAGTGAGAGATTTGGATAATTATACCCCTTGTCTCTGGAATAATCATGGAGCATTTACCCAGATAAGCATTTGTCATGTTCACTGTTCATAAATCTCTTTCTAACTCCCTGGTGCTCAGCTTTACGTTTGGTTGTATATTATCAACAAGGGGCAGGAAAGGGTTAATCACTGATCAAACATTGAGGGGGAAGGCATATTTGGGAACAGTTACAGAACTGAGAGGGGTGTTTGTACAGGTGACATACCAGTAGGGTGTGGAGAGGGTAAGCATTGGATTGTAAATCTGCTCTTAACCACTCAGCCAAACAAGATCTCCAGGCTTGTATAGATATTGGGAGGGGGGCAATGGGGCAAAGGAGGAAGGGGGGGGGGGGATAAACAAATACTAAGAAAGTAACAGGGAAGAGTATGATCCTCCAGAGGAAGAGAGAGAGGAATAAACTAATAATAAGATAGTAACAGGGAAGAGTATAATCCTCCGGAGGAAGAGAGAGAGGAATAAACAAATACTAAGATAGTAACAGGGAAGAGTATGATCCTCCGGAGGAAGAGAGAGAGGAACAAAACTAATACTAAGATAGTAACAGGGAAGAGTATGATCCTCCGGAGGAAGAGAGAGGAATAAACAAATACTAAGATAGTAACAGGGAAGAGTATGATCCTCCGGAGGAAGAGAGAGAGAAATAAACAAATACTAAGATAGTAACAGGGAAGAGTATGATCCTCCGGAGGAAGAGAGAGAGGAATAAACAAATACTAAGATAGTAACAGGGAAGAGTATGATCCTCCGGAGGAAGAGAGAGGAATAAACTAATACTAAGATAGTAACAGGGAAGAGTATGATCCTCCGGAGGAAGAGAGAGGAATAAACAAATACTAAGATAGTAACAGGGAAGAGTATGATCCTCCGGAGGAAGAGAGAGAGGAATAAACTAATACTAAGATAGTAACAGGGAAGAGTATGATCCTCCGGAGGAAGAGAGAGAGAAATAAACAAATACTAAGATAGTAACAGGGAAGAGTATGATCCTCCGGAGGAAGAGAGCGGAATAAACAAATACTAAGATAGTAACAGGGAAGAGTATGATCCTCCGGAGGAAGAGAGAGGAATAAACAAATACTAAGATAGTAACAGGGAAGAGTATGATCCTCCGGAGGAAGAGAGAGAGAAAAAAACAAATACTAAGATAGTAACAGGGAAGAGTATGATCCTCCGGAGGAAGAGAGAGAGAAATAAACAAATACTAAGATAGTAACAGGGAAGAGTATGATCCTCCGGGGAAGAGAGAGAGGAATAAACAAATACTAAGATAGTAACAGGGAAGAGTATGATCCTCCGGAGGAAGAGAGAGAGAAATAAACAAATACTAAGATAGTAACAGGGAAGAGTATGATCCTGCGGAGGAAGAGAGAGGAATAAACAAATACTAAGATAGTAACAGGGAAGAGTATGATCCTCCGGAGGAAGAGAGAGAGGAATAAACAAATACTAAGATAGTAACAGGGAAGAGTATGATCCTCCGGAGGAAGAGAGCGGAATAAACAAATACTAAGATAGTAACAGGGAAGAGTATGATCCTCCGGAGGAAGAGAGAGGAATAAACAAATACTAAGATAGTAACAGGGAAGAGTATGATCCTCCGGAGGAAGAGAGAGAGAAATAAACAAATACTAAGATAGTAACAGGGAAGAGTATGATCCTCCGGAGGAAGAGAGAGGAATAAACAAATACTAAGATAGTAACAGGGAAGAGTATGATCCTCCGGAGGAAGAGAGAGGAATAAACAAATACTAAGATAGTAACAGGGAAGACTATGATCCTCCGGAGGAAGAGAGAGAGGAATAAACAAATACTAAGATAGTAACAGGGAAGAGTATGATCCTCCAGGGAAGAGAGAGAGGAATAAACAAATACTAAGATAGTAACAGGGAAGAGTATGATCCTCCGGAGGAAGAGAGAGGAATAAACAAATACTAAGATAGTAACAGGGAAGAGTATGATCCTCCGGAGGAAGAGAGAGAGGAATAAACAAATACTAAGATAGTAACAGGGAAGAGTATGATCCTCCGGAGGAAGAGAGCGGAATAAACAAATACTAAGATAGTAACAGGGAAGAGTATGATCCTCCAGGGAAGAGAGAGCGGAATAAACAAATACTAAGATAGTAACAGGGAAGAGTATGATCCTCCGGAGGAAGAGAGAGAAATAAACAAATACTAAGATAGTAACAGGGAAGAGTATGATAATCCGGAGGAAGAGAGAGGAATAAACAAATACTAAGATAGTAACAGGGAAGACTATGATCCTCCGGAGGAAGAGAGAGATGAATAAACTAATACTAAGATAGTAACAGGGAAGAGTATGATCCTCCGGAGGAAGAGAGAGAGGAATAAACTAATACTAAGATAGTAACAGGGAAGAGTATGATCCTCCGGAGGAAGAGAGAGGAATAAACTAATAATAAGATAGTAACAGGGAAGAGTATGATCCTCCGGAGGAAGAGAGAGATGAATAAACTAATACTAAGATAGTAACAGGGAAGAGTATGATCCTCCGGAGGAAGAGAGAGAGGAATAAACTAATACTAAGATAGTAACAGGGAAGAGTATGATCCTCCGGAGGAAGAGAGAGAGGAATAAACAAATACTAAGATAGTAACAGGGAAGAGTATGATCCTCCGGAGGAAGAGAGAGAGGAATAAACAAATACTAAGATAGTAACAGGGAAGAGTATGATCCTCCGGAGGAAGAGAGAGAGAAATAAACAAATACTAAGATAGTAACAAGGAAGAGTATGATCCTCCGGAGGAAGAGAGAGAGGAATAAACAAATAATAAGATAGTAACAGGGAAGAGTATGATCCTCCGGAGGAAGAGAGAGGAATAAACAAATAATAAGATAGTAACAGGGAAGAGTATGATCCTCCGGAGGAAGAGAGAGAGGAATAAACTAATACTAAGATAGTAACAGGGAAGAGTATGATCCTCCGGAGGAAGAGAGAGGAATAAACAAATACTAAGATAGTAACAGGGAAGAGTATGATCCTCCGGAGGAAGAGAGAGGAATAAACAAATACTAAGATAGTAACAGGGAAGAGTATGATCCACCGGAGGAAGAGAGAGAGAAATAAACAAATACTAAGATAGTAACAGGGAAGAGTATGATCCTCCGGAGGAAGAGAGAGAGGAATAAACAAATACTAAGATAGTAACAGGGAAGAGTATAATCCGCCACAGGAAGAGAGAGAGAAATAAACAAATACTAAGATAGTAACAGGGAAGAGTATGATCCACCGGAGGAAGAGAGAGAGAAATAAACAAATACTAAGATAGTAACAGGGAAGAGTATGATCCTCCGGAGGAAGAGAGAGAAATAAACAAATACTAAGATAGTAACAGGGAAGAGTATGATCCTCCGGAGGAAGAGAGAGAGAAATAAACAAATACTAAGATAGTAACAGGGAAGAGTATGATCCTCCGGAGGAAGAGAGAGGAATAAACAAATACTAAGATAGTAACAGGGAAGAGTATGATCCTCCGGAGGAAGAGAGAGAGAAATAAACAAATACTAAGATAGTAACAGGGAAGAGTATGATCCTCCGGAGGAAGAGAGAGGAATAAACAAATACTAAGATAGTAACAGGGAAGAGTATGATCCACCGGAGGAAGAGAGAGAGAAATAAACAAATACTAAGATAGTAACAGGGAAGAGTATGATCCTCCGGAGGAAGAGAGAGGAATAAACAAATACTAAGATAGTAACAGGGAAGAGTATGATCCTCCAGGGAAGAGAGAGAGGAATAAACAAATACTAAGATAGTAACAGGGAAGAGTATGATCCTCCGGAGGAAGAGAGAGAAATAAACAAATACTAAGATAGTAACAGGGAAGAGTATGATCCTCCGGAGGAAGAGAGAGAGGAATAAACAAATACTAAGATAGTAACAGGGAAGAGTATAATCCGCCACAGGAAGAGAGAGAGAAATAAACTAATAATAAGATAGTAACAGGGAAGAGTATGATCCGCCACAGGAAGAGAGAGAGGAATAAACTAATACTAAGATAGTAACAGGGAAGAGTATGATCCTCCGGAGGAAGAGAGAGAGAAATAAACAAATACTAAGATAGTAACAGGGAAGACTATGATCCTCCGGAGGAAGAGAGAGAGGAATAAACAAATACTAAGATAGTAACAGGGAAGAGTATGATCCTCCGGAGGAAGAGAGAGAGGAATAAACAAATACTAAGATAGTAACAGGGAAGAGTATGATCCTCCGGAGGAAGAGAGAGAGGAATAAACTAATACTAAGATAGTAACAGGGAAGAGTATGATCCTCCGGAGGAAGAGAGAGAGGAATAAACTAATACTAAGATAGTAACAGGGAAGAGTATGATCCTCCGGAGGAAGAGAGAGGAATAAACAAATACTAAGATAGTAACAGGGAAGAGTATAATCCTCCGGGGAAGAGAGAGAGGAATAAACAAATACTAAGATAGTAACAGGGAAGAGTATGATCCTCCGGGGAAGAGAGAGAGGAATAAACAAATACTAAGATAGTAACAGGGAAGAGTATGATCCTCCGGAGGAAGAGAGAGAGGAATAAACTAATACTAAGATAGTAACAGGGAAGAGTATGATCCTCCGGAGGAAGGGAGAGGAATAAACAAATACTAAGATAGTAACAGGGAAGAGTATAATCCTCCGGAGGAAGAGAGAGGAATAAACAAATACTAAGATAGTAACAGGGAAGAGTATGATCCTCCGGAGGAAGAGAGAGGAATAAACAAATAATAAGATAGTAACAGGGAGGAGTATGATCCTCCGGAGGAAGAGAGAGGAATAAACAAATAATAAGATAGTAACAGGGAAGAGTATGATCCTCCGGAGGAAGAGAGCGGAATAAACAAATACTAAGATAGTAACAGGGAAGAGTATGATCCACCGGAGGAAGAGAGAGGAATAAACAAATACTAAGATAGTAACAGGAAAGAGTATGATCCTCCGGAGGAAGAGAGAGGAATAAACAAATACTAAGATAGTAACAGGGAAGAGTATGATCCTCCGGAGGAAGAGAGAGGAATAAACAAATACTAAGATAGTAACAGGGAAGAGTATGATCCTCAGGAGGAAGAGAGAGAGAAATAAACAAATACTAAGATAGTAACAGGAAAGAGTATGATCCTCCGGAGGAAGAGAGAGGAATAAACAAATACTAAGATAGTAACAGGGAAGAGTATGATCCTCCGGAGGAAGAGAGAGAGGAATAAACAAATACTAAGATAGTAACAGGGAAGAGTATGATCCTCCGGAGGAAGAGAGAGAGAAATAAACAAATACTAAGATAGTAACAGGGAAGAGTATGATCCTCCGGAGGAAGAGAGAGAGGAATAAACTAATACTAAGATAGTAACAAGGAAGAGTATGATCCTCCGGAGGAAGAGAGAGGAATAAACAAATACTAAGATAGTAACAGGGAAGAGTATGATCCTCCGGAGGAAGAGAGAGAGAAATAAACAAATACTAAGATAGTAACAGGAAAGAGTATGATCCTCCGGAGGAAGAGAGAGGAATAAACAAATACTAAGATAGTAACAGGGAAGAGTATGATCCTCCGGAGGAAGAGAGAGAGGAATAAACAAATACTAAGATAGTAACAGGGAAGAGTATGATCCTCCGGAGGAAGAGAGAGAGAAATAAACAAATACTAAGATAGTAACAGGGAAGAGTATGATCCTCCAGGGAAGAGAGAGAGGAATAAACAAATACTAAGATAGTAACAGGGAAGAGTATGATCCTCCGGAGGAAGAGAGAGAGAAATAAACAAATACTAAGATAGTAACAAGGAAGAGTATGATCCTCCGGAGGAAGGGAGAGGAATAAACAAATACTAAGATAGTAACAGGGAAGAGTATGATCCTCCGGAGGAAGAGAGAGGAATAAACAAATACTAAGATAGTAACAGGGAAGAGTATGATCCTCCGGAGGAAGAGAGAGAGAAATAAACAAATACTAAGATAGTAACAGGGAAGAGTATGATCCACCGGAGGAAGAGAGAGAGGAATAAACAAATACTAAGATAGTAACAGGGAAGAGTATGATCCTCCGGAGGAAGAGAGAGGAATAAACAAATACTAAGATAGTAACAAGGAAGAGTATGATCCTCCGGAGGAAGAGAGAGGAATAAACTAATACTAAGATAGTAACAGGGAAGAGTATGATCCTCCAGAGGAAGGGAGAGGAATAAACAAATACTAAGATAGTAACAGGGAAGAGTATGATCCTCCGGAGGAAGAGAGAGGAATAAACAAATACTAAGATAGTAACAGGGAAGAGTATGATCCTCCGGAGGAAGAGAGAGAGGAATAAACTAATACTAAGATAGTAACAAGGAAGAGTATGATCCTCCAGGGAAGAGAGAGAGGAATAAACAAATACTAAGATAGTAACAGGGAAGAGTATGATCCTCCGGAGGAAGAGAGAGAGAAATAAACAAATACTAAGATAGTAACAGGGAAGAGTATGATCCTCCGGAGGAAGAGAGAGGAATAAACAAATACTAAGATAGTAACAGGGAAGAGTATGATCCTCCGGAGGAAGAGAGAGAGAAATAAACAAATACTAAGATAGTAACAGGGAAGAGTATGATCCTCCGGAGGAAGAGAGAGGAATAAACAAATACTAAGATAGTAACAGGGAAGAGTATGATCCTCCGGAGGAAGAGAGAGAGAAATAAACAAATACTAAGATAGTAACAGGGAAGAGTATGATCCTCCGGAGAAAGAGAGAGGAATAAACAAATACTAAGATAGTAACAAGGAAGAGTATGATCCTCCGGAGGAAGGGAGAGGAATAAACAAATACTAAGATAGTAACAGGGAAGAGTATGATCCTCCGGAGGAAGAGAGAGGAATAAAAAAATACTAAGATAGTAACAGGGAAGAGTATGATCCTCCGGAGGAAGAGAGAGAGAAATAAACAAATACTAAGATAGTAACAGGGAAGAGTATGATCCTCCGGAGGAAGAGAGAGGAATAAACAAATACTAAGATAGTAACAAGGAAGAGTATGATCCTCCGGAGGAAGGGAGAGGAATAAACAAATACTAAGATAGTAACAGGGAAGAGTATGATCCTCCGGAGGAAGAGAGAGGAATAAACAAATACTAAGATAGTAACAGGGAAGAGTATGATCCTCCGGAGGAAGAGAGAGAGAAATAAACAAATACTAAGATAGTAACAAGGAAGAGTATGATCCTCCGGAGGAAGAGAGAGGAATAAACAAATACTAAGATAGTAACAGGGAAGAGTATGATCCGCCAGAGGAAGAGAGAGAGGAATAAACTAATAATAAGATAGTAACAGGGAAGAGTATGATCCTCCGGAGGAAGAGAGAGGAATAAACAAATAATAAGATAGTAACAGGGAAGAGTATGATCCTCCGGAGGAAGAGAGAGAGAAATAAACAAATACTAAGATAGTAACAGGGAAGAGTATGATCCGCCACAGGAAGAGAGAGAGAAATAAACAAATACTAAGATAGTAACAGGAAAGAGTATGATCCGCCAGAGGAAGAGAGAGGAATAAACAAATACTAAGATAGTAACAGGGAAGAGTATGATCCGCCAGAGGAAGAGAGAGAGGAATAAACAAATACTAAGATAGTAACAGGGAAGAGTATAATCCTCCGGAGGAAGAGAGAGGAATAAACAAATACTAAGATAGTAACAGGGAAGAGTATGATCCTCCAGGGAAGAGAGAGAGGAATAAACAAATACTAAGATAGTAACAGGGAAGAGTATGATCCTCCGGAGGAAGAGAGAGGAATAAACAAATACTAAGATAGTAACAGGGAAGAGTATGATCATCCGGAGGAAGAGAGAGGAATAAACAAATACTAAGATAGTAACAGGGAAGAGTATGATCCTCCGGAGGAAGAGAGAGAGGAATAAACTAATACTAAGATAGTAACAGGGAAGAGTATGATCCTCCGGAGGAAGAGAGAGGAATAAACAAATACTAAGATAGTAACAGGGAAGAGTATGATCCTCCGGAGGAAGAGAGCAGAATAAACTAATAATAAGATAGTAACAGGGAAGAGTATGATCCTCCGGAGGAAGAGAGAGAGGAATAAACTAATACTAAGATAGTAACAGGGAAGAGTATGATCCTCCGGAGGAAGAGAGAGAGAAATAAACAAATACTAAGATAGTAACAGGGAAGACTATGATCCTCCGGAGGAAGAGAGAGAGAAATAAACAAATACTAAGATAGTAACAGGGAAGAGTATGATCCTCCGGAGGAAGAGAGAGAGGAATAAACTAATACTAAGATAGTAACAGGGAAGAGTATGATCCTCCGGAGGAAGAGAGAGAGAAATAAACAAATACTAAGATAGTAACAGGGAAGAGTATGATCCTCTGGAGGAAGAGAGAGAGGAATAAACTAATACTAAGATAGTAACAGGGAAGAGTATGATCCTCCGGAGGAAGAGAGAGAAATAAACAAATACTAAGATAGTAACAGGGAAGAGTATGATCCTCCGGAGGAAGAGAGAGGAATAAACAAATACTAAGATAGTAACAGGGAAGAGTATGATCCTCCGGAGGAAGAGAGAGGAATAAACTAATACTAAGATAGTAACAGGGAAGAGTATGATCCTCCGGAGGAAGAGAGAGAGGAATAAACTAATACTAAGATAGTAACAGGGAAGAGTATGATCCTCCGGAGGAAGAGAGAGGAATAAACAAATACTAAGATAGTAACAGGGAAGAGTATGATCCTCCGGAGGAAGAGAGAGGAATAAACTAATACTAAGATAGTAACAGGGAAGAGTATGATCCTCCGGAGGAAGAGAGAGAGGAATAAACTAATAATAAGATAGTAACAGGGAAGCATATGTGTATCACAGTAATGTGCAGCGTGTGAGTGTATCACAGTAATGTGCAGCGTGTGAGTGTATGACAGTAATGTGCAGCGTGTGAGTGTATCACAGAAATGTGCGGTATGTGTGTGTATCACAGTAATGTGCGGTATGTGAGCGTATCACAGTAATGTGCGGTATGTGAGCGTATCACAGTAATGTGCGGTATGTGAGCGTATCACAGTAATGTGCGGTATGTGAGCGTATCACAGTAATGTGCGGTATGTTAGGGGACTGCCGGTGCCTATTACACCCCCAGTCCTCTAGCATTATATTAATGGTGTAATAGGGAATAACGGTGTTACTCCCTCCTGCAGGAGCAATCATTTAACACACGGTATTGTGTTTATTTATATATATATATATATAACATACAGTAATTAAACTTCTGCCATGACAGCCACATCGAATCTCATCCCTCTCATTTTCAGACAAATTCTGCTCCTTCTGTTTTGTTTTTCTTTTCCTCTTCCTGTCGCCCACATTCTTAATTTGCTGTTTTTTTTGCTTTTCCACCCTCAGTCCATCTGTCTCTGTGTGTGTCTCTCTCTGTCTGTGTGTGTGTCTCTCTGCCTCTGTGTTTGTGTGTCTCTCTGCCTCTGTGTTTGTGTGTCTCTCTGCCTCTGTGTTTGTGTGTCTCTCTCTGCCTCTGTGTATGTGTGTGTGTCTCTCTCTCTGCCTCTGTGTGTGTGTCTCTCTCTCTGCCTCTGTGTGTCTCTCTCTCTGCCTCTGTGTGTGTGTGTGTCTCTCTCTCTCTGCCTCTGTGTGTCTCTCTCTGCCTCTGTGTGTCTCTCTCTCGCTGCCTCTGTGTATGTGTGTGTGTGTCTCTCTCTCTGCCTCTGTGTGTCTCTCTCTCGCTGCCTCTGTGTATGTGTGTGTGTGTCTCTCTCTCTCTGTGTGTGTGTCTCTCTCTGCCTGTGTGTGTGTGTCTCTCTCTAAGTCTCTGTGTGTGTGTCTATCTCTGTGTCTCTTTCTTTGTGTGTCTCTCGCTCGCTCTCTCTTTCTGTCTCTGTCGCTCTCTCTTTGTTTGTCTCTCTCTCTCTCTGTGTCTCTCTCTCTCTCTCTGTGTGTTTGTGTCTCTCTCTCTCCCTGTGTGTTTGTGTCTCTCTATGTGTATTTGTGTGTCTCTCTCTGCTTCTGTGTATGTGTTTGTGTGTGTCTGTGCCTCTCTCTCTCTCTGTCTCTCTTTCTTTGTGTCTCTCGCTCTCTCTTTGTCTTTCTCTCTCTGTATGTCTCTATCACTTTGTCTGTTCCTCTCTCTCTCTCTCTCTCTGTCTGTTTCACTCTCTGTCTGTCTCTGTCTGTCTGTGTTATTTGCATTAGCTGGTGAAAGTCACACACTATATTTATCTCACACAGTAAAGTATTAACCCCTGAGGGTTTCTGGGAAGTGATATAATATAACCGGGGGGAGATAATCAATGTGTGAGTCACACAGCACAGCAAGCTGTGTCAGGCCCACACACAACATGTAACAGCAAGCTGTGCAACAAGCTACATTTTATCATATACCAAAACATATACTACACAGCACATTAACGTGTACCACATCTCCCACTGACCCCACATTCCACAGCTCCTAGTAATGCCATGTACCACATCTCCCACTGACCCCACATTCCACAGCTCCTAGTAATGCCATGTACCACATCTCCCACTGACCCCACATTCCACAGCTCCTAGTAATGCCATGTACCACATCTCCCACTGACCCCACATTCCACAGCTCCTAGTAATGCCATGTACCACATCTCCCACTGACCCCACATTCCACAGCTCCTAGTAATGCCATGTACCACATCTCCCACCGACCCTACATTCCACAGCTCCTAGTAATGCCATGTACCACATCTCCCACTGACCCCACATTCCACAGCTCCTAGTAATGCCATGTACCCCATCTCCCACCGACCCATTCCACAGCTCCTAGTAATGCCATGTACCACATCTCCCACCGACCCTACATTCCACAGCTCCTAGTAATGCCATGTACCACAGCTCCCACTGACCCCACATTCCACAGCTCCTAGTAATGCCATGTACCACATCTCCCACTGAGTCTGACAGCTCCTAGTAATGCCATGTACCACATCTCCCACTGAGTCTGACAGCTCCTAGTAATGCCATGTACCACATCTCCCACTGACCCCACATTCCACAGCTCCTAGTAATGCCATGTACCACATCTCCCACGACCCTACATTCCACAGCTCCTAGTAATGCCATGTACCACATCTCCCACTGACCCCACATTCCACAGCTCCTAGTAATGCCATGTACCACATCTCCCACTGACCCCACATTCCACAGCTCCTAGTAATGCCATGTACCACATCTCCCACTGACCCCACATTCCACAGCTCCTAGTAATGCCATGTACCACATCTCCCACCGACCCTACATTCCACAGCTCCTAGTAATGCCATGTACCACATCTCCCACCGACCCTACATTCCACAGCTCCTAGTAATGCCATGTACCACATCTCCCACTGACCCCACATTCCACAGCTCCTAGTAATGCCATGTACCACATCTCCCACTGACCCCACATTCCACAGCTCCTAGTAATGCCATGTACCACATCTCCCACTGACCCCACATTCCACAGCTCCTAGTAATGCCATGTACCACATCTCCCACTGACCCCACATTCCACAGCTCCTTGTAATGCCATGTACCACATCTCCCACTGACCCCACATTCCACAGCTCCTAGTAATGCCATGTCCCACAGCTCCCACTGACCCCACATTCCATAGCTCCTAGTAATGCCATGTACCACATCTCCCACTGACCCCACATTCCACAGCTCCTAGTAATGCCATGTACCACATCTCCCACTGACCCCACATTCCACAGCTCCTAGTAATGCCATGTACCACATCTCCCACCGACCCCACATTCCACAGCTCCTAGTAATGCCATGTACCACATCTCCCACCGACCCCACATTCCACAGCTCTTAGTAATGCCATGTACCACATCTCCCACCGACCCCACATTCCACAGCTCTTAGTAATGCCATGTACCACATCTCCCACCGACCCCACATTCCACAGCTCCTAGTAATGCCATGTACCACTTCTCCCACTGACCCCACATTCCACAGCTCCTAGTAATGCCATGTACCACATCTCCCACTGACCCCACATTCCACAGCTCCTAGTAATGCCATGTACCACATCTCCCACTGACCCCACATTCCACAGCTCCTAGTAATGCCATGTACCACATCTCCCACTGACCCCACATTCCACAGCTCCTAGTAATGTCATGTACCACATCTCCCACTGACCCCACATTCCACAGCTCCTAGTAATGCTATGTACCACATCTCCCACCGACCCCACATTCCACAGCTCCTAGTAATGCCATGTACCACATCTCCCACTGACCCCACATTCCACAGCTCCTAGTAATGCCATGTACCACATCTCCCACTGAGTCTGACAGCTCCTAGTAATGCCATGTACCACATCTCCCACCGACCCCACAGTCCACAGCTCCTAGTAATGCCATGTACCACATCTCCCACTGACCCCACATTCCACAGCTCCTAGTAATGCCATGTACCACATCTCCCACTGACCCCACATTCCACAGCTCCTAGTAATGCCATGTACCACATCTCCCACTGACCCCACATTCCACAGCTCCTAGTAATGCCATGTACCACATCTCCCACTGAGTCTGACAGCTCCTAGTAATGCCATGTACCACATCTCCCACCGACCCCACATTCCACAGCTCCTAGTAATGCCATGTACCACAGCTCCCACCGACCCCACATTCCACAGCTCCTAGTAATGCCATGTACCACATCTCCCACCGACCCCACATTCCACAGCTCCTAGTAATGCCATGTACCACATCTCCCACTGACCCCACATTCCACAGCTCCTAGTAATGCCATGTACCACATCTCCCACTGACACCACATTCCACAGCTCGTAGTAATGCCATGTACCACATCTCCCACTGACCCCACATTCCACAGCTCCTAGTAATGCCATGTACCACATCTCCCACCGACCACACATTCCACAGCTCCTAGTAATGCCATGTACCACATCTCCCACTGAGTCTGACAGCTCCTAGTAATGCCATGTACCACATCTCCCACTGACCCCACATTCCACAGCTCCTAGTAATGCCATGTACCACATCTCCCACTGACCCCACATTCCACAGCTCCTAGTAATGCCATGTACCCCATCTCCCACTGACCCCACATTCCACAGCTCCTAGTAATGCCATGTACCACATCTCCCACCGACCCCACAGTCCCCAGCTCCTAGTAATGCCATGTACCACATCTCCCACTGACCCTACATTCCACAGCTCCTAGAAATGCCATGTACCACATCTCCCACTGACCCAACATTCCACAGCTCCTAGTAATGCCATGTACCACATCTCCCACCGACCCCACATTCCACAGCTCCTAGTAATGCCATGTACCACATCTCCCACTGACCCCACATTCCACAGCTCCTAGTAATGCCATGTACCACATCTCCCACTGACCCCACATTCCACAGCTCCTAGTAATGCCATGTACCACATCTCCCACTGACCCCACATTCCACAGCTCCTAGTAATGCCATGTACCACATCTCCCACTGACCCCACATTCCACAGCTCCTAGTAATGACATGTACCACATCTCCCACTGACCCCACATTCCACAGCTCCTAGTAATGCCATGTACCACATCTCCCACTGACCCCACATTCCACAGCTCCTAGTAATGCCATGTACCACATCTCCCACTGACCCCACATTCCACAGCTCCTAGTAATGCCATGTACCACATCTCCCACTGAGTCTGACAGCTCCTAGTAATGCCATGTACCACTTCTCCCACTGACCCCACATTCCACAGCTCCTAGTAATGCCATGTACCACAGCTCCCACTGACCCCACATTCCATAGCTCCTAGTAATGCCATGTACCACATCTCCCACTGAGTCTGACAGCTCCTAGTAATGCCATGTACCACATCTCCCACTGACCCCACATTCCACAGCTCCTAGTAATGCCATGTACCACATCTCCCACTGACCCCACATTCCACAGCTCCTAGTAATGCCATGTACCACATCTCCCACTGAGTCTGACAGCTCCTAGTAATGCCATGTACCACATCTCCCACTGACCCCACATTCCACAGCTCCTAGTAATGCCATGTACCACATCTCCCACTGAGTCTGACAGCTCCTAGTAATGCCATGTACCACATCTCCCACTGACCCCACATTCCACAGCTCCTAGTAATGCCATGTACCACATCTCCCACTGAGTCTGACAGCTCCTAGTAATGCCATGTACCACTTCTCCCACTGAGTCTGACAGCTCCTAGTAATACCATGTACCACATCTCCCACTGACCCCACAATCCTCCTCCGTCCAGCTTAGATTGACCCCCATATTGCCCTTCTCCACAACTCTATCAGCTTCATGCTCCACCTGTCCAGGTCTTTAATTAATCCCACATCCTCCTCTCAGCGACTCAAATAACATCACACTCTGCCTCTCGCGAGAGACAAGCCAAACCGGTTACTCCACTGACCCTGTATGGTCATGCTAGGTCACACACTACATGTATGCTTTGTCTGCACATATTACCTGGCTGTGTAATCTGATGGCGATAATTATACAGGAGGTATCGAATGCCCAATGAGTTAATGCAGGGCTTGACAAATTTAATTTGATTTTAGGAGCCAGACATTTTTTTTAGGAGCCAGACAATCACACAATTCATAAACACACACGCCTACTTCACATATATACAAACACACATACTTTACATATACCAGGGCTTGACAAATTTATTAAAATATTTATTTTTTATTCTAGGAGCCAGCAAAAATTTTTAGGAGCCAGACAATCACGCAAACATACACGCAATTTATAAACACACACACACCAACCTACGTCACATATACACCCCACACACACCAACCCACGTCACATATACACCAACCCACGTCACATATACACCCCACACACCAACCCACTTCACATATACACATATATACCTCCCTTCACATATACACCTCCCCCCCACACCTCACATATATACCCCCCTTCACATATACACCTCCCCCCACACATATATACCCCCTCTTCACATATAAATCCCTCCCCCCTTCACATATACACCTCCCCCCACACTTCACACATATATACCCCCCCTTCACATATACACCTCCCCCCACACTTCACACATATATACCCCCCCTTCACATATACACCTCCCCCCACACTTCACACATATATACCCCCCCTTCACATATACACCTCCCCCCACACTTCACACATATATACCCCCCCTTCACATATACAGCCCCCCCACACTTCACACATATATACCCCCCCTTCACATATACAGCCCCCCCACACTTCACACATATATACCCCCCTTCACATATACAGCCCCCCCACACTTCACATATATACCCCCCTTCACATATACACCTCCCCCCCACACTTCACATATACATCTCCCCCACACTTCACATATACATCTCCCCCCCACACTTCACATATACATCTCCCCCACACTTCACATATACATCCCTCCCCCCCACTTCACATATACAACTCAAACATATAAGTTTTTTTTTCTCTTCATAACTTCTGAGTGCTGGGTTGACAACCCAGCACTTAGCCGAAAGAGCCATGAAGATCGGCTGCGGCACGAATGTTCCCCCTCCCTGCTGCCTTACCTCATTGCTGGGGAGGGGGAACATTCGTGCCGCAGCCGATCCTCATGGCTCTTTCGGCTGAACACTCACACACGTGTTGCGCGAGGGGGCGGAGCTTGCCGTCTGTCCCCTCGCGCTGCAAAAGACGGATGGCAGCGGCAAGGGGAACATTAGGGCAACGGCACCCGGGCGCCAGGCTCCATTTCCAGGTCGCCATGGCGACCTGGCGCCCGGGGTTTGTCGAGCCCTGAGTTAATGGTCAGTATTAAAACTGTGGCAAGGGATTCTGGGTAAGAAAGCTGGGCTATAAGCCCTCTGCCTTTATTCCTCATTACCGTATTTGCTCAATTATAAGACGACCCTGATTATAAGACGACCCCCCAAACTTTGGATATTCCTTTAGGAAAAAACTAAAACCCTGAATATAAGACTACCCTATAGGAAAAAAGTTCAACTTGTATATATTCACATGTAAATTGCTTTTCTAATAAAAAAATTATATCAAAAAATGCATTTCTTGTTTTTATTTCCTTTTATGTGCCAATGCTGCCTCTCTCTTTCCCCAGCTTTGTCCCTCTCTCTCCCCCTCCCTTTGACTCCCCCCCCTCGCCTCTGTCTCTCCCCCCCCCTCCCCTTGTCTCTCTGCCTTATACCTATCCCATGCATGCTTAAACTCCTTCACTGTATTAACCTCTACCACTTCTACTGGAAGCCTATTCCATACATCCACTACCCTCTCAGTAATGTAATACTTTCATTAGTCCCTGGCCTTATCTTATATCTAGGATAGCCTTATACCTATCCCATGCATGCTTAAACTCCTTCACTGTATTAACCTCTACCACTTCTACTGGAAGACTGTTCCATACATCCACTACCCTCTCAGTAAAGTAATACTTTCATTAGTCCCTGGCCTTATCTTATATCTAGGATAGCCTTATACCTATCCCACGCATGCTTAAACTCCTTCACTGTATTAACCTCTACCACTTCTACTGGAAGACTATTCCATACATCCACTACCCTCTCTGTCATGTAATACTTTCATTAGTCCCTTGCCTTACCTTATATCTAGGATAGCCTTATATCTATCCCACGCATGCTTAAACTCCTTCACTGTATTAACCTCTACCACTTCTACTGGAAGACTATTCCATACATCCACTACCCTCTCAGTAATGTAATACTTTCATTAGTCCCTGGCCTTATCTTATATCTAGGATAGCCTTAAACCTATCCCATGCATGCTTAAACTCCTTCACTGTATTAACCTCTACCACTTCTACTGGAAGACTATTCCATGCATCCACTACCCTCTCAGTAAAGTAATACTATCATTAGTCCCTGACCTTATCTTATATCTAGGATAGCCTTATATCTATCCCATGCATGCTTAAACTCCTTCACTGTATTAACCTCTACCACTTCTACTGGAAGACTATTCCATACATCCACTACCCTCTCAGTAATGTAATACTTTCATTAGTCCCTGGCCTTATCTTATATCTAGGATAGCCTTATACCTATCCCATGCATGCTTAAACTCCTTCACTGTATTAACCTCTACCACTTCTACTGGAAGACTATTCCATACATCCACTACCCTCTCAGTAAAGTAATACTTTCATTAGTCCCGGCCTTATCTTATATCTAGGATAGCCTTATACCTATCCCATGCATGCTTAAACTCCTTCACTGTATTAACCTCTACCACTTCTACTGGAAGACTATCCCATACATCCACTACCCTCTCAGTAATGTAATACTTTCATTAGTCCCTGGCCTTATCTTATATCTAGGATAGCCTTATACCTATCCCACGCATGCTTAAACTCCTTCACTGTATTAACCTCTACCACTTCTACTGGAAGACTATTCCATACATCCACTACCCTCTCAGTAATGTAATACTTTCATTAGTCCCTGGCCTTATCTTATATCTAGGATAGCCTTATACCTATCCCACGCATGCTTAAACTCCTTCACTGTATTAACCTCTACCACTTCTACTGGAAGACTATTCCATACATCCACTACCCTCTCAGTAATGTAATACTTTCATTAGTCCCTGACCTTATCTTATATCTAGGATAGCCTTATACCTATCCCATGCATGCTTAAACTCCTTCACTGTATTAACCACTACCACTTCTACTGGAAGACTATTCCATACATCCACTACCGTCTCAGTAAGTAATACTTTCATTAGTCTCTGACCTTATCTTATATCTAGGATAGCCTTATACCTATCCCACGCATGCTTAAACTCCTTCACTGTATTAACCTCTACCACTTCTACTGGAAGACTATTCCATACATCCACTACCCTCTCAGTAATGTAATACTTTCATTAGTCCCTGGCCTTATCTTATATCTAGGATAGCCTTATACCTATCCCATGCATGCTTAAACTCCTTCACTGTATTAACCTCTACCACTTCTACTGGAAGACTATTCCATACATCCACTACCCTCTCAGTAAAGTAATACTTTCATTAGTCCCGGCCTTATCTTATATCTAGGATAGCCTTATACCTATCCCATGCATGCTTAAACTCCTTCACTGTATTAACCTCTACCACTTCTACTGGAAGACTATCCCATACATCCACTACCCTCTCAGTAATGTAATACTTTCATTAGTCCCTGGCCTTATCTTATATCTAGGATAGCCTTATACCTATCCCACGCATGCTTAAACTCCTTCACTGTATTAACCTCTACCACTTCTACTGGAAGACTATTCCATACATCCACTACCCTCTCAGTAATGTAATACTTTCATTAGTCCCTGGCCTTATCTTATATCTAGGATAGCCTTATACCTATCCCACGCATGCTTAAACTCCTTCACTGTATTAACCTCTACCACTTCTACTGGAAGACTATTCCATACATCCACTACCCTCTCAGTAATGTAATACTTTCATTAGTCCCTGACCTTATCTTATATCTAGGATAGCCTTATACCTATCCCATGCATGCTTAAACTCCTTCACTGTATTAACCACTACCACTTCTACTGGAAGACTATTCCATACATCCACTACCGTCTCAGTAAGTAATACTTTCATTAGTCTCTGACCTTATCTTATATCTAGGATAGCCTTATACCTATCCCACGCATGCTTAAACTCCTTCACTGTATTAACAACTACCACTTCTACTGGAAGACTATTCCATACATCCACTACCCTCTCAGTAATGTAATACTTTCATTAGTCCCTGACCTTATCTTATATCTAGGATAGCCTTATATCTATTCCATGCATGCTTAAACTCCTTCACTGTATTAACCTCTACCACTTCTACTGGAAGACTATTCCATGCATCCACTACCCTCTCAGTAAAGTAATACTATCATTAGTCCCTGGCCTTATCTTATATTTAGGATAGCCTTATACCTATCCCACGCATGCTTAAACTCCTTCACTGTATTAACCTCTACCACTTCTACTGGAAGACTATTCCATGCATCCACTACTCTCTCAGTAAAGTAGTACTATCATTAGTCCCTGGCCTTATCTTATATCTAGGATAGCCTTATACCTATCCCATGCATGCTTAAACTCCTTCACTGTATTACCTCTACCACTTCTACTGGAAGACTATTCCATACATCCACTACCCTCTCAGTAATGTAATACTTTCATTAGTCCCTGGCCTTATCTTATATCTAGGATAGCCTTATACCTATCCCACGCATGCTTAAACTCCTTCACTGTATTAACAACTACCACTTCTACTGGAAGACTATTCCATGCATCCACTACCCTCTCAGTAATGTAATACTTTCATTAGTCCCTGGCCTTATCTTATATCTAGGATAGCCTTATATCTATCCCATGCATGCTTAAACTCCTTCACTGTATTAACCTCTACCACTTCTACTGGAAGACTATTCCATGCATCCACTACCCTCTCAGTAAAGTAATACTATCATTAGTCCCTGGCCTTATCTTATATCTAGGATAGCCTTATACCTATCCCATGCATGCTTAAACTCCTTCACTGTATTAACCTCTACCACTTCTACTGGAAGACTATTCCATGCATCCACTACCCTCTCAGTAAAGTAATACTTTCATTAGTCCCTGACCTTATCTTATATCTAGGATAGCATCTCATGCATGCTTAAACTCCTTCACTGTATTAACCTCTACCACTTCTACTGGAAGACTATTCCATGCATCCACTACCCTCTCAGTAATGTAATACTTTCATTAGTCCCTGGCCTTATCTTATATCTAGGATAACCTTATACCTATCCCATGCATGCTTAAACTCCTTCACTGTATTAACCTCTACCACTTCTACTGGAAGACTATTCCATACATCCACTACCCTCTCAGTAAAGTAATACTTTCATTAGTCCCTGGCCTTATCTTATATCTAGGATAGCCTTATACCTATCCCATGCATGCTTAAACTCCTTCACTGTATTAACCTCTACCACTTCTACTGGAAGACTATTCCATACATCCACTACCCTCTCAGTAAAGTAATACTTTCATTAGTCCCTGACCTTATCTTATATCTAGGATAGCCTTATACTTATCCCACGCATGCTTAAACTCCTTCACTGTATTAACCTCAATCACTTCTACTGGAACACTATTCCATGCACCCACTACCCTCTCAGTAATGTAATACTTTCGTTAGTCCCTGACCTTATCTTATATCTAGGATAGCCTTATACCTATCCCACGCATGCTTAAACTCCTTCACTGTATTAACCTCTATCACTTCTACTGGAAGACAATTCCATACATCCACTACCCTCTCAGTAAAGTAATACTTTCATTAGTCCCGGGCCTTATCTTATATCTAGGATAGCCTTATACCTATCCCATGCATGCTTAAACTCCTTCACTGTATTAACCTCTACCACTTCTACTGGAAGACTATTCCATGCATCCACTACCCTCTCAGTAATGTAATACTATCATTAGTCCCTGGCCTTATCTTATATCTAGGATAGCCTTATATCTATCCCACGCATGCTTAAACTCCTTCACTGTATTAACCTCTACCACTTCTACTGGAAGACTATTCCATGCATCCACTACCCTCTCAGTAAAGTAATACTATCATTAGTCCCTGGCCTTTTCTTATATCTAGGATAGCCTTATACCTATCCCATGCATGCTTAAACTCCTTCACTGTATTAACCTCTACCACTTCTACTGGAAGACTATTCCATACATCCACTACCCTCTCAGTAATGTAATACTTTCATTAGTCCCTGGCCTTATCTTATATCTAGGATAGCCTTATACCTATCCCATGCATGCTTAAACTCCTTCACTGTATTAACCTCTACCACTTCTACTGGAAGACTATTCCATGCATCCACTACCCGCTCAGTAATGTAATACTTTCATTAGTCCCTGGCCTTATCTTATATCTAGGATAGGCTTATACCTATCCCATGCATGCTTAAACTCCTTCACTGTATTAACCTTTACCACTTCTACTGGAAGACTATTCCATGCATCCACTACCCGCTCAGTAATGTAATACTTTCATTAGTCCCTGACCTTATCTTATATATTGGATAGCGTTATACCTATCCCATGCATGCTTAAACTCCTTCACTGTATTAACCTCTACCACTTCTACTGGAAGACTATTCCATACATCCACTACACTCTCAGTAATGTAATACTTTCATTAGTCCCTGGCCTTATCTTATATCTAGGATAGCCTTATACCTATCCCATGCATGCTTAAACTCCTTCACTGTATTAACCTCTACCACTTCTACTGGAATGCTATTCCATGCATCCACTACCCTCTCAGTAAAGTAATACTTTCATTAGTCCCTGGCCTTATCTTATATCTAGGATAGCCTTATACCTATCCCACGCATGCTTAAACTCCTTCACTGTATTAACCTCTACCACTTCTACTGGAAGACTATTCCATACATCCACTACCCTAACAGTTTACATTTTTGCCCCTCTAAGTTAAGACTATATCCTCTGGTAGTTATACTCGCCTGCCCAAACCAACCTGTGTGCTTTATGGAACTCATCATCATGAGCTCGGTTGCCTGGCACCGGTTACCGTTCATGAGTGGGGGAGTATGGGGCGCAGGCTGCTACACGTCTGTCTGATGGCTCCAATTCAAGGTAATTGCTCTGTGATTAATGGTTAATCCGGCCTGGAATCTGAGGACTAATTCCTTGTTCTTTCCGCTCCAGTAAAAGCAGGTGAGTCACAAATCAGTACTGACCTCTAACTCGTGGTAGTAAGAGACTGTCTGGCTGGTTCCCTGGGTTATTTTCTGCATGTAATATACATTTACACATTAAAACAAGTTCCTTTTCTCCTGTAGTTTTACACTGAAAAGAGTTTCTGCGGGGCTTCTAAATTCACTGACATTCTAATAAGGCAGGGCTTGGAGAGATGGGCGGGGCCTGGAGAGATGGGCAGGGCCTGTATGGATGGGCGGGGCCTGGAGGGATGGGCGGGGCTTGGAGAGATGGGCAGCACTGACACTACAGCGACAGCTTTATTGTTATTACACTGTATTTGCAGGAAGCGGTGATCAGACAGATTAGCTCCTTTGATACAGGTTGTATGTAAACATATAGGTGATCATGTATAAACACAGCGCCAAATACTGCTTCACACGTTGTGAGTAACCCACCATACATACCGGGGGGAGAGTAACTCACCGTACATGCCGGGGGAGAGTAACTCACCGTACATGCCGGGGGAGAGTAACTCACCGTACATGCCGGGGGAGAGTAACTCACCGTACATACCGGGGGAGAGTAACTCACCGTACATACCGGGGTGAGTAACTCACCGTACATACCGGGGTGAGTAACTCACCGTACATACCGGGGGAGAGTAACTCACCGTACATACAGGGGGGAGAGTAACCCACCATACATACCAGGGGGAGAGTAACTCACCGTACATACCGGGGGAGAGTAACTCACCGTACATACCGGGGTGAGTAACTCACCGTACATACCGGGGGAGAGTAACTCACCGTACATACCGGGGGGAGAGTAACTCACCGTACATACCGGGGGGAGAGTAACCCACCGTACATACCGGGGGGAGAGTAACTCACCGTACATACAGGGGGGAGAGTAACTCACCGTACATGCCGGGGTAGAGTAACTCACCGTACATGCCGGGGGGAGAGTAACTCACCGTACATACAGGGGGGAGAGTAACTCACCGTACATACAGGGGGAGAGTAACTCACCGTACATATCGTGGGAGAGTAACTCACCGTACATACCGGGGGAGAGTAACTCACCGTACATGCCGGGGGAGAGTAACTCACCGTACATGCCGGGGGAGAGTAACTCACCGTACATGCCGGGGGAGAGTAACTCATCGTACATACCGGGGGGAGAGTAACTCACCGTACATACCGGGGGGAGAGTAACCCACCGTACATACCGGGGGAGAGTAACTCACCGTACATACCGGGGGAGAGTAACTCACCGTACATACAGGGGGGAGAGTAACTCACCGTACATACCGGGGGAGAGTAACTCACCGTACATACAGGGGGAGAGTAACTCACCGTACATACAGGGGGGAGAGTAACTCACCGTACATGCAGAGGGGAGAGTAACTCGCCCCTAAATGCCGGGGGGAGAGTAACCACCGTACATACGGGGGGGAGAGTAACCCACCATACATGCAGGGGGGAGAGTAACTCACCGTACATACGGGGGGGGAGAGTAACTCACCGTACATACGGGGGGGGAGAGTAACCCACCGTACATACCAGGGGAGAGTAACCCACCGTACATACCGAGGGGGGGGGGAAGAGTAACCCACCGTACATACTGGGGAGAGAGTAACTCATCGTGCCTGATCCAGAGATTAGAGATGGTTCCGGTTGAGTAGCGATAGTCAGGGGAGTGTATATGGCAGGGCTTGACAAATTTAATTTGATTTTAGGAGCCAGACATTTTTTTTAGGAGCCAGACAATCACACAATTCATAAACACACACGCCTACTTCACATATATACAAACACACATACTTTACATATACCAGGGCTTGACAAATTTATTAAAATATTTATTTTTTATTCTAGGAGCCAGCAAAAATTTTTAGGAGCCAGACAATCACGCAAACATACACGCAATTTATAAACACACACACACCAACCTACGTCACATATACACCCCACACACACCAACCCACGTCACATATACACCAACCCACGTCACATATACACCCCACACACCAACCCACTTCACATATACACATATATACCTCCCTTCACATATACACCTCCCCCCCACACCTCACATATATACCCCCCTTCACATATACACCTCCCCCCACACATATATACCCCCTCTTCACATATAAATCCCTCCCCCCTTCACATATACACCTCCCCCCACACTTCACACATATATACCCCCCCTTCACATATACACCTCCCCCCACACTTCACACATATATACCCCCCCTTCACATATACACCTCCCCCCACACTTCACACATATATACCCCCCCTTCACATATACACCTCCCCCCACACTTCACACATATATACCCCCCCTTCACATATACAGCCCCCCCACACTTCACACATATATACCCCCCCTTCACATATACAGCCCCCCCACACTTCACACATATATACCCCCCTTCACATATACAGCCCCCCCACACTTCACATATATACCCCCCTTCACATATACACCTCCCCCCCACACTTCACATATACATCTCCCCCACACTTCACATATACATCTCCCCCCCACACTTCACATATACATCTCCCCCACACTTCACATATACATCCCTCCCCCCCACTTCACATATACAACTCAAACATATAAGTTTTTTTTTCTCTTCATAACTTCTGAGTGCTGGGTTGACAACCCAGCACTTAGCCGAAAGAGCCATGAAGATCGGCTGCGGCACGAATGTTCCCCCTCCCTGCTGCCTTACCTCATTGCTGGGGAGGGGGAACATTCGTGCCGCAGCCGATCCTCATGGCTCTTTCGGCTGAACACTCACACACGTGTTGCGCGAGGGGGCGGAGCTTGCCGTCTGTCCCCTCGCGCTGCAAAAGACGGATGGCAGCGGCAAGGGGAACATTAGGGCAACGGCACCCGGGCGCCAGGCTCCATTTCCAGGTCGCCATGGCGACCTGGCGCCCGGGGTTTGTCGAGCCCTGAGTTAATGGTCAGTATTAAAACTGTGGCAAGGGATTCTGGGTAAGAAAGCTGGGCTATAAGCCCTCTGCCTTTATTCCTCATTACCGTATTTGCTCAATTATAAGACGACCCTGATTATAAGACGACCCCCCAAACTTTGGATATTCCTTTAGGAAAAAACTAAAACCCTGAATATAAGACTACCCTATAGGAAAAAAGTTCAACTTGTATATATTCACATGGAAATTGCTTTTCTAATAAAAAAATTATATCAAAAAATGCATTTCTTGTTTTTATTTCCTTTTATGTGCCAATGCTGCCTCTCTCTTTCCCCAGCTTTGTCCCTCTCTCTCCCCCTCCCTTTGACTCCCCCCCCTCGCCTCTGTCTCTCCCCCCCCTCCCCTTGTCTCTCTGCCTTATACCTATCCCATGCATGCTTAAACTCCTTCAATGTATTAACCTCTACCACTTCTACTGGAAGCCTATTCCATACATCCACTACCCTCTCAGTAATGTAATACTTTCATTAGTCCCTGGCCTTATCTTATATCTAGGATAGCCTTATACCTATCCCATGCATGCTTAAACTCCTTCACTGTATTAACCTCTACCACTTCTACTGGAAGACTGTTCCATACATCCACTACCCTCTCAGTAAAGTAATACTTTCATTAGTCCCTGGCCTTATCTTATATCTAGGATAGCCTTATACCTATCCCACGCATGCTTAAACTCCTTCACTGTATTAACCTCTACCACTTCTACTGGAAGACTATTCCATACATCCACTACCCTCTCTGTCATGTAATACTTTCATTAGTCCCTTGCCTTACCTTATATCTAGGATAGCCTTATATCTATCCCACGCATGCTTAAACTCCTTCACTGTATTAACCTCTACCACTTCTACTGGAAGACTATTCCATACATCCACTACCCTCTCAGTAATGTAATACTTTCATTAGTCCCTGGCCTTATCTTATATCTAGGATAGCCTTAAACCTATCCCATGCATGCTTAAACTCCTTCACTGTATTAACCTCTACCACTTCTACTGGAAGACTATTCCATGCATCCACTACCCTCTCAGTAAAGTAATACTATCATTAGTCCCTGACCTTATCTTATATCTAGGATAGCCTTATATCTATCCCATGCATGCTTAAACTCCTTCACTGTATTAACCTCTACCACTTCTACTGGAAGACTATTCCATACATCCACTACCCTCTCAGTAATGTAATACTTTCATTAGTCCCTGGCCTTATCTTATATCTAGGATAGCCTTATACCTATCCCATGCATGCTTAAACTCCTTCACTGTATTAACCTCTACCACTTCTACTGGAAGACTATTCCATACATCCACTACCCTCTCAGTAAAGTAATACTTTCATTAGTCCCGGCCTTATCTTATATCTAGGATAGCCTTATACCTATCCCATGCATGCTTAAACTCCTTCACTGTATTAACCTCTACCACTTCTACTGGAAGACTATCCCATACATCCACTACCCTCTCAGTAATGTAATACTTTCATTAGTCCCTGGCCTTATCTTATATCTAGGATAGCCTTATACCTATCCCACGCATGCTTAAACTCCTTCACTGTATTAACCTCTACCACTTCTACTGGAAGACTATTCCATACATCCACTACCCTCTCAGTAATGTAATACTTTCATTAGTCCCTGGCCTTATCTTATATCTAGGATAGCCTTATACCTATCCCACGCATGCTTAAACTCCTTCACTGTATTAACCTCTACCACTTCTACTGGAAGACTATTCCATACATCCACTACCCTCTCAGTAATGTAATACTTTCATTAGTCCCTGACCTTATCTTATATCTAGGATAGCCTTATACCTATCCCATGCATGCTTAAACTCCTTCACTGTATTAACCACTACCACTTCTACTGGAAGACTATTCCATACATCCACTACCGTCTCAGTAAGTAATACTTTCATTAGTCTCTGACCTTATCTTATATCTAGGATAGCCTTATACCTATCCCACGCATGCTTAAACTCCTTCACTGTATTAACCTCTACCACTTCTACTGGAAGACTATTCCATACATCCACTACCCTCTCAGTAATGTAATACTTTCATTAGTCCCTGGCCTTATCTTATATCTAGGATAGCCTTATACCTATCCCATGCATGCTTAAACTCCTTCACTGTATTAACCTCTACCACTTCTACTGGAAGACTATTCCATACATCCACTACCCTCTCAGTAAAGTAATACTTTCATTAGTCCCGGCCTTATCTTATATCTAGGATAGCCTTATACCTATCCCATGCATGCTTAAACTCCTTCACTGTATTAACCTCTACCACTTCTACTGGAAGACTATCCCATACATCCACTACCCTCTCAGTAATGTAATACTTTCATTAGTCCCTGGCCTTATCTTATATCTAGGATAGCCTTATACCTATCCCACGCATGCTTAAACTCCTTCACTGTATTAACCTCTACCACTTCTACTGGAAGACTATTCCATACATCCACTACCCTCTCAGTAATGTAATACTTTCATTAGTCCCTGGCCTTATCTTATATCTAGGATAGCCTTATACCTATCCCACGCATGCTTAAACTCCTTCACTGTATTAACCTCTACCACTTCTACTGGAAGACTATTCCATACATCCACTACCCTCTCAGTAATGTAATACTTTCATTAGTCCCTGACCTTATCTTATATCTAGGATAGCCTTATACCTATCCCATGCATGCTTAAACTCCTTCACTGTATTAACCACTACCACTTCTACTGGAAGACTATTCCATACATCCACTACCGTCTCAGTAAGTAATACTTTCATTAGTCTCTGACCTTATCTTATATCTAGGATAGCCTTATACCTATCCCACGCATGCTTAAACTCCTTCACTGTATTAACAACTACCACTTCTACTGGAAGACTATTCCATACATCCACTACCCTCTCAGTAATGTAATACTTTCATTAGTCCCTGACCTTATCTTATATCTAGGATAGCCTTATATCTATTCCATGCATGCTTAAACTCCTTCACTGTATTAACCTCTACCACTTCTACTGGAAGACTATTCCATGCATCCACTACCCTCTCAGTAAAGTAATACTATCATTAGTCCCTGGCCTTATCTTATATTTAGGATAGCCTTATACCTATCCCACGCATGCTTAAACTCCTTCACTGTATTAACCTCTACCACTTCTACTGGAAGACTATTCCATGCATCCACTACTCTCTCAGTAAAGTAGTACTATCATTAGTCCCTGGCCTTATCTTATATCTAGGATAGCCTTATACCTATCCCATGCATGCTTAAACTCCTTCACTGTATTACCTCTACCACTTCTACTGGAAGACTATTCCATACATCCACTACCCTCTCAGTAATGTAATACTTTCATTAGTCCCTGGCCTTATCTTATATCTAGGATAGCCTTATACCTATCCCACGCATGCTTAAACTCCTTCACTGTATTAACAACTACCACTTCTACTGGAAGACTATTCCATGCATCCACTACCCTCTCAGTAATGTAATACTTTCATTAGTCCCTGGCCTTATCTTATATCTAGGATAGCCTTATATCTATCCCATGCATGCTTAAACTCCTTCACTGTATTAACCTCTACCACTTCTACTGGAAGACTATTCCATGCATCCACTACCCTCTCAGTAAAGTAATACTATCATTAGTCCCTGGCCTTATCTTATATCTAGGATAGCCTTATACCTATCCCATGCATGCTTAAACTCCTTCACTGTATTAACCTCTACCACTTCTACTGGAAGACTATTCCATGCATCCACTACCCTCTCAGTAAAGTAATACTTTCATTAGTCCCTGACCTTATCTTATATCTAGGATAGCATCTCATGCATGCTTAAACTCCTTCACTGTATTAACCTCTACCACTTCTACTGGAAGACTATTCCATGCATCCACTACCCTCTCAGTAATGTAATACTTTCATTAGTCCCTGGCCTTATCTTATATCTAGGATAACCTTATACCTATCCCATGCATGCTTAAACTCCTTCACTGTATTAACCTCTACCACTTCTACTGGAAGACTATTCCATACATCCACTACCCTCTCAGTAAAGTAATACTTTCATTAGTCCCTGGCCTTATCTTATATCTAGGATAGCCTTATACCTATCCCATGCATGCTTAAACTCCTTCACTGTATTAACCTCTACCACTTCTACTGGAAGACTATTCCATACATCCACTACCCTCTCAGTAAAGTAATACTTTCATTAGTCCCTGACCTTATCTTATATCTAGGATAGCCTTATACTTATCCCACGCATGCTTAAACTCCTTCACTGTATTAACCTCAATCACTTCTACTGGAACACTATTCCATGCACCCACTACCCTCTCAGTAATGTAATACTTTCGTTAGTCCCTGACCTTATCTTATATCTAGGATAGCCTTATACCTATCCCACGCATGCTTAAACTCCTTCACTGTATTAACCTCTATCACTTCTACTGGAAGACAATTCCATACATCCACTACCCTCTCAGTAAAGTAATACTTTCATTAGTCCCGGGCCTTATCTTATATCTAGGATAGCCTTATACCTATCCCATGCATGCTTAAACTCCTTCACTGTATTAACCTCTACCACTTCTACTGGAAGACTATTCCATGCATCCACTACCCTCTCAGTAATGTAATACTATCATTAGTCCCTGGCCTTATCTTATATCTAGGATAGCCTTATATCTATCCCACGCATGCTTAAACTCCTTCACTGTATTAACCTCTACCACTTCTACTGGAAGACTATTCCATGCATCCACTACCCTCTCAGTAAAGTAATACTATCATTAGTCCCTGGCCTTTTCTTATATCTAGGATAGCCTTATACCTATCCCATGCATGCTTAAACTCCTTCACTGTATTAACCTCTACCACTTCTACTGGAAGACTATTCCATACATCCACTACCCTCTCAGTAATGTAATACTTTCATTAGTCCCTGGCCTTATCTTATATCTAGGATAGCCTTATACCTATCCCATGCATGCTTAAACTCCTTCACTGTATTAACCTCTACCACTTCTACTGGAAGACTATTCCATGCATCCACTACCCGCTCAGTAATGTAATACTTTCATTAGTCCCTGGCCTTATCTTATATCTAGGATAGGCTTATACCTATCCCATGCATGCTTAAACTCCTTCACTGTATTAACCTTTACCACTTCTACTGGAAGACTATTCCATGCATCCACTACCCGCTCAGTAATGTAATACTTTCATTAGTCCCTGACCTTATCTTATATATTGGATAGCGTTATACCTATCCCATGCATGCTTAAACTCCTTCACTGTATTAACCTCTACCACTTCTACTGGAAGACTATTCCATACATCCACTACACTCTCAGTAATGTAATACTTTCATTAGTCCCTGGCCTTATCTTATATCTAGGATAGCCTTATACCTATCCCATGCATGCTTAAACTCCTTCACTGTATTAACCTCTACCACTTCTACTGGAATGCTATTCCATGCATCCACTACCCTCTCAGTAAAGTAATACTTTCATTAGTCCCTGGCCTTATCTTATATCTAGGATAGCCTTATACCTATCCCACGCATGCTTAAACTCCTTCACTGTATTAACCTCTACCACTTCTACTGGAAGACTATTCCATACATCCACTACCCTAACAGTTTACATTTTTGCCCCTCTAAGTTAAGACTATATCCTCTGGTAGTTATACTCGCCTGCCCAAACCAACCTGTGTGCTTTATGGAACTCATCATCATGAGCTCGGTTGCCTGGCACCGGTTACCGTTCATGAGTGGGGGAGTATGGGGCGCAGGCTGCTACACGTCTGTCTGATGGCTCCAATTCAAGGTAATTGCTCTGTGATTAATGGTTAATCCGGCCTGGAATCTGAGGACTAATTCCTTGTTCTTTCCGCTCCAGTAAAAGCAGGTGAGTCACAAATCAGTACTGACCTCTAACTCGTGGTAGTAAGAGACTGTCTGGCTGGTTCCCTGGGTTATTTTCTGCATGTAATATACATTTACACATTAAAACAAGTTCCTTTTCTCCTGTAGTTTTACACTGAAAAGAGTTTCTGCGGGGCTTCTAAATTCACTGACATTCTAATAAGGCAGGGCTTGGAGAGATGGGCGGGGCCTGGAGAGATGGGCAGGGCCTGTATGGATGGGCGGGGCCTGGAGGGATGGGCGGGGCTTGGAGAGATGGGCAGCACTGACACTACAGCGACAGCTTTATTGTTATTACACTGTATTTGCAGGAAGCGGTGATCAGACAGATTAGCTCCTTTGATACAGGTTGTATGTAAACATATAGGTGATCATGTATAAACACAGCGCCAAATACTGCTTCACACGTTGTGAGTAACCCACCATACATACCGGGGGGAGAGTAACTCACCGTACATGCCGGGGGAGAGTAACTCACCGTACATGCCGGGGGAGAGTAACTCACCGTACATGCCGGGGGAGAGTAACTCACCGTACATACCGGGGGAGAGTAACTCACCGTACATACCGGGGTGAGTAACTCACCGTACATACCGGGGTGAGTAACTCACCGTACATACCGGGGGAGAGTAACTCACCGTACATACAGGGGGGAGAGTAACCCACCATACATACCAGGGGGAGAGTAACTCACCGTACATACCGGGGGAGAGTAACTCACCGTACATACCGGGGTGAGTAACTCACCGTACATACCGGGGGAGAGTAACTCACCGTACATACCGGGGGGAGAGTAACTCACCGTACATACCGGGGGGAGAGTAACCCACCGTACATACCGGGGGGAGAGTAACTCACCGTACATACAGGGGGGAGAGTAACTCACCGTACATGCCGGGGTAGAGTAACTCACCGTACATGCCGGGGGGAGAGTAACTCACCGTACATACAGGGGGGAGAGTAACTCACCGTACATACAGGGGGAGAGTAACTCACCGTACATATCGTGGGAGAGTAACTCACCGTACATACCGGGGGAGAGTAACTCACCGTACATGCCGGGGGAGAGTAACTCACCGTACATGCCGGGGGAGAGTAACTCACCGTACATGCCGGGGGAGAGTAACTCATCGTACATACCGGGGGGAGAGTAACTCACCGTACATACCGGGGGGAGAGTAACCCACCGTACATACCGGGGGAGAGTAACTCACCGTACATACCGGGGGAGAGTAACTCACCGTACATACAGGGGGGAGAGTAACTCACCGTACATACCGGGGGAGAGTAACTCACCGTACATACAGGGGGAGAGTAACTCACCGTACATACAGGGGGGAGAGTAACTCACCGTACATGCAGAGGGGAGAGTAACTCGCCCCTAAATGCCGGGGGGAGAGTAACCACCGTACATACGGGGGGGAGAGTAACCCACCATACATGCAGGGGGGAGAGTAACTCACCGTACATACGGGGGGGGAGAGTAACTCACCGTACATACGGGGGGGGAGAGTAACCCACCGTACATACCAGGGGAGAGTAACCCACCGTACATACCGAGGGGGGGGGGAAGAGTAACCCACCGTACATACTGGGGAGAGAGTAACTCATCGTGCCTGATCCAGAGATTAGAGATGGTTCCGGTTGAGTAGCGATAGTCAGGGGAGTGTATATGGTTCCGGGTGAGGAGTGATTCGTGGGGGAGTGTAAATGGTTTCCAGTGAGGAGCAATACTTCGGGGAGTGTATATGGTTCCTAATAAGGATCGATACTCGTGGAGTGTATATGGTTCCGGGTAAGGATCGATACTCGGGGGAGTGTATATGGTTCCGGGTGAGGTGCGATATTTGGGAGAATGTATATGGTTCCGAGTAAGGATCGATATTTGGGAGAATGTATATGGTTCCGGGTGAGGAGCGATACTCGGGGGAGTGTAAATTGTTCCAGGTGAGGAGCGATGCTTGGGGGAGTGTATATGGTTCCGGGTGAGGAGCGATACTCGGGGGAGTGTAAATGGTTCCGGGTGAGGAGCAATACTTGGGAGAGTGTAAATGGTTCCGGGTGAGGAGCGATACTCGGGAGAATGTATATGGTTCCGGGTGAGGAGCGATACTCGTGGGAGTGTATATGGTTCCGAGCGCGGAGCAATACTCAGGGGAGTGTAAATTGTACCAGGAGAGGAGCGATACTCTGGGTAGTGTAAATGGTTCCGGGTGAGAAGTGATATGCGGGGGAGTGTATATGGTTCCGGATGAGGTGCGATACTTGGGAGAGTGTATATGGTTCCGAGTAAGGATCGATATTCGGGAAGTGTATATGGTTTCGGGTGAGGAGCGATACTCGGGGGAGTGTATATGGTTCCGGGTGAGGAGCGATACTCGTGGGAGTGTATATGGTTCCGGGTGAGGAGCGATACTCGGGGGAGTGTAAATGGTTCCGGGTGAGGAGCGATACTCTGGGTAGTGTAAATGGTTCCGGGTGAGAAGCGATACTCGGGGGAGTGTTTATGGTTCCGGGTGAGGAGCGATACTCGTGGTCTGTGGGAGTTATGCCATTTCTTGTCCCTTGTTCCCCTCGCAGGCTGGAAGGTCATATTAAGGGACATGGGAAGAGCCCAGACAGCAGAGTTACAGTGATTCCATGGAAGTAAATGATTGGCCAGGTTCACAAACCTCACATATTAAGGAGAGATGGCATCATCACTGCACAATGTCTGCTCATTACTGTGCTCTTACCTGGGGAGTATCGACAAGCATGCTTCTTCTGAAACGGCCTCTCCGAATCTCCATCTCCAGTGCCGAGCATCGTGCCACCGTGACACGGCTCCGGTGGTTTCGGCAAAACATATTGAAATGATCCAATAGACCAGCACCTACTAAATCAACTGGATCTGCTTCAGTAAACTGAATCCACTAGATCCCTTGATCTATAGCCATTTTAACTGGTTGTTTCGGGTTTCATTCAGAATCTTCTTTTAATCCACAGAACCTTATCCATTTAACCCTCTAATCATAATCAGATCCTCTACCAGACATTCAGAAGCAGAGAATCCACCAGAGTCCACAAATCAAGAGATCCTTAAGAAACAGAACTAGATAAATCCTGGGACCTTCAGAACCAGATGATCCACCGGATCTTTAGAAATCAGACAATCCACCGGATCTTTAGAAATCAGACAATCCACCGGATCTTTAGAAATCAGACATTCCACCGGATCTTTATAATTAGGTAATCCACCAGATCCTCAGAATCAGACAATCCAGCGGATATTTAGAATCAGATAATCCACAGGATCTTTTTAATGAGGTAATCCACCAGTTCCTCAGAATCAGACAATCCAGCGGATATTTAGAATCAGATAATCCACAGGATCTTTTTAATGAGGTAATCCACCAGTTCCTCAGAATCAGACAATCCAGCGGATATTTAGAATCAGATAATCCACAGGATCTTTTTAATGAGGTAATCCACCAGATCCTCAGAATCAGACAATCCACAGGATCTTTTTAATGAGGTAATCCACCAGATCCTCAGAATCAGATAATACGCTGGATCTTTTTAATGAGGTAATCCACCAGATCCTCAGAATCAGATAATACGCTGGATCTTTTTAATGAGGTAATCCACCAGATCCTCAGAATCAGATAATACGCTGGATCTTTAGAATTAAAACCAGACTTCTTGATGTAAGTCCATTTGAGCCAGGGAACCTTCAGAGTTGGAGCTGCAGCCTCTGCTCACACTCTCCAGGAAGATTAGCTGCACACTGTTTGCTAGTTTTACTGTGACCCATCTCCACTCCCTGTCCCTCCCTCCCACACACTCCTTCTGTCTTCCCATATTCTGCTCCAGGAGACACCTACTGGAGGGGAGTGGAAAAGCAGCCTGGCTCTGATAACACACACTGAATGACATACAGGGTTCAGAGGGTCCTGCTCTTGCTAAATCTTTGTCTTTCTGTAGTAGGCCACCCTCTGGCTAAGCATTTTGGGAGTTCAAGGTTGGACCAGCTCCACTAATGTTTGTAAAAGAATAATACAACGCTATCCAAAGATAAAACAGTCTCCCCCCATGGCACTTCCCTCAAAGGCTGGAAGAAGAACATGCTAACGAAACAAGCCAACATAGTGACAACCAAATAATAAGTGAGGTGATGCATTGTTAGGTAAATTAACTTCCCCGAGTCTTCTATAAAATATCAAAAGAAGCCGTGAGGTGAAACGCGTTGGGGCTACTATTGTTCTAGCTCATTCTTCAGACTCCTGATTTTCCCCCTTAGATTTCAAGGTATTTCGGCTGCAAAACGTTCCGTTCATTTAGACACAAATACAATTGGTTTATGACACATTCGTTTTCAGACAAAATTCATCCATTTTAATTTCAGTCAAACAAGGTTAGTTTAGGGATTAGGAAATTTGGACGAAATAGGAATGGTCAGGTCTAGTTAGAGGATAGGTGTATTAATGGGTGTTATGTGTGAGAGTGTGTGTATTAATGAGTGTTATGTGTGAGAGTGTGTGTATTAATGAGTGTTATGTGTGAGAGTGTGTGTATTAGTGAGTGTTATGTGTGAGAGTGTGTGTATTAGTGAGTGTTATGTGTGAGAGTGTGTGTATTAATGAGTGTTATGTGTGAGAGTGTGTGTATTAATGAGTGTTATGTGTGAGAGTGTGTGTATTAATGAGTGTTATGTGTGAGAGTGTGAGTATAAATGAGTGTTATGTGTGAGAGTGTGTGTATTAATGAGTGTTATGTGTGAGAGTGTGTGTATTAATGAGTGTTATGTGTGAGAGTGTGTGTATTAATGAGTGTTATGTGTGAGAGTGTGTGTATTAATGAGTGTTATGTGTGAGAGTGTGTGTATTAATGAGTGTTATGTGTGAGAGTGTGTGTATTAATGAGTGTTATGTGTGAGAGTGTGAGTATAAATGAGTGTTATGTGTGAGAGTGTGTGTATTAATGAGTGTTATGTGTGAGAGTGTGTGTATTAATGAGTTTTATGTGTGAGAGTGTGTGTATTAATGAGTGTTATGTGTGAGAGTGTGAGTATTAATGAGTGTTATGTGTGAGTGTGTGTATTAATGAGTGTTATGTGTGAGTATAAATGAGTGTTATGTGTGAGAGTGTGTGTATTAATGAGTGTTATGTGAGAGTATGTGTATTAATGAGTGTTATGTGTGAGAGTGTGTGTATTAATGAGTGTTATGTGTGAGAGTGTGTGTATTAATGAGTGTTATGTGAGAGTATGTGTATTAATGAGTGTTATGTGAGAGTATGTGTATTAATGAGTGTTATGTGAGAGTGTGTGTATTAATGAGTGTTATGTGAGAGTGTGTGTATTAATGAGTGTTATGTGTGAGGGTGTGTGTATTAATGAGTGTTATGTGTGAGGGTGTGTGTATTAGTGAGTATTATGTGTGAGAGTGTGTGTATTAGTGAGTGTTATGTGTGAGAGTGTGTGTATTAATGAGTGTTATGTGTGAGAGTGTGTGTATTAGTGAGTGTTATGTGTGAGAGTGTGTGTATTAGTGAGTGTTATGTGTGAGAGTGTGTGTATTAATGAGTGTTATGTGTGAGAGTGTGTGTATTAATGAGTGTTATGTGTGAGAGTGTGTGTATTAGTGAGTGTTATATGTGAGAGTATGTGTATTAATGAGTGTTATGTGTGAGAGTGTGTGTATTAATGAGTGGTATGTGTGAGAGTATGTGTATTAATGAGTGTTATGTGTGAGTATGTGTATTAATGAGTGTTATGTGTGAGAGTGTGTGTATTAATGAGTGTTATGTGTTAGAGTGTGTGTATTAATGAGTGTTATGTGTGAGAGTGTGTGTATTAATGAGTGTTATGTGTGAGAGTGTGTGTATTAATGAGTGTTATGTGTGAGAGTGTGTGTATTAGTGAGTGTTATATGTGAGAGTATGTGTATTAATGAGTGTTATGTGTGAGAGTGTGTGTATTAATGAGTGGTATGTGTGAGAGTATGTGTATTAATGAGTGTTATGTGTGAGTATGTGTATTAATGAGTGTTATGTGTGAGAGTGTGTGTATTAATGAGTGTTATGTGTGAGAGTGTGTGTATTAATGAGTGTTATGTGTGAGAGTGTGTGTATTAATGAGTGTTATGTGTGAGGGTGTGTGTATTAATGAGTGTTATGTGTGAGAGTGTGTGTATTAGTGAGTATTATGTGTGAGAGTGTGTGTATTAGTGAGTGTTATGTGTGAGAGTGTGTGTATTAATGAGTGTTATGTGTGAGAGTGTGTGTATTAGTGAGTGTTATGTGTGAGAGTGTGTGTATTAGTGAGTGTTATGTGTGAGAGTGTGTGTATTAATGAGTGTTATGTGTGAGAGTGTGTGTATTAATGAGTGTTATGTGTGAGAGTGTGTGTATTAGTGAGTGTTATATGTGAGAGTATGTGTATTAATGAGTGTTATGTGTGAGAGTGTGTGTATTAATGAGTGGTATGTGTGAGAGTATGTGTATTAATGAGTGTTATGTGTGAGTATGTGTATTAATGAGTGTTATGTGTGAGAGTGTGTGTATTAATGAGTGTTATGTGTGAGAGTGTGTGTATTAATGAGTGTTATGTGTGAGAGTGTGTGTATTAATGAGTGTTATGTGTGAGAGTGTGTGTATTAATGAGTGTTATGTGTGAGAGTGTGTGTATTAATGAGTGTTATGTGAGAGTATGTGTATTAATGAGTGTTATGTGTGAGAGTGTCTGTATTAATGAGTGTTATGTGTGAGAGTGTGTGTATTAATGAGTGTTATGTGAGAGTATGTGTATTAATGAGTGTTATGTGAGAGTATGTGTATTAATGAGTGTTATGTGAGAGTGTGTGTATTAATGAGTGTTATGTGAGAGTGTGTGTATTAATGAGTGTTATGTGTGAGGGTGTGTGTATTAATGAGTGTTATGTGTGAGAGTGTGTGTATTAGTGAGTATTATGTGTGAGAGTGTGTGTATTAGTGAGTGTTATGTGTGAGAGTGTGTGTATTAATGAGTGTTATGTGTGAGAGTGTGTGTATTAGTGAGTGTTATGTGTGAGAGTGTGTGTATTAGTGAGTGTTATGTGTGAGAGTGTGTGTATTAATGAGTGTTATGTGTGAGAGTGTGTGTATTAGTGAGTGTTATATGTGAGAGTATGTGTATTAATGAGTGTTATGTGTGAGAGTGTGTGTATTAATGAGTGGTATGTGTGAGAGTATGTGTATTAATGAGTGTTATGTGTGAGTATGTGTATTAATGAGTGTTATGTGTGAGAGTGTGTGTATTAATGAGTGTTATGTGTGAGAGTGTGTGTATTAATGAGTGTTATGTGTGAGAGTGTGTGTATTAATGAGTGTTATGTGTGAGAGTGTGTGTATTAATGAGGGTTATGTGTGAGAGTGTGATGTGTGAGTGTGTGTATTAATGAGTGTTATGTGTGAGAGTGTGTATTAATGAGTTTTATGTTTGTGAGTGTGTGTATTAATGAGTGTTATGTTTGTGAGTGTGTGTATTAATGAGTGTTATGTGTGAGAGTGTGTGTATTAATGAGGGTTATGTGTGAGAGTGTGATGTGTGAGTGTGTGTGTATTAATGAGTGTTATGTGTGAGAGTGTGATGTGTGAGTGTGTGTATTAATGAGTGTTATGTGTGAGAGTGTGTGTATTAATGAGTGTTATGTGTGAGAGTGTGTGTATTAATGAGTGTTATGTGTGAGAGTGTGTGTATTAATGAGTGTTATGTGTGAGAGTGTGTGTATTAATGAGTGTTATGTGAGAGTGTGTGTATTAATGAGTGTTATGTGTGAGAGTGTGTGTATTAATGAGTGTTATGTGTGAGTGTGTGTATTAGTGAGTGTTATGTGTGAGAGTGTGTGTATTAGTGAGTGTTATGTGTGAGAGTGTGTGTATTAATGAGTGTTATGTGTGAGAGTGTGTGTATTAGTGAGTGTTATGTGTGAGAGTGTGTGTATTAGTGAGTGTTATGTGTGAGAGTGTGTGTATTAATGAGTGTTATGTGTGAGAGTGTGTGTATTAATGAGTGTTATGTGTGAGAGTGTGTGTATTAGTGAGTGTTATATGTGAGAGTATGTGTATTAATGAGTGTTATGTGTGAGAGTGTGTGTATTAATGAGTGTTATGTGTGAGAGTGTGTGTATTAATGAGTGTTATGTGTGAGAGTGTGTGTATTAATGAGTGTTATGTGTGAGAGTGTGTGTATTAATGAGTGTTATGTGTGAGAGTGTGTGTATTAATGAGTGTTATGTGTGAGAGTGTGTGTATTAATGAGTGTTATGTGTGAGAGTGTGAGTATAAATGAGTGTTATGTGTGAGAGTGTGTGTATTAATGAGTGTTATGTGTGAGAGTGTGTGTATTAATGAGTTTTATGTGTGAGAGTGTGTGTATTAGTGAGTGTTATATGTGAGAGTATGTGTATTAATGAGTGTTATGTGTGAGAGTGTGTGTATTAATGAGTGTTATGTGTGAGAGTGTGTGTATTAATGAGTGTTATGTGTGAGAGTGTGTGTATTAATGAGTGTTATGTGTGAGTGTGTATTAATGAGTGTTGTGTGAGAGTGTGTGTATTAGTGAGTGTTATGTGTGAGAGTGTGTGTATTAGTGAGTGTTATGTGTGAGAGTGTGTGTATTAATGAGTGTTATGTGTGAGAGTGTGTGTATTAGTGAGTGTTATGTGTGAGAGTGTGTGTATTAGTGAGTGTTATGTGTGAGAGTGTGTGTATTAATGAGTGTTATGTGTGAGAGTGTGTGTATTAATGAGTGTTATGTGTGAGAGTGTGTGTATTAGTGAGTGTTATATGTGAGAGTATGTGTATTAATGAGTGTTATGTGTGAGAGTGTGTGTATTAATGAGTGGTATGTGTGAGAGTATGTGTATTAATGAGTGTTATGTGTGAGTATGTGTATTAATGAGTGTTATGTGTGAGAGTGTGTGTATTAATGAGTGTTATGTGTGAGAGTGTGTGTATTAATGAGTGTTATGTGTGAGAGTGTGTGTATTAATGAGTGTTATGTGTGAGAGTGTGTGTATTAATGAGTGTTATGTGTGAGAG
Source organism: Pelodytes ibericus (assembly GCA_036172795.1). Lineage (NCBI taxonomy): Eukaryota > Metazoa > Chordata > Amphibia > Anura > Pelodytidae > Pelodytes > Pelodytes ibericus. The sequence goes on from CM069863.1 coordinate 195,676,650, forward strand.
TGTGTGTATTAGTGAGTGTTATGTGTGAGAGTGTGTGTATTAGTGAGTGTTATGTGTGAGAGTGTGTGTATTAATGAGTGTTATGTGTGAGAGTGTGTGTATTAATGAGTGTTATGTGTGAGAGTGTGTGTATTAGTGAGTGTTATATGTGAGAGTATGTGTATTAATGAGTGTTATGTGTGAGAGTGTGTGTATTAATGAGTGGTATGTGTGAGAGTATGTGTATTAATGAGTGTTATGTGTGAGTATGTGTATTAATGAGTGTTATGTGTGAGAGTGTGTGTATTAATGAGTGTTATGTGTGAGAGTGTGTGTATTAATGAGTGTTATGTGTGAGAGTGTGTGTATTAATGAGTGTTATGTGTGAGAGTGTGTGTATTAATGAGTGTTATGTGTGAGTGTGTGTATTAATGAGTTTTATGTTTGTGAGTGTGTGTATTAATGAGTGTTATGTTTGTGAGTGTGTGTATTAATGAGTGTTATGTGTGAGAGTGTGTGTATTAATGAGGGTTATGTGTGAGAGTGTGTGTATTAATGAGGGTTATGTGTGAGAGTGTGATGTGTGAGTGTGTGTATTAATGAGTGTTATGTGTGAGAGTGTGTGTATTAATGAGTGTTATGTGTGAGAGTGTGTGTATTAATGAGTGTTATGTGTGAGAGTGTGTGTATTAATGAGTGTTATGTGTGAGAGTGTGTGTATTAATGAGTGTTATGTGTGAGTGTGTGTATTAATGAGTTTTATGTTTGTGAGTGTGTGTATTAATGAGTGTTATGTTTGTGAGTGTGTGTATTAATGAGTGTTATGTGTGAGAATGTGTGTATTAATGAGGGTTATGTGTGAGAGTGTGTGTATTAATGAGGGTTATGTGTGAGAGTGTGATGTGTGAGTGTGTGTATTAATGAGTGTTATGTGTGAGAGTGTGTGTATTAATGAGTGTTATGTGTGAGAGTGTGTGTATTAATGAGTGTTATGTGTGAGAGTGTGTGTATTAGTGAGTGTTATGTGTGAGAGTGTGTGTATTAGTGAGTGTTATGTGTGAGAGTGTGTGTATTAATGAGTGTTATGTGTGAGAGTGTGTGTATTAATGAGTGTTATGTGTGAGAGTGTGTGTATTAATGAGTGTTATGTGTGAGAGTGTGTGTATTAATGAGTGTTATGTGAGAGTGTGTGTATTAATGAGTGGTATGTGTGAGAGTATGTGTGTTAATGAGTGTTATGTGTGAGTGTGTGTGTATTAATGAGTTATGTGTGAGTATTAATGAGTGTTATGTGTGAGAGTGTGTGTATTAATGAGTGTTATGTGTGAGTATTAATGAGTGTTATGTGTGAGAGTGTGTGTGTATTAATGAGTGTTATGTGTGAGAGTGTGTGTATTAATGAGTGTTATGCGTGTGTTGTGTGTATTAGTGAGTGTTATGTGTGTGTTGTTGTGTGTATTAGTGAGTGTTATGCGTGTGTTGTTGTGTGTATTAGTGAGTGTTATGCGTGTGTGTTGTTGTGTGTATTAGTGAGTGTTATGCGTGTGTGTTGTTGTGTGTATTAGTGAGTGTTATGCGTGTGTTTTTGTGTGTATTAGTGAGTGTTATGCGTGTGTTGTTATGTGTATTAGTGTTATGCGTGTGTGTTGTTGTGTGTATTAGTGAGTGTTATGTGTGTGTGTTGTTATGTGTATTAGTGTTATGCGTGTGTGTTGTTGTGTGTATTAGTGAGTGTTATGCGTGAGTGTTGTTGTGTGTATTAGTGAGTGTTATGCGTGTGTGTTGTTGTGTGTATTATGCGTGTTGTTGTGTGTATTAGTGAGTGTTATGCGTGTGTGTTGTTGTGTGTATTAATGCGTGTTGTTGTGTGTATTAGTGAGTGTTATGCGTGTGTGTTGTTGTGTGTATTAGTGAGTGTTATGCGTGTGTTGTTGTGTGTATTAGTGAGTGTTATGCGTGTGTTGTTGTGTGTATTAGTGAGTGTTATGCGTGTGTGTTGTTGTGTGTATTAGTGAGTGTTATGCGTGTGTTGTTGTGTGTATTAGTGAGTGTTATGCGTGTGTGTTGTTGTGTGTATTAGTGAGTGTTATGCGTGTGTTGTTGTGTGTATTAGTGAGTGTTATGCGTGTGTTGTTGTGTGTATTAGTGAGTGTTATGCGTGTGTTGTTGTGTGTATTAGTGAGTGTTTTGCATGTGTGTTGTTGTGTGTATTAGTGAGTGTTATGTATGTGTGTTGTTGTGTGTATTAGTGAGTGTTATGTATATTAGTGAGTGTTATGTATGTGAGTGTTGTGTGTATTAGTGAGTGTTATGTATGTGAGTGTTGTGTGTACTCTTACTACCAAGTGAATCACGCATGCACACAACAGATTTGACAGCTCGAAGGAAATGCCGTCTGAGATGCCGACAACTACACTTCTCATGATGTCACCTGCCTACAAAGGAAAGAAATGTGAGCCTTGCAAAGATTTATTAAAACCTAATTCAGTGTCATCAGCAAACACTGAGACATGGCTCTCAGCACAACGTGGGAGATCATTATTAAACATATTAAAAAGAAGAGGGCCCAAAACAGACCCCTGAGGTACAGACCCCTGAGGTACAGACCCCTGAGGTACAGACCCCTGAGGTACAGACCCCTGTGGTACAGACCCTTGTGGTACAGACCCCTGAGGTACAGACCCCTGAGGTACAGACCCCTGAGGTACTCCGCTCACTACCCTGGTCCAGTTTGAGGATTTTCCATTTACAACAACCCTCTGCATTCTATCTTTTAGCCAATTTTCAATCCAAATACATACATTTGCCCCCAATCCTATTTCTCTCAATTTGTAGAGTTACCTTTTGTGTGGAACTGTATCAAATGCTTTAGAAAAATCCAAATAGATCACATCACCTGCCACCTAGATCTATATTATTACTGACCTCTTCATAGAATGTTATTAAGTTTGTTTGACAAGACCTGTCTTTCACAAAACCATGTTGACTTTTACTAATTATATTCTGATTCAAGATGTATTCTTGAGTGTATACCTTTAGCAATCCTTCAAATAATTTCCCCACTACAGATGTCAGGCTCACTGGCCTATAACTACCCGGTAGATATCTTGATCCTTATTAAATATTGGAATGACATCCGCCTTTGCGCCAGTCTATGGATACTATACCTGAACTGAAATAAATCCCTACAGATTTAAAATATTGAACTGGGAATGGCGAAACTCATGGAGATCCTCACAAAACATGACAAAAAGGGCTTAATTATTGACCACACTGGCCAAAGTCAGCAGCCTTCCTTCTGAAAGAACAGAGGTCATGATGACAAGAAACATACAAAATTGGATTTGCCTCAGCCAGGTCAAAAAAGAATGGGGGGGGGGGGGGGGGGGGTCAGTTAGTCAGTCAGTGAGTGGGAGGGGGGTGGGTCAGTCAGTGAGGGGGAGGAGGGGGGTCAGTCAGTCAGTGAGGGGGAGGAGGGGGGTCAGTCAGTCAGTCAGTGAGGGGGAGGAGGGGGGGTCAGTCAGTCAGTCAGTGAGAGGGAGGAGGGGGGTCAGTCAGTCAGTCAGTCAGTGAGAGGGAGGAGGGGGGTCAGTCAGTCAGTCAGTGAGAGGGAGGAGGGGGGTCAGTCAGTCAGTCAGTGAGAGGGAGGAGGGGGGTCAGTCAGTCAGTGAGGGGGAGGGAGGGGGGTCAGTTAGTCAGTCAGTGAGAGGGAGGAGGGGGGTCAGTCAGTCAGTGAGGGGGAGGGAGGGGGGTCAGTTAGTCAGTCAGTGAGTGGGAGGAGGGGGGTCAGTCAGTCAGTGAGTGGGAGGAGGGGGTTCAGTCAGTCAGTCAGTGAGGGGGAGGAGGGGGTTCAGTCAGTAAGTCAGTGAGTGGGAGGAGGGGGGTCAGTCAGTCAGTCAGTGAGGGGTCAGTCAGTCAGTCAGTGAGGGGGAGGAGGGGGGTCAGTCAGTCAGTCAGTGAGGGGGAGGAGAGGGATCAGTCAGTCAGTCAGTGAGTGGGATGAGGGGGGTCAGTCAGTCAGTGAGGGGGAGGAGGAGGGGGTCAGTCAGTCAGTGAGGGGGAGGAGGGGGGGTCAGTCAGTCAGTGAGGGGGAGGAGGGGGGTCAGTCAGTCAGTCAGTGAGGGGTCAGTCAGTCAGTCAGTGAGGGGGAGGAGGGGGGTCAGTCAGTCAGTCAGTGAGGGGGAGGAGAGGGGTCAGTCAGTCAGTCAGTGAGTGGGATGAGGGGGGTCAGTCAGTCAGTGAGGGGGAGGAGGAGGGGGTCAGTCAGTCAGTGAGGGGGAGGAGGGGGGTCAGTCAGTCAGTGAGGGGGAGGAGGGGGGATCAGTCAGTCAGTGAGGGGGAGGAGGAGGGTCAGTCAGTCAGTGAGGGGGAGGAGGGGGGTCAGTCAGTCAGTCAGTGAGGGGGAGGAGGGGGGTCAGTCAGTCAGTGAGAGGGAGGAGGGGGGTCAGTCAGTCAGTCAGTGAGGGGGAGGAGGGGGGTCAGTCAGTCAGTCAGTGAGGGGGAGGAGAGGGGTCAGTCAGTCAGTGAGGGGGAGGGAGGGGGGTCAGTTAGTCAGTCAGTGAGTGGGAGGAGGAGGGTCAGTCAGTCAGTGAGGGGGAGGAGGGGGGGTCAGTCAGTAAGTCAGTGAGTGGGAGGAGGGGGGTCAGTCAGTCAGTGAGGGGGAGGAGGGGGGTCAGTCAGTCAGTCAGTCAGTGAGGGGGAGGAGGGGGGTCAGTCAGTCAGTCAGTGAGGGGGAGGAGGGGAGTCAGTCAGTCAGTGAGGGGGAGGAGGGGGGTCAGTCAGTCAGTCAGTGAGGGGGAGGAGGGGGGTCAGTCGGTCAGTCAGTCAGTGAGGGGGAGGAGGAGGGGGTCAGTCAGTCAGTGAGGGGGAGGAGGGGGGTCAGTCAGTCAGTCAGTGAGGGGGAGGAGGGGGGTCAGTCAGTCAGTGAGGGGGAGGAGGGGGGTCAGTCAGTGAGGGGGAGGAGGGGGGTCAGTCAGTCAGTGAGGGGGAGGAGGGGGTCAGTCAGTCAGTCAGTGAGTGGGAGGAGGGGGGTCAGTCAGTCAGTGAGGGGGAGGAGGGGGGTCAGTCAGTCAGTCAGTGAGGGGGAGGAGGGGGGTCAGTCAGTCAGTGAGGGGGAGGAGGGGGTCAGTCAGTCAGTCAGTGAGTGGGAGGAGGGGGGTCAGTCAGTCAGTGAGGGGGAGGAGGGGGGTCAGTCAGTCAGTCAGTGAGGGGGAGGAGGGGGGTCAGTCAGTCAGTGAGGGGGAGGAGGGGGGTCAGTCAGTGAGGGGGAGGAGGGGGGTCAGTCAGTCAGTCAGTCAGTGAGGGGGAGGAGGGGGGTCAGTCAGTCAGTCAGTCAGTGAGGGGGAGGAGGGGGGTCAGTCAGTCAGTCAGTCAGTGAGGGGGAGGAGGGGGGTCAGTCAGTCAGTCAGTGAGGGGGAGGAGGGGGGTCAGTCAGTCAGTCAGTGAGGGGGAGGAGGGGGGGTCAGTCAGTCAGTGAGGGGGAGGAGGGGGGTCAGTCAGTCAGTCAGTGAGGGGGAGGAGGGGGGGTCAGTCAGTCAGTCAGTGAGGGGGAGGAGGGGGGTCAGTCAGTCAGTGAGGGGGAGGAGGGGGGTCAGTTAGTCAGTCAGTGAGGGGGAGGAGGGGGGTCAGTCAGTCAGTCAGTGAGGGGGAGGAGGGGGGTCAGTCAGTCAGTCAGTGAGGGGGAGGAGGGGGGTCAGTCAGTGAGGGGGAGGAGGGGGGTCAGTCAGTCAGTCAGTGAGGGGGAGGAGGGGGGTCAGTCAGTCAGTCAGTGAGGGGGAGGAGGGGGTCAGTCAGTCAGTGAGGGGGAGGGAGGGGGGTTAGTTAGTCAGTCAGTGAGGGGGAGGAGGGGGGTCAGTCAGTCAGTGAGGGGGAGGAGGGGGGTCAGTCAGTCAGTGAGGGGGAGGAGGGGGGTCAGTCAGTCAGTCAGTGAGGGGGAGGAGGGGGGTCGGTCAGTCAGGGGGGGGAGGAGGGGGGTCAGTCAGTCAGTCAGTGAGAGGGAGGAGGGGGGTCAGTCAGTCAGTGAGGGGGAGGAGGGGGGTCAGTCAGTGAGGGGGAGGAGGGGGGTCAGTCAGTCAGTCAGTGAGGGGGAGGAGGGGGGTCAGTCAGTCAGTGAGGGGGAGGAGGGGGGTCGGTCAGTCAGGGGGGGGAGGAGGGGGGTCAGTCAGTGAGAGGGAGGAGAGGGGTCAGTCAGTCAGTCAGTGAGGGGGAGGAGGGGGGTCAGTCAGTCAGTCAGTGAGGGGGAGGAGGGGGGGTCAGTCAGTCAGTCAGTGAGGGGGAGGAGGGGGGTCAGTCAGTCAGTCAGTGAGGGGGAGGAGGGGGGTCAGTCAGTCAGTGAGGGGGAGGAGGGGGGTCAGTCAGTCAGTCAGTGAGGGGGAGGAGGGGGGTCAGTCAGTCAGTGAGGGGGAGGAGGGGGGTCAGTCAGTCAGTCAGTGAGGGGGAGGAGGGGGGTCAGTCAGTCAGTCAGTGAGGGGGAGGAGGGGGGTCAGTCAGTCAGTCAGTGAGGGGGAGGAGGGGGGTCAGTCAGTCAGTCAGTGAGGGGGAGGAGGGGGGTCAGTCAGTCAGTCAGTGAGGGGGAGGAGGGGGGTCAGTCAGTCAGTCAGTGAGGGGGAGGAGGGGGGTCAGTCAGTCAGTCAGTGAGGGGGAGAAGGGGGGTCAGTCAGTGAGGGGGAGGAGGGGGGTCAGTCAGTCAGTGAGGGGGAGAAGAGGGGTCAGTCAGTGGGTCTGTAACATACACACAGCTACACGTATGTCCTGCTGCACAGAACATGTGACACAGATACACAGCGCAGGGGGCGGGGCTGACTCTGCCACACACAACATGGCGGCGGTCCTCGGTGCGGATGTTAAAATGCTCCTCCGGAAGTCCTCTTTTCTAGTTCCGGTAGGGGGGGGGGGTTACGTGCTGGACCGGAAGAGGAACATGAGTAAAAGCTGGAATAGGGGAACCATGGAAGGAACTGGTGAGGAAGGGTTAAATGGGGTAAATATGGGCTGAGATATAAAGACGGGGAGATGTGAGATTGGGGAGCGGGGGTTATATAGAGGGAGCTCTGGAAGTGAGGATGATATATGGGGAGCTCTGGGAGTGATATAGAGTGAGTGGGGGTTATATAGAGGGAGCTCTGGAAGTGAGGATGATATATGGGGAGCTCTGGGAGTGATATAGAGTGAGTGGGGGTTATATAGAGGGAGCTCTGGAAGTGAGGATGATATATGGGGAGCTCTGGGAGTGATATAGAGTGAGTGGGGGTTATACAGAGGGAGCTCTGGAAGTGAGGATGATATATGGGGAGCTCTGGGAGTGATATAGAGTGAGTGGGGGTTATATAGAGGGAGCTCTGGAAGTGAGGATGATATATGGGGAGCTCTGGGAGTGATATAGAGTGAGTGGGGGTTATATAGAGGGAGCTCTGGGAGTGAGGATGATATATGGGGAGCTCTGGGAGTGATATAGAGTGAGTGGGGGTTATATAGAGGGAGCTCTGGAAGTGAGGATGATATATGGGGAGCTCTGGGAGTGATATAGAGTGAGTGGGGGTTATACAGAGGGAGCTCTGGAAGTGAGGATGATATATGGGGAGCTCTGGGAGTGATATAGAGTGAGTGGGGGTTATATAGAGGGAGCTCTGGGAGTGAGGATGATATATGGGGAGCTCTGGGAGTGATATAGAGTGAGTGGGGGTTATACAGAGGGAGCTCTGGAAGTGAGGATGATATATGGGGAGCTCTGGGAGTGATATAGAGTGAGTGGGGGTTATACAGAGGGAGCTCTGGGAGTGAGGATGATATATGGGGAGCTCTGGGAGTGATATAGAGTGAGTGGGGGTTATATAGAGGGAGCTCTGGGAGTGAGGATGATATATGGGGAGCTCTGGGAGTGATATAGAGTTAGTGGGGGTTATATAGAGGGAGCTCTGGAAGTGAGGATGATATATGGGGAGCTCTGGGAGTGATATAGAGTGAGTGGGGGTTATATAGAGGGAGCTCTGGAAGTGAGGATGATATATGGGGAGCTCTGGGAGTGATATAGAGTGAGTGGGGGTTATATAGAGGGAGCTCTGGAAGTGAGGATGATATATGGGGAGCTCTGGGAGTGATATAGAGTGAGTGGGGGTTATATAGAGGGAGGTCTGGGATTGGGGAGCGCGGGTTATATAGAGGGAGGTCTGGGATTGGGGAGCGCGGGTTATATAGACGGAGGTCTGGGATTGGGGAGCGCGGGTTATATAGACGGAGGTCTGGGATTGGGGAGTGCGGGTTATATAGACGGAGGTCTGGGATTGGGGAGCGGGGGTTATAGAGACGGAGGTCTGGGATTGGGGAGCGGGGGTTATAGAGACGGAGGTCTGGGATTGGGGAGCGGGGGTTATAGAGACGGAGGTCTGGGATTGGGGAGCGGCGGTTATAGAGTCGGAGGTCTGGGATTGGGGAGCGGCGGTTATAGAGTCGGAGGTCTGGGATTGGGGAGAGGGGGTTATAGAGTCGGAGGTCTGGGATTGGGGAGAGGGGGTTAAAGAGACGGAGGTCTGGGATTGGGGAGAGGGGGTTAAAGAGACGGAGGTCTGGGATTGGGGAGCGGGGGTTATAGAGTCGGAGGTCTGGGATTGGGGAGAGGGGGTTATAGAGTCGGAGGTCTGGGATTGGGGAGAGGGGGTTATAGAGTCGGAGGTCTGGGATTGGGGAGAGGGGGTTAAAGAGACGGAGGTCTGGGATTGGGGAGTGCGGGTTATATAGACGGAGGTCTGGGATTGGGGAGCGCGGGTTATATAGACGGAGGTCTGGGATTGGGGAGCGGGGGCGGTGCAGACGGAGGTCTGGGATTGGGGAGCGGGGGCGGTGCAGACGGAGGTCTGGGATTGGGGAGCGGGGGCGGTGCAGACGGAGGTCTGGAATTGGGAAGCAGGGGCGGTGCAGACGGAGGTCTGGGCAGATCATTGTGCTTCATTATCTCCTGTCCTTACCCAGGTGATGAAGATGAAGAAATTTCCCTCCATGGAAATCACAAGAAAAAACATAAAAAACACAAAAAGCACAAGAAACGACATCACCAGGACGGAACGGGGGTAGACCTTTACCCTGAGATCACCCCAAAAACGCCACACAGGCACCCCGAAGGCTCCCCAAGAACACACCACAAGCACAGCGAGGACTCCCCCAAACCACAGCTGAAACTGAAGATCAAATTGGGGGGCCAAGTCCTGGGAACCAAAAGGTACTGCTGAGAAGCCAGAGGTGGGGTGGGGGTCGTGCTGGCAGTGTGTCAGTGATGTCCTATTGCCTTCTCTTTCCACAGCGTCCCCACCTTCACTGTGGTCCCAGAACTGTCTCAGTCACCTTCCCCTCTGATGGTTGTGGATGACTTTGATGAGCACCTGGAAGGCGTTCCCATAGAACAGTACCGAGCATGGCTGGGTAAGATTGGATTCTCGGGAGGGAGTTCCAATGAATGTGTGCCCTTGACGATGTAAATCATTGGTTCCCCCCTGTTGTTGATTTATAAGGGCAGTGTATGGGTGGAAAGCTTTGGGCACCAAGTCTAGTCTTTGGATGTTTAATGTGTCATGCAGCAAGGGTATTATCAAATATAAATCTACACGTTCGTCAATAAGTAGCTTTTCCCACAGCAATCTCACATCGTCTCTATATCCACGTTATACCTAGACTCTTTGTAGAAAATGCTGCCTGCAATAGACAATACATTGAACCTTATATCTAATTTAAAAGCAACTATCCTAGCTGAAATAAATAGAGAATCACATCATATGGCTTTATCCTGCTTAGCCCACCACTACGTCATAGTATATCAATACTGACTGGTCTTACACTGGAACAGATGGGGGTCCGTGCTGTACTAGACAGTCTATACACATAGCCTGGGACAGAGGTGCAGAGTCAGATAACCTCTCATGCACGGCTGTACTAGACAGTCTATACACATAGCCCAGGACAGAGGTGCAGAGTCAGATAACCTCTCATGCACGGCTGTACTAGACAGTCTATACACATAGCCCGGGACAGAGGGGCAGAGTCAGATAACCTCTCATGCACAGCTGTACTAGACAGTCTGTACACATAGCATGGGACAGAGGTGCAGAGTCAGATAACCTCTCATGCACAGCTGTACTAGACAGTCTGTACACATAGCATGGGACAGAGGAGCAGAGTCAGATAACCTCTCATGCACAGCTGTACTAGACAGTCTATACACATAGCCTGGGACAGAGGTGCAGAGTCAGATAACCTCTCATGCACAGCTGTACTAGACAGTCTGTACACATAGCCCGGGACAGAGGTGCAGAGTCAGATAACCTCTCATGCACAGCTGTACTAGACAGTCTATACACATAGCCTGGGACAGAGGTGCAGAGTCAGATAACCTCTCATGCACAGCTGTACTAGACAGTCTGTACACATAGCCCAGGACAGAGGTGCAGAGTCAGATAACCTCTCATGCACAGCTGTACTAGACAGTCTATACACATTGCCTGGGACAGAGGTGCAGAGTCAGATAACCTCTCATGCACAGCTGTACTAGACAGTCTATACACATAGCCCAGGACAGAGGTGCAGAGTCAGATAACCTCTCATGCACAGGTGTACTAGACTGTCTATACACATAGCCCGGGACAGAGGTGCAGAGTCAGATAACCTCTCATGCACGGCTGTACTAGACAGTCTATACACATAGCCTGGGACAGAGGTGCAGAGTCAGATAACCTCTCATGCACGGCTGTACTAGACAGTCTATACACATAGCCCGGGACAGAGGTGCAGAGTCAGATAACCTCTCATGCACAGCTGTACTAGACAGTCTATACACATAGCCTGGGACAGAGGTGCAGAGTCAGATAACCTCTCATGCACAGCTGTACTAGACAGTCTATACACATAGCCCAGGACAGAGGTGCAGAGTCAGATAACCTCTCATGCACAGCTGTACTAGACAGTCTATACACATAGCCCAGGACAGAGGTGCAGAGTCAGATAACCTCTCATGCACAGCTGTACTAGACAGTCTATACACATAGCCCGGGACAGAGGGGCAGAGTCAGATAACCTCTCATGCACAGCTGTACTAGACAGTCTTTACACATAGCCCAGGACAGAGGCGCAGAGTCAGATAACCTCTCATGCACGGCTGTACTAGACAGTCTATACGCATAGCCCAGGACAGAGGTGCAGAGTCAGATAACCTCTCATGCACAGCTGTACTAGACAGTCTATACACATAGCCTGGGACAGAGGTGCAGAGTCAGATAACCTCTCATGCACAGCTGTACTAGACAGTCTATACACATAGCCTGGGACAGAGGTGCAGAGTCAGATAACCTATCATGCACAGCTGTACTAGACAGTCTATACACATAGCCTGGGACAGAGGTGCAGAGTCAGATAACCTCTCATGCACAGCTGTACTAGACAGTCTATACACATAGCCCAGGACAGAGGTGCAGAGTCAGATAACCTCTCATGCACGGCTGTACTAGACAGTCTATACACATAGCCTGGGACAGAGGTGCAGAGTCAGATAACCTCTCATGCACAGCTGTACTAGACAGTCTATACACATAGCCCAGGACAGAGGCGCAGAGTCAGATAACCTCTCATGCACGGCTGTACTAGACAGTCTATACACATAGCCCGGGACAGAGGTGCAGAGTCAGATAACCTCTCATGCACAGCTGTACTAGACAGTCTATACACATAGCCCAGGACAGAGGTGCAGAGTCAGATAACCTCTCATGCACGGCTGTACTAGACAGTCTATACACATAGCCCGGGACAGAGGTGCAGAGTCAGATAACCTCTCATGCACAGCTGTACTAGACAGTCTATACACATAGCCCGGGACAGAGGTGCAGAGTCAGATAACCTCTCATGCACGGCTGTACTAGACAGTCTATACACATAGCCCAGGACAGAGGTGCAGAGTCAGATAACCTCTCATGCACGGCTGTACTAGACAGTCTATACACATAGCCCGGGACAGAGGTGCAGAGTCAGATAACCTCTCATGCACAGCTGTACTAGACAGTCTATACACATAGCCCAGGACAGAGGTGCAGAGTCAGATAACCTCTCATGCACGGCTGTACTAGACAGTCTTTACACATAGCCTGGGACAGAGGTGCAGAGTCAGATAACCTCTCATGCACAGCTGTACTAGACAGTCTATACACATAGCCCAGGACAGAGGTGCAGAGTCAGATAACCTCTCATGCACGGCTGTACTAGACAGTCTATACACATAGCCCGGGACAGAGGTGCAGAGTCAGATAACCTCTCATGCACAGCTGTACTAGACAGTCTGTACACATAGCCCAGGACAGAGGTGCAGAGTCAGATAACCTCTCATGCACGGCTGTACTAGACAGTCTATACACATAGCCCGGGACAGAGGTGCAGAGTCAGATAACCTCTCATGCACAGCTGTACTAGACAGTCTATACACATAGCCCGGGACAGAGGTGCAGAGTCAGATAACCTCTCATGCACAGCTGTACTAGACAGTCTATACACATAGCCCAGGACAGAGGTGCAGAGTCAGATAACCTCTCATGCACGGCTGTACTAGACAGTCTTTACACATAGCCTGGGACAGAGGTGCAGAGTCAGATAACCTCTCATGCACAGCTGTACTAGACAGTCTATACACATAGCCCGGGACAGAGGGGCAGAGTCAGATAACCTCTCATGCACAGGTGTACTAGACAGTCTATACACATAGCCCGGGACAGAGGTACAGAGTCAGATAACCTCTCATGCACGGCTGTACTAGACAGTCTATACACATAGCCCGGGACAGAGGTGCAGAGTCAGATAACCTCTCATGCACAGCAGGGGGCAGGATTTACCCCACAGTTGCTCATGTTAAATGTGTCATGCATGGAGATCTCATGACATGTGGCTGCAGTGACCTGATGTGATTCTCCTGCACAGATGAGGACAGTAACCTGGATCCTCTCCCGTCCCCTGGGGGCGTGCTGGAGCAGGATGAGGAGAGCCGCTGGCTGGACGCATTGGAGAGAGGAGAGCTGGATGTGAACGGAGACCTGAAAAGAGAGACGGATGAGAGTCTGCTGACCGCACGGCAGGTAATCATGTGACGCAGGGAGTAATGCTACTGAATGGAAGGGCCGGGGAGCGGTGGAGTAAGGTCTTTATGGGATATGACCTAGAAATTGGGAGAAAATGTACATTTGTTTCTGGTTAAGAAACAGAAATAGCTTTGTTAGTAATTCAGTCTAACGTTTGGCAGTCAGTAGTCCCGCTCTCTGTGTCTACAGTATAGGCTCTTACTAAACATCTGGCTAAATTTGCATGCGGGGCACAGATAGATGCACACATTGCATATAGTTATCATTCTCCTGTTATTATATGTCTGCACTGTACAGGCTCCTGTGTAATATATGTAGCACACACTGCAAGTATAGTTATCATTCTCCTGTTATTATATGTCTGCACTGTACAGGCTCCTGTGTAATATATGTAGCACACACTGCAAGTATAGTTATCATTCACCTGGTATTATTATGTGTCTGCTCTGTACAGACTCCTGTGTAATATATGTATGCACACACTGCAAGTATAGTTATTCACCTGGTATTATTATATGTCTGCTCCTGTGTAATATATGTATGCACACATTGCATATAGTTATCATTCTCCTGTTATTATATGTCTGCACTGTACAGGCTCCTGTGTAATATATGTAGCACACACTGCAAGTATAGTTATCATTCACCTGGTATTATTATATGTCTGCTCTGTACAGGCTCCGGTGTAATATATGTAGCACACACTGCAAGTATAGTTATTCACCTGGTATTATTATATGTGTGCTCTGTACAGACTCCTGTGTAATATATGTATGCACACACTGCAAGTATAGTTATAATTCACCTGGTATTATTATATGTCTGCTATGTACAGGCTCCTGTGTAATATATGTATGCACACACTGCAAGTATAGTTATCATTCACCTGGTATTATTATATGTCTGCTCTGTACAGGCTCCTGTGTAATATATGTATGCACACACTGCAAGTATAGTTATCATTCACCTGGTATTATTATATGTCTGCTCTGTACAGACTCCTGTGTAATATATGTATGCACACACTGCAAGTATAGTTATCATTCACCTGGTATTATTATATGTCTGCTCTGTACAGACTCCTGTGTAATATATGTATGCACACACTGCAAGTATAGTTATCATTCACCTGGTATTATATGGCTGCTCTGTACAGGCTCCTGTGTAATATATGTATGCACACACTGCAAGTATAGTTATCATTCACCTGGTATTATTATATGTCTGCTCTGTACAGACTCCTGTGTAATATATGTATGCACACACTGCAAGTATAGTTATCATTCACCTGGTATTATTATATGTCTGCTCTGTACAGACTCCTGTGTAATATATGTATGCACACACTGCAAGTATAGTTATCATTCACCTGGTATTATTATATGTCTGCTCTGTACAGACTCCTGTGTAATATATGTATGCACACACTGCAAGTATAGTTATCATTCACCTGGTATTATTATATGTCTGCTCTGTACAGACTCCTGTGTAATATATGTATGCACACACTGCAAGTATAGTTATCATTCACCTGGTATTATTATATGTCTGCTCTGTACAGACTCCTGTGTAATATATGTATGCACACACTGCAAGTATAGTTATCATTCACCTGGTATTATTATATGTCTGCTCTGTACAGACTCCTGTGTAATATATGTATGCACACACTGCAAGTATAGTTATCATTCACCTGGTATTATTATATGTCTGCTCTGTACAGACTCCTGTGTAATATATGTATGCACACACTGCAAGTATAGTTATCATTCACCTGGTATTATTATATGTCTGCTCTGTACAGACTCCTGTGTAATATATGTATGCACACACTGCAAGTATAGTTATCATTCACCTGGTATTATTATATGTCTGCTCTGTACAGACTCCTGTGTAATATATGTATGCACACACTGCAAGTATAGTTATCATTCACCTGGTATTATTATATGTCTGCTCTGTACAGACTCCTGTGTAATATATGTATGCACACACTGCAAGTATAGTTATCATTCACCTGGTATTATTATATGTCTGCTCTGTACAGAGTCCTGTGTAATATATGTATACACACATTGCATATAGTTATCATTCACCTGGTATTATTATATGTCTGCTCTGTACAGACTCCTGTGTAATATATGTATGCACACACTGCAAGTATAGTTATCATTCACCTGGTATTATTATATGTCTGCTCTGTACAGGCTCCTGTGTAATATATGTATGCACACACTGCAAGGATAGTTATCATTCACCTGGTATTATTAGATGCCTGCTCTGTACAGACTCCTGTGTAATATATGTATGCACACACTGCAAGTATAGTTATCATTCACCTGGTATTATTATATGTCTGCTCTGTACAGACTCCTGTGTAATATATGTATGCACACACTGCAAGTATAGTTATCATTCACCTGGTATTATTATATGTCTGCTCTGTACAGACTCCTGTGTAATATATGTATGCACACACTGCAAGTATAGTTATCATTCACCTGGTATTATTATATGTCTGCTCTGTACAGACTCCTGTGTAATATATGTATGCACACACTGCAAGTATAGTTATCATTCACCTGGTATTATTATATGTCTGCTCTGTACAGGCTCCTGTGTAATATATGTATGCACACACTGCAAGTATAGTTATCATTCACCTGGTATTATTATATGTCTGCTCTGTACAGACTCCTGTGTAATATATGTATGCACACACTGCAAGTATAGTTATCATTCACCTGGTATTATTATATGTCTGCTCTGTACAGACTGCTGTGTAATATATGTATGCACACACTGCAAGTATAGTTATCATTCACCTGGTATTATTATATGTATGCTCTGTACAGGCTCCTGTGTAATATATGTATGCACACACTGCAAGTATAGTTATCATTCACCTGGTATTATTATATGTATGCTCTGTACAGGCTCCTGTGTAATATATGTATGCACACACTGCAAGTATAGTTATCATTCACCTGGTATTATTATATGTCTGCTCTGTACAGACTCCTGTGTAATATATGTATGCACACACTGCAAGTATAGTTATCATTCACCTGGTATTATTATATGTGTGCTCTGTACAGACTCCTGTGTAATATATGTATGCACACACTGCAAGTATAGTTATCATTCACCTGGTATTATTATATGTGTGCTCTGTACAGACTCCTGTGTAATATATGTATGCACACACTACAAGTATAGTTATCATTCACCTGGTATTATTATATGTCTGCTCTGTACAGACTCCTGTGTAATATATGTATGCACACATTGCAAGGATAGTTATCATTCACCTGGTATTATATGTCTGCTCTGTACAGACTCCTGTGTAATATATGTATGCACACACTGCAAGTATAGTTATCATTCACCTGGTATTATTATATGTCTGCTCTGTACAGGCTCCGGTGTAATATATGTAGCACACACTGCAAGTATAGTTATCATTCACCTGGTATTATTATATGTCTGCTCTGTACAGACTCCTGTGTAATATATGTATGCACACACTGCAAGTATAGTTATAATTCACCTGGTATTATTATATGTCTGCTCTGTACAGGCTCCTGTGTAATATATGTATGCACACACTGCAAGTATAGTTATCATTCACCTGGTATTATTATATGTCTGCTCTGTACAGGCTCCTGTGTAATATATGTATGCACACACTGCAAGTATAGTTATCATTCACCTGGTATTATTATATGTCTGCTCTGTACAGACTCCTGTGTAATATATGTATGCACACACTGCAAGTATAGTTATCATTCACCTGGTATTATTATATGTCTGCTCTGTACAGACTCCTGTGTAATATATGTATGCACACACTGCAAGTATAGTTATCATTCACCTGGTATTATATGGCTGCTCTGTACAGACTCCTGTGTAATATATGTATGCACACACTGCAAGTATAGTTATCATTCACCTGGTATTATTATATGTCTGCTCTGTACAGACTCCTGTGTAATATATGTATGCACACATTGCATATAGTTATCATTCACCTGGTATTATTATATGTCTGCTCTGTACAGACTCCTGTGTAATATATGTATGCACACACTGCAAGTATAGTTATCATTCACCTGGTATTATTATATGTCTGCTCTGTACAGACTGCTGTGTAATATATGTATGCACACACTGCAAGTATAGTTATCATTCACCTGGTATTATTATATGTCTGCTCTGTACAGACTCCTGTGTAATATATGTATGCACACACTGCAAGTATAGTTATCATTCACCTGGTATTATTATATGTATGCTCTGTACAGGCTCCTGTGTAATATATGTATGCACACACTGCAAGTATAGTTATCATTCACCTGGTATTATTATATGTCTGCTCTGTACAGACTCCTGTGTAATATATGTATGCACACACTGCAAGTATAGTTATCATTCACCTGGTATTATTATATGTATGCTCTGTACAGACGTCTGTGTAATATATGTATGCACACACTGCAAGTATAGTTATCATTCACCTGGTATTATTATATGTATGCTCTGTACAGACGTCTGTGTAATATATGTATACACACATTGCATATAGTTATCATTCACCTGGTATTATTATATGTCTGCTCCTGTGTGATATAAAACCCTTTGTGAGTGGTTTATACACATCCATACAGACATCAGGATTATTTATAAGGCTCATTGTGTTCTTTCTCCCCAGAAAGCTCTCCTGCAGAAGCAGCAGATGCAGACGCTTCCCCTCTTTCCACCCGCGGCATACCCCCGACCGCAACAAGAACTGTCTGAGGAGATGCTGGTAAAGCGGGAGGAGAAAGCCCAGAAACGGAGGCTCCAGGCAGCCAAGAAAGCTGAGGAAAGTAAGAAACAGACCATAGAGAGATTGACCAAGACGTCCAAGTCACGTGGTGTTAAACCTGCGCGGGAGAGACGGGGCCGTCTGCCGCCATGTCCCACCATCCGCTACCAGCAAACTGCTCATGCCATCACAGTCTCCTATCCCACGGGAGTGCCAGGCCCTGTCCCTGCGGAGCCACGTGCAGCTCTGCCTGCTCCCACTCTGTGCAGCGTTCCGGGCTGTGGGAATCCCAAGAAATATTCCTGCTCCAAGACACGTGCTCCGCTCTGCAGCTTAGAGTGTTATCAGAAGAACCTGGCAAGTGCTGCAACAGCAGAGCCAGCGGAACCCATAGCCGCTGCCCAGAGCATCATGTCTGCACAGGACGGTGTACAACAGAGCAATGTGTAAGAGTTTCCTTACAGAGCCGCTCCGCACCAAGCAGAGACTGCACAGAGCATCGCGTACAGCAGAGCAATGTGTAAGAGTTTCCTTATAGAGCCGCTCCGCACCAAGCAGAGACTGCACAGAGCATCGCGTACAGCAGAGCAATGTGTAAGAGTTTCCTTACAGAGCCGCTCCGCACCAAGCAGAGACTGCACAGAGCATCGCGTACAGCAGAGCAATGTGTAAGAGTTTCCTTACAGAGCCGCTCCGCACCAAGCAGAGACTGCACAGAGCATCGCGTACAGCAGAGCAATGTGTAAGAGTTTCCTTATAGAGCCGCTCCGCACCAAGCAGAGACTGCACAGAGCATCGCGTACAGCAGAGCAAT
Organism: Pelodytes ibericus; assembly: GCA_036172795.1. NCBI lineage: Eukaryota > Metazoa > Chordata > Amphibia > Anura > Pelodytidae > Pelodytes > Pelodytes ibericus. Next base: position 195,695,347 of record CM069863.1, read on the forward strand.
GTTTGTTTCCTTGCAGAGCATCTAAGATGTAAGGATCACTGCATGTCAAACTTTGCAGCGTCTCGCGTAGGCTGTGCCGCTGTGTTTAGCATGCCCAGCCATGTGATAGTTGTTGCTTGGAACATTTTATCTGCTAGCGCTGGCTGGTGCAGATAAACTAGTATAGTGGTCTGCGGCAGACACATGTAGAGGGGGTGCTCCACAGGACCCCTTGTGGGCAGACTAGTCTATATTATTATCATCGCCATGGTGGGGCGACTGATCTGTATTATTATCATCTTTTCGGCGGCGGGGAGACCGGTCTGGATCATCTTCTCGGCGGCGGGGAGACCGGTCTGGATCATCTTCTCGGCGGCGGGGAGACCGATCTGGATCATCTTCTCGGCGGCGGGGAGACCGATCTGGATCATCTTCTCGGCGGCGGGGAGACCGGTCTGGATCATCTTCTCGGCGGCGGGGAGACTGGTCTGGATCATCTTCTCGGCGGCGGGGAGACTGGTCTGGATCATCTTCTCGGCGGCGGGGAGACCGGTCTGGATCATCTTCTCGGCGGCGGGGAGACCGGTCTGGATCATCTTCTCGGCGGCGGGGAGACCGGTCTGGATCATCTTCTCGGCGGCGGGGAAACCGATCTGGATCATCTTCTCGGCGGCGGGGAGACTGGTCTGGATCATCTTCTCGGCGGCGGGGAAACCGATCTGGATCATCTTCTCGGTGGCGGGGAGACCGGTCTGGATCATCTTCTCGGCGGCGGGGAGACCGGTCTGGATCATCTTCTCGGCGGTGGGGAGACTGGTCTGGATCATCTTCTCGGCGGCGGGGAGACTGGTCTGGATCATCTTCTCGGCGGCGGGGAAACCGATCTGGATCATCTTCTCGGCGGCGGGGAGACCGGTCTGGATCATCTTCTCGGCGGCGGGGAGACCGGTCTGGATCATCTTCTCGGCGGCGGGGAGACCGGTCTGGATCATCTTCTCGGCGGCGGGGAGACCGGTCTGGATCATCTTCTCGGCGGCGGGGAGACCGGTCTGGATCATCTTCTCGGCGGCGGGGAGACCGGTCTGGATCATCTTCTCGGCGGCGGGGAGACCGGTCTGGATCATCTTCTCGGCGGCGGGGAGACCGGTCTGGATCATCTTCTCGGCGGTGGGGAGACCGGTCTGGATCATCTTCTCGGCGGCGGGGAGACCTCCTGCTACCACTTATGTACAGTGTACTAGGAGATGATGTATTATATTCTGGCATTAAAGCATTTCTATATAAACTGCCTACACTTGATCTTATTTTTTAGCTTCTTTTTTTGCTAACAGTTGTTGACCTTAAAAGTAACCAAGTTGGAAAAATTCTCCTATTCAGCCATACTTCTGACACTGCTATTTTGGCTTAAAGGGACAGTCTGGTCCCCAAACTCACTTTGGTGCAAGATGAAGATCACTGCTTGTATAGTGCCCAGGGTTTATCCCTGTGTAATTTGATGCAGGCATTTTGTATAAATCACATGTTTAATATTTGACTCAAGCCCTCCCCAGTGATTACTCTGCATGGTTACTGCAGGTGCGGCAGCACTGATTATATAGACACTGAGGATATAAAGATTTTATTCATTTAGTCACTTTCTGTACTGCTAGAATAGAATACATTGTGTGGACTGTGATAAAATTGGTATTGTACACAAAGCATTAATATTTGGAAGGAGCATTTTGGGCACACGACATTCACATTAAATTACGCTGAAAAAAAGACACTTCCCTGTTTAAGGGGAAGATCCGGTGCTCAAAATGCACCATGTACTTTAAAATTTGGTATTTTACTATTTGCATTGGTTAAAGTAAGAGAGACTCAGTTAGGTCTTGCAGCTAATGAGGACACCCACTCTCCCTAGCCGTGAGGGTTTTTTTCTGTCCAGCAGCAGGAACCAAGAGAAATGTGTCCGCTTCATTTGATTGGAATTTCCTGTGTCACTGGTTATGTCGTTAGATAGAGTGCTGCACTGGGAGGGCCCTCACCCTACAAGTTCATGATAACTATACAGTCACAGGGATTAGGCCAGGTACACACAGCAACAACCTAAATGTGATGAGATCATTAGCCCTCTCTCCGAGGTACAGGGGTCCCAATTAAAGGGTAATGGTTATTTTTCTGCACATAATAAATTGAATCATTATTACAGCGTACAGTAAAACCTTATGCTAACCCTTAATTTATTCTAATTTAATTGTAACCCTATCCCTTATGCTAACCCTAATTTAATTGTAACCCTAACAATTATTCTAACCCTAGATTTTAGCTAATTAAGTCTTTTTTTCACTGCAATGTTGCTCACTGCCTCTAGGGGCAGTCTAGCAACAGCATCAGAGCGATGGAAGTAAATACCTTTAGTAATTATTTTGTTACTGAGCCACCACCCTGATTGCTAAGCTAACAAATGACATACATTCTGAAATTACAAACGGGGATCAGGTCCCACCAAATGTGCTCAATACAAAATGTGTGCAACTTAAAGCACAATAAAATGAACTACCCCCATAAAGGCAAACCCAGCCTCAAGTGCTCAGAGATCATGTTTATAGACAGACTGGACAGGACCAGGGAATTTATATAGGGCAGAAAACCCAAATACGGTAATAGATAGTGCACCCCAATAAATCAAGGTCACAAGGGTCTGTATGAAATGGTATATTTTGAAAATAAGAATATATATATATATAATAAACATACAGACTGCATCTCTGCTGAGTGGACTCAGACTTACAGGCTCCCACCAGGAAAGATAAAATGCAGACAAGTGATGGGATTCAATGCTATAGTGGTCCCATAGAAAGCCGTCTCCTGACGCGTTTCGCAGAGTATGAGAAATAATGTCTGAAAAAGAGAGATCCTATTCAGCTCCCATAGATAGAAACAGGGCTGGCTTGTCTTATATATACTTACTTTATTCAATACGCTCACATATGGTAATGGAACTATGGGTAAAACTCAAAGTGCGCATGGGTTAAAAAACCTCAATGGGCTGCAAACAGGACCCCCATGTCTGGATGAAGTGCACAGATGAGATTACAGCAGCTTCAATATAATACAATTAATTTATAAATACAGCACTTTCTCAGGAGACCTTGGCATGGTATATATACCCCTCCAACTGCCCGAAATCAGTTCTGTCTCTCTAACCCTTAAGGACCAGAGCCATTTTTTAATATGTGTTTGTTGAAATGTAATTAAACTCTGTCATTTAACGCTCCCATACAAGTTATATGTAGTTTTTTAAAGGACAGTTACTTTCTTTTGATACCCTATTCACATAAATAATCTACAATTTAGTATTAACCCCTTAGTGACGACATTTTGACCTTGAGGACACAGCCATATTGCCGGAGCATGCAGCATCCGGCAATATGGCGCCCACGATCGCTCCGTCAGAGCTCGTTTCACCGCAGGATGTGTCAGACAGGTCCATTGTCGCAAAGGGGTTAAAAAAAAACACAAATAAAAGGGTAACATTTTTTTTCCACATTATTCTTCCAATAATCTACACAAGTTGTGCAACACCAACCCATCTTATCCCAACTAATTAACTAACTAATAAAAATATAGGTTCCCACCCCCCTATCCCCCCAGTGCAATGTTACTAGTCAGAGCCATAATAATCACAGACCGGGTTTGCAGGGGTTAACTGTAATTACATTAATATATTACAATAACTATTTATTAAAAAGAACTTTAAAATTGCAAAAATGAAAACAAATTTGGAAAAACAAAATGAGGGCCATAAAGAGGAAGGAAACTGATCAGCAAGGAAAGGGTTAACTTTATTAGTTTTACAGGAAGTGTTTATTTCTTTATTTTTGCTTCCAGGTCAGTCAGGGAGTGAGTTAGGGTCAGCGTGTGACACATTGATTTGCATGTTATCACGCGATCACATGGCGGGAAACCTGCCGATCAGGTCCAGGCTCTGCCTCAGATGTGAGACTGAGTACTGGACCCATTTCAGACCAGCTGGAGGTTCGTGGTATTTTACCGGCAGGCTGGTAATAAAATGGCTTCCTGTCAATTTGGAGTCGATGGAGACAGTAGCAAGGCCGGTATTTTTTGTGGAAAAGGTAGCCCAGTCCTGCCTTGTATCCCAGCCCAGACCTGTATCCCTGCCCTGTCTTGTTGCCCTGCCCTGCCCTGTATCCCAGCCCTGTCCTGCCCTGTATCCCAGCCCTGTATACCTGCCCTGCACTGTACCTTCCCTGTATCCCAGCCCTGCCCTGAATCCCAGCCCTGTGCCCCTGCCTTGTATCCCAGCCCTGCCGTGTATCCCTGCCCTGCCCTGTATCCCAGCCCTGTATCCCAGCCCTGTATACCTGCCCTGCACTGTACCTTCCCTGTATCCCAGCCCTGCCCTGAATCCCAGCCCTGTGCCCCTGCCTTGTATCCCAGCCCTGCCGTGTATCCCTGCCCTGTCCTGTATCCCAGCCCTGCCCTGTATCCCAGCCCTGCCTTGTATCCCAGCCCAGCCCTGTACCCCTGCCTTGTATCCCAGCCCTGCCGTGTATCCCTACCTTGCCCTACCCTGTACCCCTGTCCAGCATCCCTGCCCTGCTTTGTATCCCAGCCCTGCCTTGTATCCCAGCCCTGCACTGTACCCCTGCCCTGTGTCCAAGCCCTTCCCTGCCCTGCCCTGCCCTGTATCCCTGCCCTGCCCTGTATCCCAGCCCTTTACCCCTGTCTTGTATCCCAGCCCTGTATCAGTGCCCTGTCCTGTACCCCTGCCCTGCCCTGTATCCCAGCCCTGCCCTGTACCCCTGCCCTGCCTTCTATCCCTGCCCTGTATCCCAGCCATGCACTGTACCCCTGCCCTGTGTCCAAGCCCTGCCCTGCATCCCATCCCTGTGCCCCTGTCTTGTATCCCAGCCCTGTATTAGTGCCCTGCACTGTACCCCTGCCCTGTATCCCAGCCCTGTACCCCTGTCTTGTATCCCAGCCCTGTATCAGTGCCCTGTCCTGTACCCCTGCCCTGCACTGTACCCCTGCCCTGTGTCCAAGCCCTGCCCTGCCCTGCATCCCAGCCCTGTACCCCTGTCTTGTATCCCAGACCTGTATCAGTGCCCTGCCCTGTACCCCTGCCCTGCCCTGTATCCCAGCCCTGTACCCCTGTCTTGTATCCCAGCCCTGTATCAGTGCCCTGTCCTGCCCTGTATCCCTGCCCTGCCCTGTACTGTACCCCTGCCCTATATCCCAGCCCTGTACCCCTGCCCTGTATCCCAGCCCTGGCTTGTATCCCAGCCCAGCCCTGTACCCCTGCCTTGTATCCCAGCCCTACCGTGTATCCCTGCCTTGCCCTGTATCCCAGCCCTGCACCCCTGCCCTGTATCCCAGCCCTGCACCCCTGCCCTGTATCCCAGCCCTGTTCTGCCCTATATCCCAGCCCTGTACCCCTGCCCTGTATCCCAGCCCTGCCTTGTATCCCAGCCCAGCCCTGTACCCCTGCCTTGTATCCCAGCCCTGCCGTGTATCCCTGCCTTGCCCTGTATCCCTGCCTTGCCCTGTATCCCAGCCCTGCCCTGTATCCCAGCCCTGCATCCCTGCCCTGCCTTGTATCCCAGCCCTGTACTGTACCCCTGTCTTGTGTCCAAGCCCTGCCCTGCCCTGTATCCCAGCCCTGTAATCCTGTCTTGTATCCCAGCCCTGTCCTGTACCCCTGCCCTGTATCCCTGCCCTGCCCTGTATCCCAGCCCTGCACTGTACCCCTACCCTGTGTCCAAGCTCTGCCCTGCCCTGTATCCCAGCCCTGCCCTGTATACCAGCCCTGCACTGTATCCCTGCCCTGCCTTGTATCCCAGCCCTGCACTGTACCCCTGCCCTGTGTCCAAGCCCTGCCCTGCATCCCAGCCCTGTACCACTGTCTTGTATCCCAGCCCTGTGTCAGTGCCCTGTCCTGTACCCCTGCCCTGTCCTGTACCCCTGCCCTGTCCTGTACCCCTGCCCTGTCCTGTACCCCTGCCCTGTCCTGTATCCCAGCCCTGCCCTGTATCCCAGCCCTGCCCTGTATCCCAGCCCTGCCCTGTATCCCAGCCCTGCCCTGTATCCCAGCCCTGCCCTGTATCCCAGCCCTGTATCTTGTATCCCAGCCCTGTATCAGTGCCCTGCACTGTAGCCCTGCCCTGTATCCCAGCCCTGTACCCCTGTCTTGTATCCCAGCCCTGTATCAGTGCCCTGTCCTGTATCCCAGCCCTGCCCTGTTGCCCTGTACCCCTGCCCTGTTGCCCTGTACCCCTGCCCTGTTGCCCTGTACCCCTGCCCTGTTGCCCTGTACCCCTGCCCTGTATCCCAGCCCTGTCCTATATTCCAGCCCTGCCCTGTATCCCTGCCCTGTACCCCTACCCTGTCGTCCTGTACCCCTGCCCTATCGCCCTGTACCTTGCCCTGTACCCCTGCCCTGTTGCCCTGTACCCCTGCCCTGTCGCCCTGTACCCCTGCCCTATCCCTGCCTTGCCCTGTATCCCAGCCCTGCACCCCTGCCCTGTATCCCAGCCCTGTTCTGCCCTATATCCCAGCCCTGTACCCCTGCCCTGTATCCCAGCCCTGCCTTGTATCCCAGCCCAGCCCTGTACCCCTGCCTTGTATCCCAGCCCTGCCGTGTATCCCTGCCTTGCCCTGTATCCCTGCCTTGCCCTGTATCCCTGCCTTGCCCTGTATCCCAGCCCTGCCCTGTATCCCTGCCCTGCTTTGTATCCCTGCCTTGTATCCCAGCCCTGTACTGTACCCCTGTCTTGTGTCCAAGCCCTGCCCTGCCCTGTATCCCAGCCCTGTACCCCTGTCTTGTATCCCAGCCCTGTCCTGTACCCCTGCCCTGTATCCCTGCCCTGCCCTGTATCCCAGCCCTGCACTGTACCCCTACCCTGTGTCCAAGCTCTGCGCCGCCCTGTATCCCAGCCCTGCCCTGTATACCAGCCCTGCACTGTATCCCAGCCCTGCCTTGTATCCCAGCCCTGCACTGTACCCCTGCCCTGTGTCCAAGCCCTGCCCTGCATCCCAGCCCTGTACCACTGTCTTGTATCCCAGCCCTGTGTCAGTGCCCTGTCCTGTACCCCTGCCCTGCCCTGTATCCCAGCCCTGCCCTGTATCCCAGCCCTGTATCTTGTATCCCAGCCCTGTATCAGTGCCCTGCCCTGTATCCCAGCCCTGTACCCCTGTCTTGTATCCCAGCCCTGTACCCCTGTCTCGTATCCCAGCCCTGTATCAGTGCCCTGTCCTGTATCCCAGCCCTGCCCTGTACCCCTGCCCTGTTGCCCTGTACCCCTGCCCTGTATCCCAGCCCTGCCCTGTCTCCCTGCCCTGTACCCCTACCCTGTCGCCCTGTACCCCTGCCCTATCGCCCTGTACCCCTGCCCTGTCGCCCTGTACCCCTGCCCTGTCGCCCTGTACCCCTGCCCTGTCGCCCTGTACCCCTGCCCTGTCGCCCTGTACCCCTGGCCCTGTACCCCTGCCCTGTCGCCCTGTACCCCTGTCCTGTCGCCCTGTACCCCTGGCCCTGTACCCCTGCCCTGTCGCCCTGTACCCCTGCCCTGCACTGTACCCCTACCCTGTGTCCAAGCTCTGCCCTGCCCTGTATCCCAGCCCTGCCCTGTATACCAGCCCTGCCCTGTATACCAGCCCTGCCTTGTATCCCAGCCCTGCACTGTACCCCTGCCCTGTGTCCAAGCCCTGCCCTGCATCCCAGCCCTGTACCACTGTCTTGTATCCCAGCCCTGTGTCAGTGCCCTGTCCTGTACCCCTGCCCTGTCCTGTACCCCTGCCCTGTCCTGTACCCCTGCCCTGCCCTGTATCCCAGCCCTGCCCTGTATCCCAGCCCTGCCCTGTATCCCAGCCCTGCCCTGTATCCCAGCCCTGCCCTGTATCCCAGCCCTGCCCTGTATCCCAGCCCTGTATCTTGTATCCCAGCCCTGTATCAGTGCCCTGCACTGTAGCCCTGCCCTGTATCCCAGCCCTGTACCCCTGTCTTGTATCCCAGCCCTGTATCAGTGCCCTGTCCTGTATCCCAGCCCTGCCCTGTTGCCCTGTACCCCTGCCCTGTTGCCCTGTACCCCTGCCCTGTTGCCCTGTACCCCTGCCCTGTTGCCCTGTACCCCTGCCCTGTATCCCAGCCCTGTCCTATATTCCAGCCCTGCCCTGTACCCCTACCCTGTCGTCCTGTACCCCTGCCCTATCGCCCTGTACCCTGCCCTGTTGCCCTGTACCCCTGCCCTGTCGCCCTGTACCCCTGCCCTATCCCTGCCTTGCCCTGTATCCCAGCCCTGCACCCCTGCCCTGTATCCCAGCCCTGTTCTGCCCTATATCCCAGCCCTGTACCCCTGCCCTGTATCCCAGCCCTGCCTTGTATCCCAGCCCAGCCCTGTACCCCTCCCTTGTATCCCAGCCCTGCCGTGTATCCCTGCCTTGCCCTGTATCCCTGCCTTGCCCTGTATCCCAGCCCTGCCCTGTACCCCTGCCCTGCTTTGTATCCCTGCCTTGTATCCCAGCCCTGTACTGTACCCCTGTCTTGTGTCCAAGCCCTGCCCTGCCCTGCCCTGTATCCCAGCCCTGTACCCCTGTCTTGTATCCCAGCCCTGTCCTGTACCCCTGCCCTGTATCCCTGCCCTGCCCTGTATCCCAGCCCTGCACTGTACCCCTACCCTGTGTCCAAGCTCTGCCCTGCCCTGTATCCCAGCCCTGCCCTGTATCCCAGCCCTGCCCTGTATCCCAGCCCTGCCCTGTATCCCAGCCCTGCACTGTATCCCAGCCCTGCCTTGTATCCCAGCCCTGCACTGTACCCCTGCCCTGTGTCCAAGCCCTGCCCTGCATCCCAGCCCTGTACTACTGTCTTGTATCCCAGCCCTGTGTCAGTGCCCTGTCCTGTACCCCTGCCCTGCCCTGTATCCCAGCCCTGCCCTGTATCCCAGCCCTGTATCTTGTATCCCAGCCCTGTATCTTGTATCCCAGCCCTGTATCAGTGCCCTGCCCTGTATCCCTGCCCTGTATCCCTGCCCTGTATCCCAGCCCTGTACCCCAGCCCTGTACCCCTGTCTTGTATCCCAGCCCTGTATCAGTGCCCTGTCCTGTATCCCAGCCCTGCCCTGTACCCCTGCCCTGTTGCCCTGTATCCCAGCCCTACCCTGTCGCCCTGTACCCCTGCCCTATCACCCTGTACCCCTACCCTGTCGCCCTGTACCCCTGCCCTGTCGCCCTGTACCCCTGCCCTGTCGCCCTGTACCCCTGCCCTGTCGCCCTGTACCCCTGCCCTGTCGCCCTGTACCCCTGGCCCTGTACCCCTGCCCTGTCGCCCTGTACCCCTGTCCTGTCGCCCTGTACCCCTGGCCCTGTACCCCTGCCCTGTCGCCCTGTACCCCTGCCCTGTCGCCCTGTACCCCTGCCCTGTCGCCCTGTACCCCTACCCTGTCGCCCTGTACCCCTGCCCTGTCGCCCTGTACCCCTGCCCTGTCGCCCTGTACCCCTGCCCTGTCGCCCTGTACCCTTGGCCCTGTACCCCTGCCCTGTCGCCCTGTACCCCTGCCCTGTCGCCCTGTACCCCTGCCCTGTCGCCCTGTACCCCTGCCCTGTCGCCCTGTACCCCTGTCGCCCTGTACCCCTGTCGCCCTGTACCCCTGTCCTGTCGCCCTGTACCCCTGGCCCTGTACCCCTGTCCTGTCGCCCTGTACCCCTGGCCCTGTACCCCTGCCCTGTCGCCCTGTACCCCTGTCCTGTCGCCCTGTACCCCTGGCCCTGTACCCCTGCCCTGTCGCCCTGTACCCCTGTCCTGTCGCCCTGTACCCCTGGCCCTGTACCCCTGTCGCCCTGTACCCCTGTCGCCCTGTACCCCTGTCCTGTCGCCCTGTACCCCTGGCCCTGTACCCCTGGCCCTGTACCCCTGCCCCCCTGGCCCTGTACCCCTGCCCTGTCGCCCTGTACCCCTGCCCTGTCGCCCTGTACCCCTGCCCTGTCGCCCTGTACCCCTGCCCTGTCGCCCTGTACCCCTGCCCTGTCGCCCTGTACCCCTGTCGCCCTGTACCCCTGTCGCCCTGTACCCCTGCCCTGTCGCCCTGTACCCCTGTCTTGTATCCCAGCCCTGTCGCCCTGTCCTGTCGCCCTGTACCCCTGTACCCCTGCCCTGTCGCCCTGTATCCATATAAGTAATAAATGGACAATATATGAAATCTAATCCAATGATTAGATGAGATGTATATACCTTCCCTGTCCTGTCCCTATATGTGTATGTGTAACCTACCCAGTGACCCTAATAGGAGATCATCTCTAGTAATATGAGGCGCGGGGCGGGGTTAGCATATATTATCAGGTACTATTAATGAGATGGGCGGGGCTATAGGAATGATCACGTGAGGTAACTGACATGTGGGCAATCTCCAAGACAAGCGATCACATGACTGGAAGCAGCCAATGGCGTTCTTGGCTTGTCACCATGCAAGATGGCGCCTGATGATAAGGCGGAGCAAGATGGCGTCTAAAAAAGGCGGAGCAAGATGGCGGCCAAGGAGCCGGTGGCCGGGTCAGTAGAATGGCGAGGTGGCCCGGCTCTGTGACAAAATGGAGGTAGCGGGGGCCAGTGAGGGCCCCTGGAAAAATAGCAAGAGCTCCGCCCCCGCGGTGAGTACACGCCAGCAAAGGAAGGGTTAAACCGTGACTTCGGGACGTTTTTCTCAGCACTGAAAGGGTTAACTGTGTATATATTGTGTGCCCCCCCGTAACAGAGAGGGGTGTCTGGGGGGGGTACAGACCCCTGGAATACCCAGCACTGAAAGGGTTAACTGTGTATATATTGTGTGCCCCCCTAACAGAGAGGGGTGTCTGGGGGGTACAGACCCCTGGAATACCCAGCACTGAAAGGGTTAACTGTGTATATATTGTGGGCCCCCCCGTAACAGAGAGGGGTGTCTGGGGGGGGTACAGACCCCTGGAATACCCAGCACTGAAAGGGTTAACTGTGTATATATTGTGTGCCCCCCTAACAGAGAGGGGTGTCTGGGGGGGGTACAGACCCCTGGAATACCCAGCACTGAAAGGGTTAACTGTGTATATATTGTGGGCCCCCCTAACAGAGAGGGGTGTCTGGGGGGTACAGACCCCTGGAATACCCAGCACTGAAAGGGTTAACTGTGTATATATTGTGGGCCCCCCTAACAGAGAGGGGTGTCTGGGGGGTACAGAACTCTGGAATACCCAGCACTGAAAGGGTTAACTGTGTATATATTGTGTGCCCCCCGTAACAGAGAGGGGTGTCTGGGGGCTACAGACCCCTGGAATACCCAGCACGGAAAGGGTTAACTGTGTATATATTGTGTGCCCCCGTAACAGAGAGGGGTGTCTGGGGGCTACAGACCCCTGGAATACCCAGCACGGAAAGGGTTAACTGTGTATATATTGTGTGCCCCCCTAACAGAGAGGGGTGTCTGGGGGGGGTACAGACCCCTGGAATACCCAGCACTGAAAAGGATAACTGTGTATATATTGTGGGCCCCCCTAACAGAGAGGGGTGTATGGGGGGCATAGACCCCTGAATTACCCAGAGCTGAAATGGTTCTGTGTCTGAGCAGGGAGACCCTCATATTACCTCCACCTGAAATTCACTGTCCGGCAGAGGCATTCTTGCCCCTCCACCTGGGGTAATAATGCTTCTATTACCGGGCTGCCTGCTGGCGTGGCTTCCCGACATGATGGCTGCCGAAAGACCACGCCCCACAGTACCTGAGTCATCTACAGCACCTGGTAGCATCTTAAGCTCACCTACATTCCCACCAGTTGGCACTGAGGCTCCCTAAATGGGTCTTCCATCTCACACGCGAAGACTCGGCAAAAAAGAGCCACCCAAAGTAGCACCCATCTTCAGAAAGCTGCCTCCGACTCCGTCCCGGAAATCCCACCACCAGACAGGACCTCCAGGAGATTTTCACTCCACTACAAACCTGTATCCGTGATTGGGACGGCTCTGAAGGAGGTGCGTAAGGATATCTCAGCATTACAAGCCACGAGCTCAAAGCACACGGAGCAATTCAATGTGTCATCCTCCGACTGTGACCAACGACGCATTGGATCTCCACCACAGAGCCGCGACACTCGAGCTGGGCCTGGAAGACCTGGGCAATCACTCGAGGCGAAATAACAATCGGTCTGACAGAGACTGTTGGGGTGCAGGCGCTTCCGACGGCCCTCCACCAAATGTTCCTGGACCTGGTGCCAAATATACCACCTGAGCGCCTGCTCCTCGACAGGGCCCACAGAGCGCCCATCGGGATCCCAACCCCTGAGATATTATCATACGCTTCCATTACCATCAGACAAAAGAAGAAATTATGCGTACCGCCCGTCGGACCCCCCAAAATATGTTGGGGTTCCGGTCCAAGTCTTCCCAGATCTGGAGCCGATGACCCTATATAAAAGAAGGCAATAGAAATCGCTGACGGATCTGCTGAGGGCTGCCGGCATCAAGTATGCATGGGGAAGTACCAAAGTGTTCTCCTCCTATGAGGACCTACAAGCATTTACTGACATTCTGCCCAACCGCACCAGGGTACGAGCCCAGTCTCCCACCACAGGCCCGATGGGCCTCCCTCCAAGGATCTCCGAGGGATACATTTTGATCAGCATTACCCGAGGAACTCTGCCCGGCCTACTGCAGGACAATCCCTGGCTTGTTTCTATGGTTGTTTATCTGTTCTTCTGGCCCAGGCGGATCAAGACATCGCTGGACTGCTTATAGTTATTGCAGCTCGTCAGGATCCGGGACGCTTCATCTCCGCTCTAACCGAAGATCCGCTAAGTGCCTTCAATCTTTACCTTTTTATTACGCATGTTATTATATGTAGCAAGTCTGCTTTATCTGTAACGGGTTGCCCCCACGCAGGGCTCAGTAGCAGCCAACCCAGTTTAAGTTTGTATTGTGTCTTAGTGGCTAAGACGTAGAGCACAACCTGCCACCACAGGGACTAGGAACCGTCAGCACCCAAAGTTTAACCTCTTCCTCGCCCCTCACTACAATCTCAGGGTACTTAATGCCTGATTCCCAGGCCAGAGCCCAATAGAGGTGGCATTTTCGCACACGTTCACCCGTAGTTTGGCTTCCTATAAAGGAACACCCATAGCTCATCACTCCCGACCCGACACCGGATGGCTCCAAGTAGGACCCCTAGCTAGACCTTAAAGGGGGATCATGATACGGAGATCCCGACTCCCTCAGACCGGGACAACTGGTCATATATCTCCCCGACACTCCCCAATGCACGCGATCTTGGGGTCCTTAGCACCACCAAAGGATTTCGGCCCAGGTTTCCTGGTAGCGCCCCAGTGCCTGGATTGAAGTATCAGTCCCCCAAATAAATGTTGGGAGTCTGATAGCTCTACCCCACGACACAATTAAGGGATCATTTCTCTCCAGCTCTCCTTTGCTTAAGACTCTTTAGACTAATGTCTCATTTGTACCGCAAAGCATTTTAACGGTTACTGTATACAAGTGATTTGATTTTGTATTGATTTTCACTGTTTCTGTTTCTGTTATTGTATATACATTAATATTTGCTTTTGTACCGCGATTTCTGCAGCAACATGTAATCGCCTACTCTACTCTCCTCCCCTTAAGGACTGGCCACTCGAGTAAGTCCAGTCTATATCCTTGTGTGTTGTTCCACACACACACACCCTTTTTTTTCTCTCTCTCTTTCTTTCTTCTCTCTTCTTTTCCTCTCCTCTATCTCTTTTATCTTACTCCCCCCTGCTCCCCCTCCCCTGATCACCGAACATTCTGACTTTACTTACCATTTTGTCCATTAACGCCCACGGCCTTAATACCCCGCAAAAACGCAGATCACTCCTTCGCCATCTACATTCTAAACATACGGATATTGCTCTGATACAGGAGACTCATTTTCCTGGACCCAAAGCCCCCACTCTTAGAGATCGTAAATACCCCACTTGTTTCACAGCTAACCACGCAGTTGGTGGAGTGGCAATCTTAATCGGAAACTCCTGCCCGATCACGTTCACCTCCTCTGACCTGGCGGGCCGCTATCTGTTTGATTCTGGACAGATGGGCATGCACACACTAGCTTTCCTAGATGTCTATCCTCCAGGGGTCCCAGATACATTTTTTTTTTTTAGACATCTCTCTCTGCTTTTCTGTCCTCACACCCCACTGACAAGCTTGTCGTGGGAGGGGATTTCACCGCAACCATGATACCGAGCCTAGATAGATCCTCCGCTCTCACGGCAACCAACCCACACCCTTCAGACAAATATCTATTAAATGTTCAGCTAAGAGATTTTGCTTCAACTTCATCGGTCCGGGATGCGCCCCTGGTTGGAAAAGATCTGTATGGGCTCTCCCAGGCAAAAGAAGCTTATCTCACACCTCTACTCTGAGCTCACATTGACCACCCAAGGCCCAACGTTAGCCTACATAGCTGCATGGGAAAGAGATGTAGTCAGACCCATCGATAGGGAAGACTGGATTGCTATCTAGGACAATACTTCAAACATTTCTATATGTACCTCTCACAAAGAACAAACCTATAAAACTCTCATGCGCTGGTATACGTTCCCATCACAGCTTTCTAAAATGCACGTTACCCATTCTCCCCTCTGCTGGAAAAACTGTGGGGCGATAGGTACTTATTACCACACCTGGTGGGCTTGTCCACGACGTCAAACCTTCTGGAAACAAGTTGAGAACTTCTCACTGGACCCGTGCATCTTCCTCCTGTCCCAACCAATCGATTCTTGCACCTCTAAAGAAACCGCCTTATTTCTAGAATAGCATTAGCGGCACGCAGGGCCAAACTTGGAAACAATCCCAGGTCCCATCCCTCTCCACGGTGATAACGCTGGTCAATGAGGTGATTGACATGGAGCAGCTAACTGCGTACCTACATGACATTGATAATGTATGTTATGATTATATTCGTTGGCTTATTTCAAAGTGACTCCATTAATTTGGACACTTACCTTCGTTCTTTGTATTACTGATGTGAAGTGTTTGCTGTCATACATGTGTGTCCTGGTTCTTTGGGTGGGGGGCTTCCCTCTCGGTTTAGTTCTTATCCAGCTTGGGCCAGGTTTAGTTGGATCTGGTCTGTGTTTCTCCTTTGCATAGTGTTAGTTCTGTGTTTACTGTACACAGCGGCCGGGTTATATACCTGTGTGCACTTGTTACATTAGTCTGTCTTTTCAAGGAGAGTACATTGTGTGCCACTGGTATGTGCCTGTTTGATATCACCCTGGGCACTGTGGATCTTCCACCTCCCACCTCTGTGAGGGCCACGGTAAGAGGGACTGGGGCAGTTCATTTCCTTAGTAACCTAGTGATTCCCACATTATTTTCAATCCCTGGGCCTATGCAGTTTGGACTGTACGCTCTGACGTCTCAAAAATTTAGCAGGGGGCGGAAAATGCGATTTTATTATTTTTTTACTTTCTTCATTTTGCTTAATCATGCATATTTCACCCCCCCCCCCCCCCCCCAAAAAAAAACATATAGTAGATTTAATGCTGCTTGCTTCAGCAAAGGGGTTAAAAGTGGGCACGAGTGCAGCTGGACCTTATAAAAGATTCCGTGTCTCCATGTCCTGCTTTGACCATTCCCTGTCTTTTGTTGTGTTTTGGATGCTGTGTCCAGGATTCCTCATCAATATACTGTGTTCTTCCAGCAGGCTCAGGAACTCTGCCCTGGGGTCAACAAACAGCCGTACGTCTGCGAGACAGGGTATTGCTGCGGGGAGACGGGATGCTGTACCTACTACTATGAATTGTGGTGTAAGTGACACTCTATTTCTTTTCTGTACATGTTTGTCTTGCTGCGGGTTACACTCTCCTGGGACAGTAGCGCCCTCTCCCCTGCGGGTTACATTCTCCTGGGACAGTAGCGCCCTCTCCCCTGCGGGTTACACTCTCCTGGGACAGTAGTGCCCTCTCCCCTGCGGGTTACATTCTCCTGGGACAGTAGTGCCCTCTCCCCTGCGGGTTACACTCTCCTGGGACAGTAGTGCCCTCTCCCCTGCGGGTTACACTCTCCTGGGACAGTAGCGCCCTCTCCCCTGCGGGTTACACTCTCCTGGGACAGTAGTGCCCTCTCCCCTGCGGGTTACATTCTCCTGGGACAGTAGCGCCCTCTCCCCTGCGGGTTACACTCTCCTGGGACAGTAGTGCCCTCTCCCCTGCGGGTTACATTCTCCTGGGACAGTAGTGCCCTCTCCCCTGCGGGTTACACTCTCCTGGGACAGTAGCGCCCTCTCCTCTGCGGGTTACACACTCCTGGGACAGTAGCGCCCTCTCCCCTGCGGGTTACACTCTCCTGGGACAGTAGCGCCCTCTCCCCTGCGGGTTACACTCTCCTGGGACAGTAGCGCCCTCTCCCCTGCGGGTTACACTCTCCTGGGACAGTAGCGCCCTCTCCCCTGCGGGTTACACTCTCCTGGGACAGTAGTGCCCTCTCCCCTGCGGGTTACACTCTCCTGGGACAGTAGTGCCCTCTCCCCTGCGGGTTACACACTCCTGGGACAGTAGTGCCCTCTCCCCTGCGGGTTACACTCTCCTGGGACAGTAGTGCCCTCTCCCCTGCGGGTTACACTCTCCTGGGACAGTAGTGCCCTCTCCCCTGCGGGTTACACTCTCCTGGGACAGTAGGGCCCACTCCCCTGCGGGTTACACTCTCCTGGGACAGTAGGGCCCTCTCCCCTGCGGGTTACACTCTCCTGGGACAGTAGCGCCCTCTCCCCTGCGGGTTACACTCTCCTGGGACAGTAGCGCCCTCTCCCCTGCGGGTTACACACTCCTGGGACAGTAGCGCCCTCTCCCCTACGGGTTACACTCTCCTGGGACAGTAGCGCCCTCTCCCCTGTGGGTTACACTCTCCTGGGACAGTAGCGCCCTCTCCCCTGCGGGTTACACTCTCCTGGGACAGTAGCGCCCTCTCCCCTGCGGGTTACACTCTCCTGGGACAGTAGCGCCCTCTCCCTTGCGGGTTACACTCTCCTGGGACAGTAGCGCCCTCTCCCCTGCGGGTTACACTCTCCTGGGACAGTAGCGCCCTCTCCCCTGCGGGTTACACTCTCCTGGGACAGTAGCGCCCTCTCCCCTGCGGGTTACACTCTCCTGGGACAGTAGCGCCCTCTCCCCTGCGGGTTACACTCTCCTGGGACAGTAGCGCCCTCTCCCCTGCGGGTTACACTCTCCTGGGACAGTAGCGTCCATCTCTTATCTTGTTCCTTTCTTCCTGCTGGGAAATAGTTTCCTTCTGTCTCGTCCTCCAGGGTTCTGGCTCCTGTGGTCGACACTGATCCTCTTGAGTTGCTGCTGTGCGTATCGCCATCGCCGGGCCAAGTTGCGCCAGCAGCATCAGCAGAGGCAGCGTGAGATCAACCTCATTGCTTACCAGCGTGCCTACAATTACCCACCTTCAATGCTGGACCTCCGTAAGTCTGTTACTAACCCTGATACTCGCATGCCTTACTTGCCCCCCACCTGCTTTCCTCTGCTTAAAGAGACAGTTTAGTATAACACTCACTCTGGTGCAAGATGAAGATCGCTGCTTGTATAGTGCCCAGGGTTTATCCCTGTGTAATTTAATGCAGGCATTCTGTGTAAATCACATGTTTAATATTTGACTCAAGCCCTCCCCAGTGATTACTCTGCATGGTTACTGCAGGTGCGGCAGCACTGATTATATAGACACTGAGTATATAAAGTTTGTTTCATTTAGTCACTTCCTGTGCTGCTAGAAAAGAATACATTGTGTGGACTGTGATACACAGGCTCTTGTACACAGTAGGATCTCTTAACAGTGCAACACATTGTCTGATACATCACTAGAGAATTTATTCTCATTGGTTCCTGCAGCAAAAAAAAAAGGAAATCTCTATCAGGGGGCGGACATGTTGTTTAGAAGCTTTGCTCGGTATAGCTCTATCAGGGGGCACACATGTTGTTTTATAAGCTTTGCTCGGTATAGCTCTATCAGGGGGCACACATGTTGTTTAGAAGCTTTGCTCTGTATAGCTCTATGAGGGGGCACACATGTTGTGTACAATCTTTGCTCGGTATAGCTCTATCAGGGGGCGCACATGTTTAGCATCTTTGTGCGTCCCCTGATAGTAGGAGGAGTTAATGTCAGATCTATTCGGGTAGCCGATCATACAGCTGTCCGCGTGGAATGAGAAGTAGGAGGAGTTAATGTCAGATCTATTCAGGTAGCTGATCATACAGCTGTATGCGTGGAATGAAAAGTAGGAGGGGTTAATGTCAGATCCATTCAGGTAGCTGATCATACAGCTGTATGCGTGGAATGAGAAGTAGGAGGAGTTAATGTCAGATCTATTCAGGTAGCTGATCATACAGCTGTATACATGGAATGAGAAGTAGGAGGAGTTACTGTCAGATCTATTCAGGTAGCCGATCATACAGCTGTATGGGTGGAATGAGAAGTAGGAGGAGTTAATGTCAGATCTATTCAGGTAGCTGATCATACAGCTGTATGCGTGGAATGAGAAGTAGGAGGAGTTAATGTCAGATCTATTCAGGTAGCTGATCATACAGCTGTATGCGTGGAATGAGAAGTAGGAGGAGTTACTGTCAGATCTATTCAGGTAGCTGATCATACAGCTGTATGCGTGGAATGAGAAGTAGGAGGAGTTAATGTCAGATCTATTCAGGTAGCTGATCATACAGCTGTATGCGTGGAATGAGAAGTAGGAGGAGTTAGTGTCAGATCTATTCAGGTAGCTGATCATACAGCTGTATGCGTGGAATGAGAAGTAGGAGGAGTTAATGTCAGGTCTATTCAGGTAGCTGATCATACAGCTGTATGTGTGGAATGAGAAGTAGGAGGAGTTAATGTCAGATCTATTCAGGTAACCATACAGCTGTATGCGTGGAATGAGAAGTAGGAGGAGTTAATGTCAGATCTATTCAGGTAGCCGATCATACAGCTGTATGCGTGGAATGAGAAGTAGGAGGAGTTAATGTCAGATCTATTCAGGTAGCTGATCATACAGCTGTATGCGTGGAATGAGAAGTAGGAGGAGTTACTGTCAGATCTATTCAGGTAGCTGATCATACAGCTGTATGCGTGGAATGAGAGGTAGGAGGAGTTAATGTCAGATCTATTCAGGTAGCTGATCATACAGCTGTATGCATGGAATGAGAAGTAGGAGGAGTTAATGTCAGATCTATTCAGGTAGCTGATCATACAGCTGTATGCGTGGAATGAGAAGTAGGAGGAGTTAGTGTCAGATCTATTCAGGTAGCTGATCATACAGCTGTATGCGTGGAATGAGAAGTAGGAGGAGTTAATGTCAGGTCTATTCAGGTAGCTGATCATACAGCTGTATGTGTGGAATGAGAAGTAGGAGGAGTTAATGTCAGATCTATTCAGGTAACCATACAGCTGTATGCGTGGAATGAGAAGTAGGAGGAGTTAATGTCAGATCTATTCAGGTAGCCGATCATACAGCTGTATGCGTGGAATGAGAAGTAGGAGGAGTTAATGTCAGATCTATTCAGGTAGCCGATCATACAGCTCTATGCGTGGAATGAGAAGTAGGAGGGGTTAATGTCAGATCTATTCAGGTAGCCGATCATACAGCTGTATGCGTGGAATGAGAAGTAGGAGGAGTTAGTGTCAGATCTATTCAGATATTCGATCATACAGCTGTATGCGTGGAATGAGAAGTAGGAGGAGTTAATGTCAGATCTATTCAGGTAGCTGATCATACAGCTGTATGCGTGGAATGAGAAGTAGGAGGAGTTAATGTCAGATCTATTCAGGTAGCTGATCATACAGCTGTATGCGTGGAATGAGAAGTAGGAGGAGTTAATGTCAGATCTATTCAGGTAGATGATCATACAGCTGTATGCATGGAATGAGGAGTAGGAGGAGTTAATGTCAGATCTATTCAGGTAGCTGATCATACAGCTGTATGCGTGGAATGAGAAGTAGGAGGAGTTAATGTCAGATCTATTCAGGGAGCTGATCATACAGCTGTATGTGTGGAATGAGAAGTAGGAGGAGTTAATGTCAGATCTATTCAGGTAGCTGATCATACAGCTGTATGTGTGGAATGAGAAGTAGGAGGAGTTAATGTCAGATCTATTCAGGTAGCCGATCATACAGCTGTACGCGTGGAATGAGAAGTAGGAGGAGTTACTGTCAGATCTATTCAGGTAGCTGATCATACAGCTGTATGTGTGGAATGAGAAGTAGGAGGGGTTAATGTCAGATCTATTCAGGTAGCTGATCAAGCTGTATGCGTGGAATGAGAAGTAGGAGGGGTTAATGTCAGATCTATTCAGGTAGCTGATCATACAGCTGTATGCGTGGAATGAGAAGTAGGAGGAGTTAATGTCAGATCTATTCAGGTAGGCGATCATACAGCTGTATGCGTGGAATGAGAAGTAGGAGGAGTTAATGTCAGATCTATTCAGGTAAACATACAGCTGTATGCGTGGAATGAGAAGTAGGAGGAGTTAATGTCAGATCTATTCAGGTAGGCGATCATACAGCTGTATGCGTGGAATGAGAAGTAGGAGGAGTTAATGTCAGAACTATTCAATTAGCTGATCATACAGCTGTATGTGTGGAATGAGAAGTAGGAGGAGTTAATGTCAGATCTATTCAGGGAGCCGATCATACAGCTGTATGCGTGGAATGAGAAGTAGGAGGAGTTAGTGTCAGATCTATTCAGGTAGCTGATCATACAGCTGTATGCGTGGAATGAGAAGTAGGAGGAGTTAATGTCAGATCTATTCAGGTAACCATACAGCTGTATGCGTGGAATGAGAAGTACGAGGAGTTAATGTCAGATCTATTCAGGTATCTGATCATACAGCTGTATGCGTGGAATGAGAAGTAGGAGAAGTTAATGTCAGATCTATTCAGATATTCGATCATACAGCTGTATGCGTGGAATGAGAAGTAGGAGGAGTTAATGTCAGATCTATTCAGGTAGCTGATCATACAGCTGTATGCGTGGAATGAGGAGTAGGAGGAGTTAATGTCAGATCTATTCAGGTAGCTGATCATACAGCTGTATACGTGGAATGAGAAGTAGGAGGAGTTAATGTCAGATCTATTCAGGTAGCCGATCATACAGCTGTCCGCGTGGAATGAGAAGTAGGAGGAGTTAATGTCAGATCTATTCAGGTAGCTGATCATACAGCTGTATGTGTGGAATGAGAAGTAGGAGGGGTTAATGTCAGATCTATTCAGGGAGCTGATCATACAGCTGTATGCGTGGAATGAGAAGTAGGAGGAGTTATTGTCAGATCTATTCAGGTAGCCGATCATACAGCTGTATGTGTGGAATGAGAAGTAGGAGGAGTTAATGTCAGATCTATTCAGGTAGCTGATCATACAGCTGTATGCGTGGAATGAGGAGTAGGAGGAGTTAATGTCAGATCTATTCAAGTAGCTGATCATACAGCTGTATGCGTGGAATGAGAAGTAGGAGGAGTTAATGTCAGATCTATTCAGGTAGCCGATCATACAGCTGTATGCGTGGAATGAGGAGTAGGAGGAGTTAATGTCAGATCTATTCAAGTAGCTGATCATACAGCTGTATGCGTGGAATGAGAAGTAGGAGGAGTTAATGTCATAGCAAGAAAATGGTGGCAACTGGGAGAGTGTGATTGAGAGGGACGGCTGCTTAGGAATAAAGCTTTGAGACTTTAATGTTTATGCTTTTCAGCAGTCTCCATATCTGTGTCCCCCATTCTAACACTGATTGTGCCTTTTGTCTGTGCAGGGGTGTTGGCATCGTGCAAGCTCCCAGCCTATGAGGAAGTTGCATACCGTCCCACCACACCTCCACCCCCCTACAGCACCATCCTTGCTCAGCTGGGCCTCCAATGCTCTTCTCCACCACCACCCCCGCCTTGTGATGCCGTGTCCCCCTGTCCCAGCTCCGGTCCCTCCAGCAGTTGCTCCTGCGGTTCGGACTGCATGACGTCTGTCAGCAGCTCCTCCTTCTCCGTGCAGGTCACAGACGAAACAGGCACTAGCCAAGGGAGTACCCCCACCGAGGGAGGTAGCTGGACCCACAGCCCGGAGGAGGAAGAGGAGGCTGGCAGTGAAGCCTCCAGCAGAGACTCTGCGCTTCCCAAGCAGGCCGCTTTCTCCTCCTACGTGGATTTCTTTGAGGGCAGCGGGTACCATTGCTGGGATATTGAGGAGGAGGAAGAAGAAGAAGAGGAGGAGGAGGAGGAGGAAGAAGAGCGTTACCGGCAGCGCAGACTGACTGGTGACTCTGGGATTGAGGTCTGCCGGTGCCAGATCAAAGGGGAAGAGGGAAGTGGAGACCTGCATGACCATCATGGGTGCCCAAGAAGGGGCGAAGCACACGAATCACTGTCTGACAAGGGGACAACAGAGATAAAATCACCAGTACAACCTGTGTGAAGGCAGCGATGGATCCAGTCTCGGAGTAGATGCCCCACACACCTGCTACAATATGACCTAAGGCCACACCGAATACCCATACAGATATTCCCCCACCCCCCTCCCAGGGACTGTGACTAGGAGACACGGCCCCTTCCCCTGCGGGGGGACTGTGACTAGGAGACACGGCCCCTTCCCCTGCGGGGGGACTGTGACTGGGAGACACGGCCCCTGACCCTGCGGGGGGACTGTGACTGGGAGACACGGCCCCTTCCCCTGCGGGGGGACTGTGACTAGGAGACACGGCCCCTTCCCCTGCGGGGGGACTGTGACTAGGAGACACGGCCCCTTCCCCTGCGGGGGGACTGTGACTAGGAGACACGGCTCCTTCCCCTGCGGGGGGACTGTGACTAGGAGACACGGCCCCTGACCCTGCGGGGGGACTGTGACTGGGAGACACGGCCCCTTCCCCTGCGGGGGGACTGTGACTAGGAGACACGGCTCCTTCCCCTGCGGGGGACTGTGACTAGGAGACACGGCCCCTTCCCCTGCGGGGGGACTGTGACTAGGAGACACGGCTCCTTCCCCTGCGGGGGACTGTGACTAGGAGACACGGCCCCTGACCCTGCGGGGGGGACTGTGACTAGGAGACACGGCTCCTTCCCCTGCGGGGGACTGTGACTAGGAGACACGGCTCCTTCCCCTGCGGGGGACTGTGACTAGGAGACACGGCCCCTGACCCTGCGGGGGACTGTGACTAGGAGACACGGCCCCTGACCCTGCGGGGGGACTGTGACTAGGAGACACGGCTCCTTCCCCTGCGGGGGGACTGTGACTAGGAGACACGGCTCCTTCCCCTGCGGGGGGGGATTGTGACTAGGAGACACGGCTCCTTCCCCTGCGGGGGGACTGTGACTAGGAGACACGGCCCCTGACCCTGCGGGGGACTGTGACTAGGAGACACGGCTCCTTCCCCTGCGGGGGGACTGTGACTAGGAGACACGGCTCCTTCCCCTGCGGGGGGACTGTGACTAGGAGACACGGCTCCCGCCCCTGCGGGGGGACTGTGACTAGGAGACACGGCTCCTTCCCCTGCGGGGGGACTGTGACTAGGAGACACGGCCCCTGACCCTGCGGGGGGACTGTGACTAGGAGACACGGCTCCTTCCCCTGCGGGGGGACTGTGACTAGGAGACACGGCTCCTTCCCCTGCGGGGGGACTGTGACTAGGAGACACGGCCCCTTCCCCTGCGGGGGGACTGTGACTAGGAGACACGGCTCCTTCCCCTGCGGGGGGACTGTGACTAGGAGACACGGCCCCTGACCCTGCGGGGGGACTGTGACTAGGAGACACGGCTCCTTCCCCTGCGGGGGGACTGTGACTAGGAGACACGGCTCCTTCCCCTGCGGGGGGACTGTGACTAGGAGACACGGCTCCCGCCCCTGCGGGGGGACTGTGACTAGGAGACACGGCTCCTTCCCCTGCGGGGGGGACTGTGACTAGGAGACACGGCCCCTTCCCCTGCGGGGGGACTGTGACTAGGAGACACGGCTCCTTCCCCTGCGGGGGGACTGTGACTAGGAGACACGGCTCCCGCCCCTGCGGGGGGACTGTGACTAGGAGACACGGCCCCTTCCCCTGCGGGGGGACTGTGACTAGGAGACACGGCTCCCGCCCCTGCGGGGGGACTGTGACTAGGAGACACGGCCCCTTCCCCTGCGGGGGGACTGTGACTAGGAGACACGGCTCCTTCCCCTGCGGGGGGACTGTGACTAGGAGACACGGCTCCTTCCCCTGCGGGGGACTGTGACTAGGAGACACGGCTCCTTCCCCTGCGGGGGGACTGTGACTAGGAGACACGGCCCCTTCCCCTGCGGGGGGACTGTGACTAGGAGACACGGCTCCTTCCCCTGCGGGGGGACTGTGACTAGGAGACACGGCTCCCGCCCCTGCGGGGGGACTGTGACTAGGAGACACGGCTCCCGCCCCTGCGGGGGGACTGTGACTAGGAGACACGGCCCCTGACCCTGCGGGGGGACTGTGACTAGGAGACACGGCCCCTGACCCTGCGGGGGGACTGTGACTAGGAGACACGGCCCCTGACCCTGCGGGGGGACTGTGACTAGGAGACACGGCCCCTTCCCCTGCGGGGGGACTGTGACTAGGAGACAAGGCCCCTTCCCCTGCGGGGGGGGATTGTGACTAGGAGACACGGCCCCTTCCCCTGCGTGGGGGATTGTGACTAGGAGACACGGCCCCTGACCCTGCGGGGGGACTGTGACTAGGAGACACGGCCCCTGACCCTGCGGGGGGGATTGTGACTAGGAGACACGGCCCCTTCCCCTGCGGGGGGGATTGTGACTAGGAGACACGGCTCCTTCCCCTGCGGGGGGACTGTGACTAGGAGACACGGCCCCTTCCCCTGCGGGGGGGACTGTGACTAGGAGACACGGCTCCTTCCCCTGCGGGGGGACTGTGACTAGGAGACACGGCCCCTTTCCCTGCGGAGGGACTGTGACTAGGAGACACGGCCCCTTTCCCTGCGGGGGGACTGTGACTAGGAGACACGGCTCCCGCCCCTGCGGGGGGGACTGTGACTAGGAGACACGGCCCCTGACCCTGCGGGGGGACTGTGACTAGGAGACACGGCCCCTTTCCCTGCGGGGGGACTGTGACTAGGAGACACGGCTCCCGCCCCTGCGGGGGGACTGTGACGAGGAGACACGGCCCCTGACCCTGCGGGGGGGACTGTGACTAGGAGACACGGCTCCCGCCCCTGCGGGGGGACTGTGACGAGGAGACACGGCTCCTTCCCCTGCGGGGGGACTGTGACTAGGAGACACGGCCCCTGACCCTGCGGGGGGACTGTGACTAGGAGACACGGCCCCTTTCCCTGCGGGGGGGATTGTGACTAGGAGACACGGCTCCCGCCCCTGCGGGGGGACTGTGACTAGGAGACACGGCCCCTTTCCCTGCGGGGGGACTGTGACTAGGAGACACAGCTCCTTCCCCTGCGGGGGGGACTGTGACTAGGAGACACGGCCCCTGACCCTGCGGGGGGACTGTGACTAGGAGACACGGCCCCTTTCCCTGCGGGGGGACTGTGACTAGGAGACACGGCCCCTTTCCCTGCGGGGGGACTGTGACTAGGAGACACGGCTCCTTCCCCTGCGGGGGGACTGTGACTAGGAGACACGGCCCCTTTCCCTGCGGGGGGACTGTGACTAGGAGACACGGCCCCTGACCCTGCGGGGGGACTGTGACTAGGAGACACGGCCCCTGACCCTGCGGGGGGACTGTGACTAGGAGACACGGCCCCTGACCCTGCGGGGGGACTGTGACTAGGAGACACGGCCCCTGACCCTGCGGGGGGGGACTGTGACGAGGAGACACGGCTCCTTCCCCTGCGGGGGGACTGTGACTAGGAGACACGGCCCCTTCCCCTGCGGGGGAACTGTGACTGGGAGACACGGCCCCTGACCCTGCGGGGGGGACGGGGACTGTGACTAGGAGACACGGCTCCTTCCCCTGCGGGGGGACTGTGACTAGGAGACACGGCCCCTTTCCCTGCGGGGGGACTGTGACTTTGAGACACGGCCCCTTCCCCTGCGGGGGAACTGTGACTGGGAGACACGGCCCCTGACCCTGCGGGGGGGACGGGGACTGTGATTGGGAGACACGGCCCCTGACCCTGCGGGGGGACTGACTGGGAGACACGGCCCCTTCCCCTGCAGGTAAAAGCCAAAGCAGGTGTTATTTATTGAGCTCCATGATCACTTCCAGTGCCCCCCTGCCTGCAATAAAGGAGTCTGTTGCTGTAATGGGGCAGGCCCAGCATCCCCCACAATTTGTTAATGGTGGCATCACAGTGAAGCAGCCACAGCCCACCCCCCCCCCCCCCCCCCATGTAACTGGAACATTGGCGTGGCTTTGTGTACTGTGATTTAGAGTGACTGGCAGAGACTGTAATGTGTGCTCACACCCAATAAAGGCATTAATAACCAAATGACACCTCCTAGTGTGTGCTTACCAATATAACGCACGCCAGGTCAGGCCATGGGACCTGTGGGGTGGGAAAGTGTCATTATTGGAGTATATGGTCAGTTACGAAAGGGTTATATCCAGCATTAACAGGTACTGGTCTGTTACCCGATATAATGACACTCATCATAGCATGAAGGGCTAAATTAACCCTGCCATGAATTGAACCTTTTGTGGAGGATGGGGTATTTCTGCCTGCATTACAGGTGATGATGCAGGGAAGGGGTTAATGCCGTCAGTACTCTCGCCCTGGTGCAGGGAAGGGGTTAAGTCTAGACGTGCACTTAGTATGAGAAGAGCTTTACTCTAGGACTAGGTGGTTCTGTGTGGAAGGGGTTAATACTCAATCTAGGTCAGGGAAGTGGATAATACTGTCGGTACTCTCAGGCAGGGAAGGGGTTATTGCCGTCAGTACTCTCGCCTTGGTGCAGGGAAGGGGTTAATGCCGTCAGTACTCTCGCCCTGGTGCAGGGAAGGGGTTATTGCTGTCAGTACTCTCGCCTTGGTGCACGGAAGGGGTTATTGCTGTATTTGTTCATTGATACAGGGCACTCCTCCCAATCTGCCACTAAACAACATTAAAAGTGTTTTCCTGAGTGCTGGTGTTTTTACATACTGTACTCTAGGCCTGGAGCAGGAAGGGGTTAATGCTGTCAGTATTCTCAGCATGGGGCAAAGAATAGGTTAATGTAATTGGCACAGATGGGGTTAACACTGTTAGTACTCTGGGGCAGGGAAAGGGTTAATGCCATTTGTACATGTTCAGGGCAGGGGTTAATGTTGTTGGTACACTTGGCCTGGTGCAGGGAAGGGGTTCATCTTGTCGGTACTCGGCCCGGTCTGACAAATGGTTAATTCAGACAACCCAGGCTGGGAAGAGCTTGAAGCCCTCATTAATCTTGCCCAGGGGCAGGTTAATGCCTCCAGCATGCCATTACCAGTGAAAGGGTTAAAGCCATGTGTACACTGGGGCATAGAGGGGTTTAATGGTGTTGGTACGCTGGGGCACAGAGGGGGCTAATGCCGTCAGTATTCTTGGGCAGAAAAGGGGTTAATGTCACCAGTCTCTCGCCACGGAACGGAAAGTGTTAATGTTGGCACTCTGGGCCCAGGACAGAGAAGGGGTTAATGCTATTGGTACTTTGGTGCAGCGAGGATGTTAATATCTGTACCCTGGGGCAAGGAAAGGGTTAATGTCTCTGTGCTCTTGGCCCGGAAGGGGTTAATGCCTTGACAGGGTGGCGTTTAATGCTGTGGGCCAAGAAGGGGTTAAAGCAGTCAGTACTCTCGACCCAGGACAAAGAAAGGGTTAATATCGGTAGTGTGGGCCGGGGAAAGGTTTAATGGTTTTGGCATCAGCCTCGGAAGGGGTTAATGTCGGTAGTCTGGGCCAGAGACGGGGTTAATGTCGTTGGTATCAGCCTGCGGCAGGGAGGGGTTAATGTTGTTAGTAGTATCGGCCTGGGACGGATGTCAGGAGGGTGGGCCCAGTGCAGGGAAGGGGTTAATGTCGGTAGTCTGGGCCCGAGACGGGGTTAATGTCATTGGTATCAGCCTGCGGCAGGGAGGGGTTAATGTTGTTAGTAGTATCGGCCTGGGACAGATGTCAGGAGGGTGAGCCCGGTGCAGGGAAGGGGTTAATGTCGGTAGGGTGGGGCACGCATTACACTCACACAGTCCTGTTTTATCCCCATCCTTGGCCAATGGAACAGGACTGGCACAGGGAGAAGACAAGACACTGAGGTTAACAGAAAGGGGTTTATTTTTGGTAGATGAGCTGGTGGGATGGAATGAACAGGTTGTGCAGAGTATGATCCCTGCCTGGCAGGGAGGCAGTTACACACGGCTGGCAGCCATGTCCCATCATTCCAATGAATGACGGGGGTTCTCTCTCCGGGCGGAGGGGGCATGTGATTGGTCAGTCTTCCAGGCCTAACCAATGTAACACCAAGGTGGTACCTGACCTGTTACAATCCCCCCCTTTCACCTCTTAGCAGCTCAGTATTCCTCTGCCATGATCAGCACAATCAGTGAAGACCACCCGGTGAAGGGAAAGGACCCCTGGCCACGCCCGGTCTGGTCATTATACTGCTCCCACAGGAAACCCGTGTCCTTGTATTGCCTGTACAGGTTGGCCAGCAAGTTCTGGCGCAGCTCCCTGTATAAGTGGACCGCCCTCTCACGGTGTGGCCCCTCCATGTGAGCATACTTATACAAGGCTCTAACGGCCAGGTAATTCATGTTAATCCAGATGGGCCCCCGCCAGTACGGTGCGTCATGCTCTGTGTTGCGCTGCATGTATAAGGGGCTACTCTTGGACAGGGAACGGAGGCCGTAAGGGGTCCAAAGCTTGTCTGCATCCCGTAGTTGGTCAAGAAGCTGTCCGAGTCGGGGAGAATCAGGAGTCAAAACCTGCAGGAGAAAGGGGAAGAGTGACACATAGCCTAGAGCCCCAACAAACTGCAACCTAGGAGGCTTCCTCGTGACCCTAACCAGCCGTGGGGGTGGAAGGCTTCGAGGGTCCTGCCCAGGAGCTGGCCGTGGTCTCTCCCACTGCAGTGCTGCATTCTGTGTGTGGTTACCATAATCTGCATAGGCTCCAAGTTTGTCAGCCCAGTGTAGGCGGTCGAGCAGAGCATTATCAGTGAGCGCATGCTGTGAATGCCGGTACTGACTGCTGTCTTCACCTAGCAGCTCGGCAATATCAGCCATAACTTCCGAAGCTAGAGCCATCCAGCAACGGAGATCAATGTGTCTCTCGTCCTCGGACGGGTGGGATGCCCGCGGATAGTCATCCAAACCAGAAGTCAGAGTCTTTGGGTTGAGAAAGCGCAAAGTGTCTCTATCCCTGCCCCGCCAGCGGTAAGTGTTTGGCAGATGTCCGGCTTGGGTCACATTGAACCAACTGTACCAAGTGTTTAGGCGTGAATAGGCACGGCGAAGGAACTGGAGACCATCTGCTGTCATGTCCCTGGTTGCCAGTAACTGACGCAGAGCCAAAAACAAAGTGGGGGGGTTGGCATTCTCGTCTCGCTGAACCACAAACTCATCTGGCACTTTGCTGCGAGCTTCTGGGCCAAGAATCTGCTCACGGGGGATCCAGCCATCTACATTCATCAGATCTAACCAATGCCCCACAGATTGCCAGGCCAGAGAAGAATTCCACCGACCAATCAAGAGCAAGTGGAAACCCTCGTCCCACAGGAATCCCCGGGGAAAGAATGAACGAGATGGGACTGCAGTGTAGAGAGGTGCAGGTGGATAGAGTACAGGTTCGGGGTTGTGTGGGGACTGGACAAGAGAGCTGCCGTAGAAGTAGCCCATTCCACCCAACATGTTGGAAAGCGCAGCCTGTGCAAATGACACCTGATCTGGGATGAATCCTTTCTGCTCCAGCTGAAAGATGCTTCGGAATCTCTCCTGCATCCTCAGACGATGGCGCTCCAGAAGTTCACTCAGACTATCTCCGGAGAGTGGGTCAGGTCTATTCACAAAGCTGTCAGACTCGAACAAGACCTCCGTTTGGAACGGGACTTGGAAGGTGACCTGGTGCACAAGCAACTGGGAGAGAGCAGGGGTGGGCTGAGAGCCTGGCGGTGTTGGGGGTGGATGGTAGGCATCTAGGCCCACATAGTGTCTCTTGTTCCCAGTAGAGTGTTGGTGTGTAAAACCATCTCTCAGACTGCTCCGTACAACATCAGTCAGGACATGGAGGCCAGGACAAGCCGCGGAGAGATGGTTATAGCTGTAAAGAGAGATGCACAGAATTCAACAACAGGGAAGGGAAGAAAGATGGGTGGGATAGGAATAGTGGTGCTGGTCACAGAGGAAGCCAATTCTCAGACTCCTTTCTTTTCTTCTACAGTCACAGTACAAGCAGTGTTTAGGTGACAGTACCTCACAGCATGGGTACAAGAAGTTGTACACTCTGACTACTTCTACTACTATCTATTTAAATACATAAAGGGTATCAACACAGTAACGGAGGAGAGTATATTAAAGAAGAAAAACTACCACAACTAGAGGACATAGTAGAAATTAGAGAAGAAAAGATTTAAACATATCAGGAAGTATTACTTTACTGAGAGGGTAGTGGATGCATGGAATAGTCTTCCAGTAGAAGTGGTAGAGGTTAATACAGTGAAGGAGTTTAAGCATGCATGGGATAGGTATAAGGCTATCCTAGATATAAGATAAGGCCAGGGACTAATGAAAGTATTACATTACTGAGAGGGTAGTGGATGTATGGAATAGTCTTCCAGTAGAAGTGGTAGAGGTTAATACAGTGAAGGAGTTTAAGCATGCGTGGGATAGGTATAAGGCTATCCTAGATATAAGATAAGGTCAGGGACTAATGAAAGTATTACATTACTGAGAGGGTAGTGGGTGCATGGAATAGTCTTCCAGTAGAAGTGGTAGAGGTTAATACAGTGAAGGAGTTTAAGCATGCATGGGATAGGTATAAGGCTATCCTAGATATAAGATAAGGTCAGGGACTAATGATAGTATTACATTACTGAGAGGGTAGTGGATGCATGGAATAGTCTTCCAGTAGAAGTGGTAGAGGTTAATACAGTGAAGGAGTTTAAGCATGCGTGGGATAGGTATAAGGCTATCCTAGATATAAGATAAGGACAGGGACTAATGAAAGTATTACATTACTGAGAGGGTAGTGGATGTATGGAATAGTCTTCCAGTAGAAGTGGTAGAGGTTAATACAGTGAAGGAGTTTAAGCATGCATGGGATAGGTATAAGGCTATCCTAGATATAAGATAAGGCCAGGGACTAATGAAAGTATTACATTACTGAGAGGGTAGTGGATGTATGGAATAGTCTTCCAGTAGAAGTGGTAGAGGTTAATACAGTGAAGGAGTTTAAGCATGCATGGGATAGGTATAAGGCTATCCTAGATATAAGATACGGTCAGGGACTAATTAAAAAGTATTACATTAATGAGAGGGTAGTGGATGTATGGAATAGCCTTCCAGTAGAAGTGATAGAGGTTAATACAGTGAAGGAGTTTAAGCATGCATGGGATAGGTATAAGGCTATCCTAGATATAAGATAAGGCCAGGGACTAATGAAAGTATTACATTACTGAGAGGGTAGTAGATGCCTGGAATAGTCTTCCAGTAGAAGTGGTAGAGGTTAATACAGTGAAGGAGTTTAAGCATGCGTGGGATAGGTATAAGGCTATCCTAGATATAAGATAAGGACAGGGACTAATGAAAGTATTACATTACTGAGAGGGTAGTGGATGTATGGAATAGTCTTCCAGTAGAAGTGGTAGAGGTTAATACAGTGAAGGAGTTTAAGCATGCATGGGATAGGTATTTGGCTATACTAGATATAAGATAAGGTCAGGGACTAATGAAAGTATTACTTTTCTGAGAGGGTAGTGGATGCATTGAATAGTCTTCCAGTAGAAGTGGTAGAGGTTAATACAGTGAAGGAGTTTAAGCATGCATGGGATAGGTATAAGGCTATCCTAGATATAAGATAAGGCCAGGGACTAATGAAAGTATTACATTACTGAGAGGGTAATGGGTGCATGGAATAGTCTTCCAGTAGAAGTGGTAGCGGTTAATACAGTGAAGGAGTTCAAGCATGCATGGGATAGGTATAAGGCTATCCTAGATATAAGATAAGGCCAGGGACTAATGAAAGTATTACATTACTGAGAGGGTAGTGGATGTATGGAGCAGTCTTCCAGTAGAAGTGGTAGAGGTTAATACAGTGAAGGAGTTTAAGCATGCATTGGATAGGTATAAGGCTATCCTAGATATAAGATAAGGCCAGGGACTAATGAAAGTATTACATTACTGAGAGGGTAGTGGATGTATGGAATAGTCTTCCAGTAGAAGTGGTAGAGGTTAATACAGTGAAGGAGTTTAAGCATGCATGGGATAGGTATAAGGTTATCCTAGATATAAGCTAAGGTCAGGGACTAATGAAAGTATTACATTACTGAGAGGGTAGTGGATGTATGTAATAGTCTTCCAGTAGAAGTGGTAGAGGTTAATACAGTGAAGGAGTTTAAGCATGCGTGGGATAGGTATAAGGCTATCCTAGATATAAGATAAGGCCAGGGACTAATGAAAGTATTACTTTACTGAGAGGGTAGTGGATGTATGGAATAGTCTTCCAGTAGAAGTGGTAGAGGTTAATACAGTGAAGGAGTTTAAGCATGCGTGGGATAGGTATAAGGCTATCCTAGATATAAGATAAGGTCAGGGACTAATGAAAGTATTACATTACTGAGAGGGTAGTGGATGTATGGAATAGTCTTCCAGTAGAAGTGGTAGAGGTTAATACAGTGAAGGAGTTTAAGCATGCATGGGATAGGTATAAGGCTATCCTAGATATAAGATAAGGTCAGGGACTAATGAAAGTATTACATTACTGAGAGGGTAGTGGATGTATGGAATAGTCTTCCAGTAGAAGTGGTAGTTGTTAATACAGTGAAGGCGTTTAAGCATGCATGGGATAGGTATAAGGCTATCCTAGATATAAGATAAGGTCAGGGACTAATGAGAGTATTATATTACTGAGAGGGTAGTGGATGTATGTAATAGTCTTCCAGTAGAAGTGGTAGAGGTTAATACAGTGAAGGAGTTTAAGCATGTGTGGGATAGGTATAAGGTTATCCTAGATATAAGATAAGGTCAGGGTCTAATGAAAGTATTACATTACTGAGAGGGTAGTGGATGCATGGAATAGTCTTCCAGTAGAAGTGGTAGTTGTTAATACAGTGAAGGAGTTTAAGCATGCATGGGATAGGTATAAGGCTATCCTAGATATAAGATACGGTCAGGGACTAATTAAAAAGTATTACATTACTGAGAGGGTAGTGGATGTATGGAATAGTCTTCCAGTAGAAGTGGTAGAGGTTAATACAGTGAAGGAGTTTAAGCATGCGTGGGATAGGTATAAGGCTATCCTAGATATAAGATAAGGCCAGGGACTAATGAAAGTATTACTTTACTGAGAGGGTAGTGGATGAATGGAATAGTCTTCCAGTAGAAGTGGTAGAGGTTAATACAGTGAAGGAGTTTAAGCATGCGTGGGATAGGTATAAGGCTATCCTAGATATAAGATAAGGTCAGGGACTAATGAAAGTATTACATTACTGAGAGGGTAGTGGATGTATGGAATAGTCTTCCAGTAGAAGTGGTAGAGGTTAATACAGTGAAGGAGTTTAAGCATGCGTGGGATAGGTATAAGGCTATCCTAGATATAAGATAAGGCCAGGGACTAATGAAAGTATTACTTTACTGAGAGGGTAGTGGATGTATGGAATAGTCTTCCAGTAGAAGTGGTAGAGGTTAATACAGTGAAGGAGTTTAAGCATGCGTGGGATAGGTATAAGGCTATCCTAGATATAAGATAAGGTCAGGGACTAATGAAAGTATTACATTACTGAGAGGGTAGTGGATGTATGGAATAGTCTTCCAGTAGAAGTGGTAGAGGTTAATACAGTGAAGGAGTTTAAGCATGCATGGGATAGGTATAAGGCTATCCTAGATATAAGATAAGGTCAGGGACTAATGAAAATATTACATTACTGAGAGGGTAGTGGATGTATGGAATAGTCTTCCAGTAGAAGTGGTAGTTGTTAATACAGTGAAGGCGTTTAAGCATGCGTGGGATAGGTATAAGGCTATCCTAGATATAAGATAAGGCCAGGGACTAATGAAAGTATTACATTACTGAGAGGGTAGTGGATGCATGGAATAGTCTTCCAGTAGAAGTGGTAGAGGTTAATACAGTGAAGGAGTTTAAGCATGTGTGGGATAGGTATAAGGTTATCCTAGATATAAGATAAGGTCAGGGTCTAATGAAAGTATTACATTACTGAGAGGGTAGTGGATGCATGGAATAGTCTTCCAGTAGAAGTGGTAGTTGTTAATACAGTGAAGGAGTTTAAGCATGCATGGGATAGGTATAAGGCTATCCTAGATATAAGATAAGGTCAGGGACTAATGAAAGTATTACATTACTGAGAGGGTAGTGGATGCATGGAATAGTCTTCCAGTAGAAGTGGTAGTTGTTAATACAGTGAAGGAGTTTAAGCATGCATGGGATAGGTATAAGGCTATCCTAGATATAAGATACGGTCAGGGACTAATGAAAGTATTACATTACTGAGAGGGTAGTGGATGCATAGAATAGTCTTCCAGTAGAAGTGGTAGAGGTTAATACAGTGAAGGAGTTTAAGCATGCGTGGGATAGGTATAAGGCTATCCTAGATATAAGATACGGTCAGGGACTAATGAAAGTATTACATTACTGAGAGGGTAGTGGATGTATGGAATAGTCTTCCAGTAGAAGTGGTAGAGGTTAATACAGTGAAGGAGTTTAAGCATGCATGGGATAGGTATAAGGCTATCCTAGATATAAGATAAGGTCAGGGACTAATGAAAGTATTACATTACTGAGAGGGTAGTGGATGTATGGAATAGTCTTCCAGTAGAAGTGGTAGAGGTTGTGGCAAACCTAGCCACTTATTGCAGAACATTTAAAGGTTGTCTGAAATAGCTGTGTTAACCTGGTCTAAAAATGTATTCATGTTAATGTCAAAGTTATATATTGTTATGTTAAAACCAGGTTCTGCTGTATTGAGGGATAATCCACTTAACAGGATTATCTAGTGTGAGTGCCCCTCCCGTACAGCAGTTCATGGTGGGAGAAATGTCCTGTATTTGCACTTCCCAGGTAATCTACTATTGTATAGCCCCTGTAAGGGGATTAAGTAAACCCCTTGCATGGGGAATTGCATAAATGCTGGAGCTGTGAATAAAGTAATCAGTTGACTCCCAGAACTGTGTTTCGTCCGGTTACTGGGGGATTTGGGATATTGCCTTACTTTCCAGCGCTTTATTTGGATTACCTTCTTTTACCAGCGGAGATATGGGGATTTAATATTGCAGCTCCGCTACATTTGGTGGCAGCGGCGGGATCCAACCTTACAGCCGAAAAGCGGTGTTCGGGTAATTGAAACTACCGAACAGGAAAGTGAATGGCAATTTGAATGCAACAAAGAACCGAACACAGAGGTGAATGGAGACAGACTACACTGCATTGAAACGGCAGACGTTAAAGGAACTACTGGAAGCCAGGGGTAAGATAGCCAGCAATAAGCCAAAAGCTGTGCTGATTGCTGAATTGATGGAGGGAGACAGAGCTTGCAGCGTTACACCCCCACCAGCCATGGAGGAAACCCCCTTCCAAAAGGAAATGAGGACCAGGATGGAATTTTTACCCCAGCCAGTACCCCTGGAAATACTGACAGTACTGATGGCGGATGTGCAGGAGTATGTGATGGCACACGGACCGCAGGACGCTCCTCCCAGAGCAGAGTCTATTACTGCTTCAGTCGTCAGCCAGGTAAAGCCTAAGATCCCATACCATGCGTTTAAAATGTTCTGTGAAGAGAAAGACGAGATTGATGGGTATCTACAAGACTTTGAGAGGCTATGTGACTTGCATGATTTGGAGCAGGCAGTGTGGGTACCTTTACTGGCGGGCAAACTGTCAGGTCGGGCAGCAGAAGCCTATCGGGCTGTACCCAGGGAGGACAGCAAAGATTATGCCCGGGTGAAACAGGCTTTACTGGAAAGATACGCCATTACCCCAGAGGCATACCGGCGCAAGTTTCGAGGGTTGCGCAAACCAGAGAAAGATTCCCACGCAGAGTGGGCCCACAAACTGGACCAAGCTTCCCAGGGGTGGATACAAGCCAGTCAAGCAACCACCATGGAGGAGTTACGGCAATTGCTGCTGTTAGAACAGTTTTTCAATGGCCTGTCCCCAGAGGCACAGGAATGGGTGAGAGATAGAAAACCCCTCACCCTAACAGAAGCTGCACGACTTGCCGACCAGCACTATGACGCCAGGAGGCATCACGGTAACCTCAACCGAGGGTACCCTCGACCCACCGCTCAACCTCACACAGCTACCCCTACTGCACCTACAGCGACCTCATTCCGGCCAACCCCGGGGGGGCACACTCCACCATCCAGATATAATGGCAGAGCGAATATCCAGTGCCATACGTGCAAACAATGGGGCCACATGGCGAGAGAGTGTACCCAGAACCGGAGCCGCCAAGCATGGAGCCAGGCACGGCAGAACCCAGCACCACGAGCAGCCGCCCACCACTACCAAGCGGAGCCAGCAACACAGGAGATACTGTTTAATCAGACCGAAGAGCCCCTGGGGATACTACACGATGTGATGTCGGTACAAGCCACAGACAACAGGCAACACCATCGCCAGCTAGTAACCCTGGAAGGGAAAGAGGTCCAAGGGCTCCGGGATTCGGGAGCCACTCTGACTCTGGTAGCCCGTCATTTGGTTCCAGGCTCCGCACACACCGGCGGATCTGTAGCAGTGCGAGTAGCAGGGGGAGCGGTATACAGATTACCCACCGCCAAAGTACATTTGAATTGGGGTGTTGGGGAGGGCATGGTAGAGGTGGGCCTGATGCAGAAACTGCCAGCGGATGTCGTATTGGGGAACGACCTGGGTCGAATGACCTCCACCTTTATTCCTCAAGCTTCACTTCAAGAGGCCCACCCAGTAACCACAAGGCTACAGGCTCGCACCACGGCTCCAGCAACGCACTCTGAGGCTCAGGTAAGAGACAGTGACCCTCCTACGACCCGTGTTACCTGGGATACCCCAACTGAATTTGAGGCTGAGGTTAAGATAGACCCCACGTTAAAAGTATACAGGGATAGGGTGATCTCCGACCAGGCCGGATTAGAGGGAGAACGGTATACCTGGGAAAAGGGGTTACTGTACCGCATTTCTGAAAGGGTAGTGGGGGGATCTGTGAATGTGACTACTAGACAGCTAGTGGTCCCCCAGAAATATAGACAGGAACTTCTTCGGATCGCTCACGACATCCCCTTGTCTGGGCATCTGGGGATGACTCGCACCAGATACCGCTTGACCCACACTTTTTTCTGGCCGGGTATATCCAAGGATGTGCGGCAGTACTGCCAGACATGTGACATCTGTCAGCGAGTAGGCAAGAGGGGTGACCGCCACAAGGCCAAATTATGCCCACTGCCAATCATAGAAGAACCATTTAGTAGAGTGGCCGTAGATATAGTAGGGCCCTTACCAAAACCCAGTCCCTCCGGCAAGAGATATATCTTGACCATAGTCGATTACGCCACCCGGTACCCCGAAGCAGTAGCCCTCTCTAATATCCACGCCGAGACAGTGGCCGAGGCCTTAATGAAAGTATTCTCCCGAGTGGGGTTCCCCAGGGAGATCATATCGGATAGGGGTACACAGTTCACGGCCGAGGTGACCCACCAACTATGGAGAATATGTGGCATTAAGCCTATTGTGAACTCTGCGTACCACCCGCAGTCTAATGGGTTATGTGAAAGGTTTAATGGGACGTTAAAGCAGATGCTCCGTACCTTTGGAGAGGCCCATAAGGACTGGGAGCGATTCCTACCACATCTGCTATTCGCCTACAGAGAGGTACCCCAAGAATCCACGGGCTTTTCTCCCTCTGAACTACTGTTTGGGAGAAGGGTGCGAGGACCTTTAGATTTAATTAGGGAGCACTGGGAGGGGGAAAGTAGTACAGATGGGACACCCATTGTACCATATGTGCTGGAGTTCAGGGACCGCTTGGAGGCACTAACCCAGACCGTACGGACCAACCTCCAGGCGGCCCAACAACGCCAGCGCCGATGGTATGATAGGGGAGCCAGAGACCGCAGCTTTCACGTGGGACAGAAAGTTTTGATTTTAAAACCTGTTCGCAATGACAAGCTGCAGGCCATCTGGCAAGGCCCATACCAGGTGGTGGAACAAAGATGTGACACCACCTATGTGATTGGCCCCTGCTCAGGGACAGGGAAGAGACGCATGCTCCACGTGAATATGCTCAAACCCTACCACGAGAGGATAGAGGACGTGGCGGCGATATGCGCTTCAGCCTCTGAGGATCAGGAGAATCTTCCGCTCCCTGACTTATTAGAGCAGGAAGATCAGGCAGAGGCCTCCACAGGTGTTCAGCTGGGGGAGCGGCTAAGTCCTCAGGAGCGTGCCCAGGTACAGGAGTTAATCGCGGCTAAGGGAGCCACTTTCTCCAATTTACCAGGGTACACCCCGCTAGCTACTCACCGAGTTGAGACCCCCGGACAGCTACCTATGCGGCAGACCCCATACCGTATCCCGGAAGCGGTCAGGGAACATATGAGGAAGGAAATTGAGGAAATGTTGCAGCTAGGGGTTATTGAACATTCCGATAGCCCTTGGGCATCGCCGGTAGTGCTGGTACCCAAGAAGGACGGCACAACACGCTTTTGTGTAGACTACCGGAGGCTAAATGACAAAACAGTGTCTGATGCCTACCCGATGCCCCGGATAGACGAGCTGCTAGACAAAATGGCACGAGGCCAGTACCTTACTACAATAGATTTATGCAAAGGGTACTGGCAAATTCCACTAGCCCAGGATGCCATCCCTAAGTCGGCGTTTGTCACCCCGTTTGGCTTGTATCAGTTTCGAGTCATGCCATTCGGGATGAAAAACGCTCCGGCTACCTTTCAACGGATGGTGGATCGGCTACTGGATGGGTTCCAGGAATATGCATGTGCATACCTGGATGATATCGCCATCTATAGCCAGACTTGGTCAGACCACCTGCGACATATTGGAGCAGTCATTGACCGTATCGGAGAGGCAGGGTTGACGCTAAAGCCCAGCAAGTGTCACATAGGGATGGCAGAGGTGCAGTACCTGGGGCACCGGGTAGGGAGTGGACAGCAAAAGCCCGAACCAGCAAAAATTGAGGCAGTAGCTAAGTGGCCTACCCCCCGGACAAAAACCCAAGTGTTAGCCTTCCTGGGTACTGCAGGGTACTACCGAAAATTCGTACCCAATTATAGTGCCCTAGCCAAACCACTGACTGACTTGACCCGCAAAAACCTTCCGCGACAGGTCATCTGGGCCCCAGAGTGTGATCAGGCGTTCCAACAACTCAAGACTGCGTTAACCAATGCACCGGTACTTGCTGCTCCTAATCCAACTAAACGATTTCTTGTCCACACAGACGCTTCAATGTTTGGATTGGGAGCAGTGCTGAGCCAAGTTGGAGCAGATGGCGGAGAACATCCCGTAGCTTACTTAAGCCGAAAGTTATTACCCCGTGAAGTGAGCTACGCCGCCATTGAGAAAGAATGCCTGGCCGTGGTGTGGGCCCTCAAAAAGTTGCAGCCTTATTTATATGGACAACCTTTTTCCCTACTCACAGATCACAACCCGTTGGTGTGGCTGAACCGTGTGGCAGGGGACAATGCCAGGCTGCTGCGCTGGAGTTTGGCGCTGCAGCCTTTTGACTTTACTATTCATTACCGCCCAGGAAAGCAAAACGGTAACGCCGACGGGTTATCTAGACAGACTGACCTTGAGAAGTGATCTGTGAGTACTCCTCCGGACATCCCCAAGCCGATCCGTTTGGATCAGACTGTGTATGCCGGCTTGGTTCTGGGGGAGCATTGTGGCAAACCTAGCCACTTATTGCAGAACATTTAAAGGTTGTCTGAAATAGCTGTGTACCCTGGTGTAAAAATGTATTCATGTTAATGTCAAAGTTATATATTGTTATGTTAAAACCAGGTTCTGCTGTATTGAGGGATAATCCACTTAACAGGATTATCTAGTGTGAGTGCCCCTCCCGTACAGCAGTTCATGGTGGGAGAAATGTCCTGTATTTGCACTTCCCAGGTAATCTACTATTGTATAGCCCCTGTAAGGGGATTAAGTAAACCCCTTGCATGGGGAATTGCATAAATGCTGGAGCTGTGAATAAAGTAATCAGTTGACTCCCAGAACTGTGTTTCGTCCGGTTACTGGGGGATTTGGGATATTGCCTTACTTTCCAGCGCTTTATTTGGATTACCTTCTTTTACCAGCGGAGATATGGGGATTTAATATTGCAGCTCCGCTACAGAGGTTAATACAGTGAAGGAGTTTAAGCATGCATGGGATAGGTATAAGGCTATCCTAGATATAAGATAAGGCCAGGGACTAATGAAAGTATTACATTACTGAGAGGGTAGTGGATGTATGGAATAGTCTTCCAGTAGAAGTGGTAGAGGTTAATACAGTGAAGGAGTTTAAGCATGCGTGGGATAGGTATAAGGCTATCCTAGATATAAGATAAGGCCAGGGACTAATGAAAGTATTAAATTACTGAGAGGGTAGTGGGTGCATGGAATAGTCTTCCAGTAGAAGTGGTAGAGGTTTATTCAGTACCTGGGTTGGCCATGTCCCCCATTTGGTTGTGGAAAACGAATAGTGAATCCTCCCAACTCCTCTGAGATTCCAGTCACGTGGCTCAAGCGTCTTCTTCCCTCCACGTGTGGCGTCAGTTCCCCTTGGCCGTCTGTGGCGATGTAAAACAGGAGGGAGACCAGCTGCCCCGAGGGGGCTGAAGCCTACAGCAGACAGAGACTATGATTTGTGCATAATGTATATCTCGCGGCTCAGATGGTCTGTCGGAGGTAGTCAGGTGACGCTAACAGGAGCTGGGATTTAACCTCTGCACTCATTGCCGGTGGGAAGTAATAGAGCCACATCAGATAGGTTCTCTCACCTGCGGGGTCACTCTAACTCTCCAGCTCCAGTCTCCCCCATGGTGGCCTCCTAGCCTCTTCACAAACTCCGTAGTCAGGGTGTACCCCTGATCTCTTATTTCCTGTTGTCCGAAATTCACCCCATCATGCAGGAGCCACCCATAGCCAGCCAACCCATCACTCTGCTCGCAGGTGTGTCGTAAAGTGGGGGATCCAGACTGAGACATCCACATGAGCCCTGGAAAGAAGACTCACGGTAAAGGGGGAGAGGAGGCAGATATGGGACACACGATCGGGGGGGGGGGCATGGAATGAGCAACTCCGTTACCTGTGACCACTGATCGGGGGCTCCGAGTCTTCATGCCAAAGTAAACCTGGGGTCGGTAGGATCCCCAGAAGGTGTGTGGGGAGAGGGCCGGTGAGCTGCTGTTCCTGGGATAGATTAATGGGGCGGGGTGAAGGGTTACAACCCGGGATGCAAGGCTCCACTTCACAAATCCGCTATAAGCAAAGGCTCCTATCCCAATCGCACAGGACACAACAGCCATGAGCAGCACACGAGTCCAATCGCGGGATGGAGGGGCGGCTTTCCTGGGGGGAGGGCCAGGCCGTGTCTCCCCCCCAACATGACGTCTGCGTTCCCGTGGCATGCTACAACCTGGAGAAAAAGACACAAGAATAAGCAATTTCTCTGCCACATCACCTACGCCCCATGCCCCCCTCCCTCGACCCATCCAGCTTCCTACATCCCCCCTCGACACCACACACACAGGAATATATTATATATACACACACACAGAGGGTTATATATTAGGGATATATTATATATACACAGAGGGTTATATAGTAGGGATATATTATATATACAGAGGGTTATATAGTAGGGATATATTATATACACACACAGACACAGAGGGTTATATAGTAGGGATATATTATATACACACACACACACACACAGAGGGTTATATAGTAGGGATATATTATATACACACACACACAGAGGGTTATATAGTAGGGATATATTATATACACACACACAGAGGGTTATATAGTAGGGATATATTATATACACACACACACAGAGGGTTATATAGTAGGGATATATTATATACACACACACACACGAGGGTTATATAGTAGGGATATATTATATACACACACACACAGAGGGTTATATAGTAGGGATATATTATATACACACACACACACACACAGAGGGTTATATAGTAGGGATATATTATATACACACACACACACAGAGGGTTATATAGTAGGGATATATTATATACACACAGAGGGTTATATAGTAGGGATATATTATATATACACAGAGGGTTATATAGTAGGGATATATTATATCCCTACTATATAACCCTCTGTGTGTGTGTATATAATATATCCCTACTATATAACCCTCTGTGTATATATAATATATCCCTACTATATAACCCTCTGTGTGTGTGTATATATTATATATACACACAGAGGGTTATATAGTAGGGATATATTATATATACACAGAGGGTTATATAGTAGGGATATATTATATATACACACAGGGTTATATAGTAGGGATATATTATATATACACACACAGAGGGTTATATAGTAGGGATATATTATATATACACACAGAGGGTTATATAGTAGGGATATATTATATATACACACAGAGGGTTATATAGTAGGGATATATTATATATACACACAGAGGGTTATATATTATGGATATATTATATATACACAGAGGGTTAAATAGTAGGGATATATTATATATACACACAGAGGGTTATATAGTAGGGATATATTATATATACACACACAGAGAGTTATATAGTAGGGATATATTATATATACACACAGAGGGTTATATAGTAGGGATATATTATATATACACACAGAGAGTTATATAGTAGGGATATATTATATATACACACAGAGGGTTATATAGTAGGGATATATTATACACACACACACACACACACAGGGTTATATAGTAGGGATATATTATATATATACACACACACACACACAGGGTTATATAGTAGGGATATATTATATACACAGAGGGTTATATAGTAGGGATATATTATATATATACACACACAGAGGGTTAAATAGTAGGGATATATTATATATACACACACAGGGTTATATAGTAGGGATATATTATATATATACACACACACACACACACGGTTATATAGTAGGGATATATTATACACACACACACAGAGGGTTATATAGTAGGGAGATATTATATATACACACAGAGGGTTATATAGTAGGGATATATTATATATACACAGAGGGTTATATAGTAGGGATATATTATATACACACACAGAGGGTTATATAGTAGGGATATATTATACACACACACACACACACACAGAGGGTTATATAGTAGGGATATATTATATATACACACAGAGGGTTATATAGTAGGGATATATTATACACACACACACACACACACACACACACACACAGAGGGTTATATAGTAGGGATATATTATACACACACACAGAGGGTTATATAGTAGGGATATATTATATACACACACACACACACACAGAGGGTTATATAGTAGGGATATATTATATATACACACAGAGGGTTATATAGTAGGGATATATTATATATATACACACACACACACACACACACACACACACAGAGGGTTATATAGTAGGGATATATTATATATACACACAGAGGGTTATATAGTAGGGATATATTATATACACACACACACACACACACACACACAGAGGGTTATATAGTAGGGATATATTATATATATACACACACACACACACACACACACACACACACACACACAGAGGGTTATATAGTAGGGATATATTATATACACACACACAGAGGGTTATATAGTAGGGATATATTATATATACACACACACACAGAGGGTTATATAGTAGGGATATATTATATACACACACACACACACACACAGAGGGTTATATAGTAGGGATATATTATATACACAGAGGGTTATATAGTAGGGATATATTATAT
Organism: Pelodytes ibericus; assembly: GCA_036172795.1. Taxonomy (NCBI): domain Eukaryota; kingdom Metazoa; phylum Chordata; class Amphibia; order Anura; family Pelodytidae; genus Pelodytes; species Pelodytes ibericus. The sequence goes on from CM069863.1 coordinate 195,739,438, forward strand.
ATATACACACACAGAGGGTTAAATAGTAGGGATATATTATATATACACACACAGGGTTATATAGTAGGGATATATTATATATATATACACACACACACACACACACACACAGAAGGTTATATAGTAGGGATATATTATACACACACACACAGAGGGTTATATAGTAGGGAGATATTATATATACACACAGAGGGTTATATAGTAGGGATATATTATATATACACACACAGAGGGTTATATAGTAGGGATATATTATATACACACACACACACACACACACACAGAGGGTTATATAGTAGGGATATATTATACACACACACACAGAGGGTTATATAGTAGGGATATATTATATATACACACAGAGGGTTATATAGTAGGGATATATTATACACACACACACACACACACACACACACACACACAGGGTTATATAGTAGGGATATATTATACACACACACACACACACACACAGGGTTATATAGTAGGGATATATTATATATACACACAGAGGGTTATATAGTAGGGATATATTATATATACACACAGAGGGTTATATAATAGGGATATATTATATATACACACAGAGGGTGATATAGTAGGGAGATATTATATATACACAGAGGGTTATATAGTAGGGAGATATTATATACACACACACACACAGGGTTATATAGTAGGGAGATATTATATACACACACACACAGAGGGTTATATAGTAGGAATATATTATATATACACACAGAGGGTTATATAGTAGGGATATATTATATACACACACAGAGGGTTATATAGTAGGGATATATTATATATACACACAGAGGGTTATATAGTAGGGAGATATTATATACACACACAGAGGGTTATATAGTAGGGAGATATTATATACACACACACAGAGGGTTATATAGTAGGGATATATTATATATACACAGAGGGTTATATAGTAGGGAGATATTATATATACACAGACGGTTATATAGTATGAATATATTATATATACACACACAGAGGGTTATATAGTAGGGATATATTATACACACACACACACAGAGGGTTATATAGTAGGAATATATTATATACATACACAGAGGGTTATATAGTAGGAATATATTATATACACACACACACACACACAGAGGGTTATATAGTAGGGATATATTATATACACACACAGAGGGTAATATGGTAGGGATATATATTATATACACACACACACAGAGGGTTATATAGTAGGGATAGATTATATACACACACACACACACAGAGGGTTATATAGTAGGAATATATTATATACACACACACACACACACACAGAGGGTTATATAGTAGGGATATATTATATACACACACACACACACACACAGAGGGTTATATAGTAGGGATATATTATATACACACACACAGAGGGTTATATAGTAGGGATATATTATATACACACACACAGAGGGTTATATAGTAGGGATATATTATATACACACACACAGAGGGTTATATGGTAGGGATATATTATATACACACACACAGAGGGTTATATAGTAGGGATATATTATATACACACACACAGAGGGTTATATAGTAGGGATATATTATATACACACACACAGAGGGTTATATGGTAGGGATATATTACCGTATTTGCTCGAATATAAGACAAGGTTTTTTTTCCCAGAGAAAATGATCTGAAAAATGCCCCTCATCTTACATTCAAGGTCGTCTTATAATCTGACCTCAAATCGAGGTCAGATTATAAGACTGGGTTCCAGGTCCCCCGCAGAGCTGCAGGGGACCTGGATCCCCCTCGCTAACAGCCGTTGGATGTCTGGGCAATGCACACACATCTTCCACTGCCGCCAATCATAAAAGTCCCGGCGGAAGTGCTGGGCAGCAGCGGAGGATGTCTGTGCGTATCATGCAGACATCCTCTGGCTGCCCCCACTAGGCACCAGGGAGATTTGGGCAGCCGGGGGATGTCTGAAAAGATAATAGACGGAAGTGTCGGGCAGCATGGAGGATGTCTGTGCGTATCATGCAGATATCCTCTGGCTGCCCCCACTAGGCACCAGGGAGATTTGGGCAGCCGGGGGATGTCTGAAAAGATAATAGACGGAAGTGCTGGGCAGCAGCGGAGGATGTCTGTGCGTATCATGCAGATATCCCCCGGCTGCCCCACTAGGCACCAGGGAGATTTGGGCAGCCGGGGGATGTCTGAAAAGATAATAGACGGAAGTGTCGGGCAGCATGGAGGATGTCTGTGCGTATCATGCAGACATCCTCTGGCTGCCCCCACTAGGCACCAGGGAGATTTGGGCAGCCGGGGGATGTCTGAAAAGATAATAGACGGAAGTGCTGGGCAGCAGCGGAGGATGTCTGTGCGTATCATGCAGACATCCTCTGGCTGCCCCCACTAGGCACCAGGGAGATTTGGGCAGCCGGGGGATGTCTGAAAAGATAATAGACGGAAGTGCTGGGCAGCATGGAGGATGTCTGTGCGTATCATGCAGACATCCTCTGGCTGCCCCCACTAGGCACCAGGGAGATTTGGGCAGCCGGGGGATGTCTGAAAAGATAATAGACGGAAGTGTCGGGCAGCATGGAGGATGTCTGTGCGTATCATGCAGATATCCCCCGGCTGCCCCACTAGCCACCAGGAGAGAGACAGACACCGCTGGGGGGAGCATTGGGTAAATCTGGGGGTAGGGGCAGCATTGGCAAATAAAAACAAGAAATGCAATTTTTTTATAGCATAAGTTTATATTAAATTAAATGAAAAAGCAATTTACATGTGAATATATCCAAGTTAAACTTTTTTCCAATAGGGTAGTCTTATATTCAGGATTTTAGTTTTTTCCTAAAGGAATATCCATAGTTTAGGGGGGTCGTCTTATAATCAGGGTCTTATATTCAAGCAGATACGGTATTATATATACACACACAGCGATATAGAAGGGATATATTATATACACACAGCGATATAGAAGGGATATATTATATACACACAGCGATATAGAAGCGATATATTATATATACACACAGCGATATAGAAGCGATATATTATATATACACACAGCGATATAGAAGCGATATATTATATATACACACAGCGATATAGAAGGGATATATTATATATACACACAGCGATATAGAAGGGATATATTATATATACACACAGCGATATAGAAGGGATATATTATATATACACACAGCGATATAGAAGGGATATATTATATATACACACAGCGATATAGAAGGGATATATTATATATACACACAGCGATATAGAAGGGATATATTATATATACACACAGCGATATAGAAGGGATATATTATATATACACACAGCGATATAGAAGGGATATATTATATATACACACAGCGATATAGAAGGGATATATTATATATACACACAGCGATATAGAAGGGATATATTATATATACACACAGCGATATAGAAGGGATATATTATATATACACACACAGCGATATAGAAGGGATATATTATATATACACACACAGCGATATAGAAGGGATATATTATATATACACACACAGCGATATAGAAGGGATATATTATATATACACACACAGCGATATAGAAGGGATATATTATATATACACACACAGCGATATAGAAGGGATATATTATATATACACACAGCGATATAGAAGGGATATATTATATATACACACAGCGATATAGAAGGGATATATTATATATACACACAGCGATATAGAAGGGATATATTATATATACACACAGCGATATAGAAGGGATATATTATATATACACACAGCGATATAGAAGGGATATATTATATATACACACAGCGATATAGAAGGGATATATTATATATACACACAGCGATATAGAAGGGATATATTATATATACACACAGCGATATAGAAGGGATATATTATATATACACACAGCGATATAGAAGGGATATATTATATATACACACAGCGATATAGAAGGGATATATTATATATACACACAGCGATATAGAAGGGATATATTATATATACACACACAGCGATATAGAAGGGATATATTATATATACACACACAGCGATATAGAAGGGATATATTATATATACACACACAGCGATATAGAAGGGATATATTATATATACACACACAGCAATATAGAAGGGATATATTATATATACACAGTGATATAGAAGGGATATATTATATATACACAGTGATATAGAAGGGATATATTATATATACACAGTGATATAGAAGGGATATATTATATATACACAGTGATATAGAAGGGATATATTATATATACACAGTGATATAGAAGGGATATATTATATATACACACAGTGATATAGAAGGGATATATTATATATACACACAGTGATATAGAAGGGATATATTATATATACACACAGTGATATAGAAGGGATATATTATATATACACACAGTGATATAGAAGGGATATATTATATATACACACAGTGATATAGAAGGGATATATTATATATACACACAGTGATATAGAAGGGATATATTATATATACACACAGTGATATACAAGGGATATATTATATATACACACAGTGATATACAAGGGATATATTATACACACACAGTGATATAGAAGGGATATATTATATATACACACAGTGATATACAAGGGATATAATGGAAAATTGTTTCATACTTACCGATATTTTCCTTTCCCGGTAATGGGCCATGGCAGCACTACTCTAGGGTTAGCTCCTCCCCTCACTCCCATTGGACAGGACAACATTTTTAGCCTATAAGAGGCCACATGACCATAATACCCCAGTTCGTAACAAGCCAACGACCAGGGAGGGTGCCCAGTGCTGCCATGGCCCATTACAGGGAAAGGAAAATATCGGTAAGTATGAAACAATTTTCCATTTTCCCGGCCATGGCCATGGCAGCACTACTCTAGGGCAATGCCCAAGCAATAAAACTCTGGGGGGGGAAAAAAAAAGGATACAGAACACACTATGATGCTGAAATTTATTAAACGACCATATAAGGTCAAGAAGCTGATAAGACGGCAGAACCAAATTGTGCCTCTCTAGAGGATCTCACGTCCAGTAGATAATGCCGGATAAAGGTATTCTGAGATGACCATGTCGCTGCTCTGCAAATCTGATCAGAAGACACATGTGCAACAGCTGCCCAGGAAGTAGACAGAGCCCGGGTTGAATGGGCTCGTAGGCCAAGAGGAACTGGAACCTGTTTAGACTCATAAGCCTTAGTAATGGCCGAGACCAGCCACCTAGAGATGGTCTTAGGAGATGCTTGTAGGCCCTTATTATGCCCTTGAGGGACGATAAAAAGCCTAGGTGATCTCCTCCAGCTGCCCGTCCTGTTGAGGTAAACCGACAAACAGCGAACCACATCCAAGGTGTGAGACAATCTTTCCTCCTCAGAAGAAGGAGATGGGAAGAAAGCAGGCAAAATAATCTCTTGGTTCATATGAAATGGTGAAACTACTTTAGGCCTGAACTCCGGGACTGTTCTCAGAACCACCTTATCCTGTTGGAAAGAGATGAAAGTTTCGTCTGATGAGAGAGCTGCCAATTCAGAGACTCTTCTACCTGAAGTCAAGGCGACCAGAAGAGAAGTTTTAAGCGTAAGGAGCATAACTGGAATCTCAGTAATGGGTTCAAATGGGGAACCCTGTAATGCTGACAGGACAAGTGGCAAATCCCAAGGAGGAGAAAAGGATTTGATAGAAGGTCTGATCCGCATGACAGCCTTCATAAAACGAGATACATCGGAGTCTAAAGCCCATCTCACACCAGATAAAGCTGAAAGGGCTGAAATGTGAACTTTCAGAGTATTCAGGCTGAGACCCTTGCCTAGGCCGTCTTGCAGAAAACCCAGGAGATCTACAGCAGAGAAGGACCCCGGTGAAACCCCTTTGTTAGACGCCCAGTCCGAGAAGACGTCCCAAATACAGTAATAGGCAGCCGAAGTATTCCTTTTCCTTGCCTGAAGCATAGTAGAAATCACCACATCTGAGAACCCTTTGTCTTGTAATCGCCTCCTTTCAGTCTCCATGTCATCAGCTGAAGGGATTGAGGAGCAGGATGGAACAGAGGACCCTGCGACAGCAAGTCTTCTCTCACAGGAAGATGAAGAGGGTCCTCCATGGAAAGGCTCAACAACAATGGGAACCAGGGTCTCCGTGGCCAATACGGGAGCACTGCAATCACCACCACACGTTCTCTCTGAATTCTCTGCAGGAGGGTGAAGATAAGGGGAATTGGGGGAAACACATACCCCATCCGGAAGTTCCAGGAACAGCTGAGGGCATCCCAACCTTCTGCTAGATGATGATGCTCCCTGGAGAAGAACCTCTGAACCTGTCTGTTCTGGAAGTTTGCCATCATGTCGATCTCCGGAAGACCCCATCTGTGAACCAACCTCTGGAAGGCCCATTCCGCTAAACACCATTCTCCTGGAAAGATCTTGTGTCTGCTCAGGAAATCCGCCTTGATGTTCATTGAACCTGGAAGATAAATTGCACATATCCCCAGAAGGTGTTTTTGAGCCCATTTCATGAGAGGAAACATGATACTCATCATCCTTGGGCTGCGAGTACCTCCTTGGTGGTTTACGTATGCCACAACTGCAGTGTTGTCCACTTGTAGCTTCACCCAATGGTGTCGGATTCTTGACTTTAGGTGACGCAAGGCCTCGAAAACTGCCCTCAGTTCCAAGTAGTTGGAAGACTCTCCTCGAAGGGACACCGGCCATTCCCCCTGAAGGGATATCTGGTTCATATGGGCGTCCCATCCTGTTTGGCATGCATCCGTGGTGACCACCAACCAAGGTATCTCTCCCAGGGGAAAACCTTTGGTCAGGTTTGCCTTTGAGAGCCACCATCTGAGAGCTTCCTTGACTTTGGATGTAAGAAGAATGGGCTGGCTCAAATCCCGATGCCTGAACTGGGTCAGGAATGATCTCTGAGGGATTCGGATATGCCATTGAGCCCATCGGGTAAGGCCTATGGTAGATGAAAGGGAACCCAGGATGCTCATGTAAGCTCTCGCCGTGATCTTGCGAAGATGAAGAATTTTTTTCAACTTCTCTCTCAGTCGGTATATTCTGTCCTCTGATAGACGGACAACCCCCAGACTTGTATCGAACCAGGCTCCCAGATAAATTATCTGTTGACTGGGTTGGAGTGGACTCTTCTGGAAATTCAGAACCCAACCATGTTCCTCCAACATTGATCTGGCGATGTTTCGATGGGCAATCAAACATGGGTAAGTCTTTGCCAGTATCAAGATGTCGTCCAAGTAGTGGAAAATGAAGACGCCCTTCTTCCTGATTTCTGCAATCAGGGAAATCAGGACTTTGGAGAACACCCTGGGTGCGGAGCTGAGGCCAAATGGAAGAGCCCTGAACTGCCAGTGTTTGTTGTGCAGGCAGAACCTCAGGAACCTCTGATGTACTTTGGCGATTGGGATGTGGAAATAAGCATCCTTGAGATCGATGGAAATTAGCCAATCGCCGGGAGATACTGCCTGGACAATGGAGGCTAAGGATTCCATCCTGAATCGTCTGGCACACAGAAAGGTATTGAGAATGGACAAATCCAGGATTGGCCTCCATGCATCCTCGCCTTTTGGAGCAAGAAAAAGCCTGGAGTAGAATCCCTGAAATTGTTCTTCTCTGGGAACCTGGCAGATCACCAATTGTTGGGACAGAGAATCTACGAATTCCAGAAGTGCCTTTCTTTTTCTTAAATCTTCTGGAAATGAGGACCTGAAGAATTTTCCAAAAGGAGGGGTCCCCACAAATTCTAGACGATAACCTTGGGAGACCACGTTGTGGACCCACCGATCCTTGATGGAGAGGCTCCAAGTCTCAAAAAAATGAAGCAGTCTTGCACCTATTCTTGGAGACTGAGCCTGGAAGCAGTCAGAATCTTTTATTCTGGTGGGCAGACGCCCCTCTGCCCCTGCCACCTCTATGGGAGGATTGACCGACCTTCCATGGCTGGCTCCGAAAGGACTGTCTTCCCGGTCTGTATTGCCTCGAGTCTCGGAAAGACCTCCTGTCAACATTAAAGGATCTCCTGGTGTTCCTGTTGCATGGCAATAAGGCTTTACTGCCTTCTGCGGATCTCTTGATGCACTCATCCAGCTGACGTCCAAAAAGCATGTCTCCCTGAAAAGGTAGTGAGCTGAGACTATTCTTGGAAGCGGTATCTGCATCCCATGCCTTGAGCCAAAGTGCTCTACGGCCAGCAATATTCAGGGCCATGGACCTAGCTATAGAGCGAACAAGGTCCACAGAGGCATCGGAGCAAAAATCGGCAGCAAGACTAATGTCTTCCACAGCTCTGCTGAGACGTAATCTACTCACTCCATCCTTTATGTCAGCTTGTAGATCCTCCGACCATTGTTTAAGGGCCCTGGAGACAGAAGTTAAGGCGGCTGCTGGGTGCAGACTGGCTCCTGCTGCCACGTATGCCTTGCAAAGATTAATATCAATCCTCTTCTCCATAGGTTCTCTCAAAGAGCCAGAGTCGTCCAGAGGCAAGGTGGTCTTCTTGGCCAGTCTGACTACTGCCGCGTCCACCTTGGGAGCTGAGATCCAAGAGGCAGAGTCATCTTTCTTGAATGGGTATAGCTTGGACCACTTACCCTGAAAACTGACCTGTTTTCCAGACTTACCCCATTCATCATGAATAAGGGTCTTTATGGTCTCATGGAGGGGAAAAGCAGTTTCTTTCTTTTCGAGACTAGCAAAGTGCTTGCTACTAGAGGGTATTTCAACAGAGGATTCTTCCAAACTTAGAGTCTTTCTGACTGCCTCAATGAGAGCTTCGGTTTTCCTCTCATCAAACCCCCCTGAATATGGGAACTCATCATCCTCTGATGACTCTGGGTATTCGGCAGGAAATTGACTCTTCTCGTAGGAGTCCACCATAGAGCTCTCGCTGTCAGAGACCTCTCTCCTCCTAGGCCTAGAACGCCTGGTAGACTGAGTGGCTTCCTTAATACCTTCAGCCACTGCCTGTTTGATGATGGAAATCACATCAGCTGGGTTAGCCACTGCAGGATGAGCTACTGGCGGGCCAGCTACCAGTGTCATGCAGGTTATGCAAAGCCTTTTCCCCTCTGCCGCCACTTCGTCACATGCATTGCACTTATTCAGTCTTGGTCTCCTATCCGCAGGTGAAACCGGGGATCTCCTCGGAGACCTGAGGGAACTGACATAATAATATAATGACAGAAGGCACTCTTTTGATTCCAATTGAGGTAATATATATATATCCATTGAGAGGGAGAAAAAAATAAAATAGTTTGACATACCTTGTACCTCTAGATTGTGACCTATTTCTTTTCTTGGCTGGTGAGGCCATGATGATATAAAACCTGAGCAGCTGGAAAAAGGTCGCCTGTTAGGGACTAATATCCAGATAAAACACCAAAAAAAAAAAAAAAAAGATTGCAAGACATCCAATGTAAATGAAACATAAGGATTTCCCCAAAAATTCTGAAGCTACCTATTGCACAAAAAGGGAGAACCACAAGATCTGCAGAGACCAGAGCACTGTATTACTTGCAGGATAAGCAACTTCAGATTGCCTCCAGACTCAATAGGAGGGAGAGAAAGAAAAAAAAAAAAAAAGACATTTAAATAGGGAAAAAAAAAAAGGATTTCCCAATCAGTCCAAAACAAAGGTCACATCCTGGCAAAGGCTGCCTGACCCGGAAGTACTCACTGTTTAGGCGCCAAAAAATGCAATACACCTCTGTCCAGCTCTGTAAGAGCCCCTCAGCTGCCAGGAAGACTGGAACCTGTTCCCATCAGCAGAAATACGGCACCAACAAGGATTTATCCAACTTTGCAAGGTTCCCAGCTGCTACCCCAGGGTCACTGCAGCATGCACCCCCGGTCACTAAGGGGGTTTCTGCAGGGGGTCGCCCTTGGTGAGGCGCCGTGTACTGCAGCTTCTGGGAGAAGAGAGGCTGAACTCATCCCAGGAAAAGGAACTAACAAGTCCCAGGTATGTCAAAAAAGAAAAATCTTGGATAATGAAATATCACACAGAGAAAAACCAAGGGAGTGTGGACAGGAAAAGAACTGGGGTATTATGGTCATGTGGCCTCTTATAGGCTAAAAATGTTGTCCTGTCCAATGGGAGTGAGGGGAGGAGCTAACCCTAGAGTAGTGCTGCCATGGCCATGGCCGGGAAATTATATATACACACAGTGATATAGAAGGGATATATTATATATACACACAGTGATATAGAAGGGATATATTATATATACACACAGTGATATACAAGGGATATATTAGATATACACACAGCGATATAGAAGGGATATATTATATATACACACAGCGATATAGTAGGGATATATTATATATACACACAGTGATATAGAAGGGATATATTATATATACACACAGCGATATAGAAGGGATATATTATATATACACACAGTGATATAGAAGGGATATATTATATATACACACAGCGATATAGAAGGGATATATTATATATACACACAGCGATATAGAAGGGATATATTATATATACACAGTGATATACAAGGGATATATTATATATACACACAGCGATATACAAGGGATATATTATATATACACACAGCGATATAGAAGGGATATATTATATATACACACAGCGATATAGAAGGGATATATTATATATACACACAGTGATATACAAGGGATATATTATATATACACACAGTGATATAGAAGGGATATATTATATATACACACAGCAATATAGAAGGGATATATTATATATACACACAGCGATATAGAAGGGATATATTATATATATACACACACAGCAATATAGAAGGGATATATTATATATACACACAGCGATATAGAAGGGATATATTATATATACACACAGCGATATAGAAGGGATATATTATATATACACACAGCGATATAGAAGGGATATATTATATATACACAGTGATATACAAGGGATATATTATATATACACACAGTGATATACAAGGGATATATTATATATACACACAGCGATATACAAGGGATATATTATATATACACACACAGCAATATAGAAGGGATATATTATATATACACACACAGCAATATAGAAGGGATATATTATATATACACAGTGATATAGAAGGGATATATTATATATACACACAGTGATATACAAGGGATATATTATATATACACACAGCAATATAGAAGGGATATATTATATATACACACACAGCAATATAGAAGGGATATATTATATATACACAGTGATATAGAAGGGATATATTATATATACACACAGTGATATACAAGGGATATATTATATATACACACAGTGATATACAAGGGATATATTATATATACACAGTGATATAGAAGGGATATATTATATATACACACAGTGATATACAAGGGATATATTATATACACACAGTGATATAGAAGGGATATATTATATACACACAGTGATATACAAGGGATATATTATATACACACAGTGATATACAAGGGATATATTATATACACACAGTGATATACAAGGGATATATTATATACACACAGTGATATACAAGGGATATATTATATACACACAGTGATATACAAGGGATATATTATATACACACAGTGATATACAAGGGATATATTATATACACACAGTGATATACAAGGGATATATTATATACACACAGTGATATACAAGGGATATATTATATACACACAGTGATATACAAGGGATATATTATATACACACAGTGATATACAAGGGATATATTATATACACACAGTGATATACAAGGGATATATTATATACACACAGTGATATACAAGGGATATATTATATACACACAGTGATATACAAGGGATATATTATATACACACAGTGATATACAAGGGATATATTATATACACACAGTGATATACAAGGGATATATTATACACACAGTGATATACAAGGGATATATTATACACACAGTGATATACAAGGGATATATTATATACACAGTGATATACAAGGGATATATTATACACACACAGTGATATACAAGGGATATATTATACACACAGTGATATACAAGGGATATATTATATACACAGTGATATACAAGGGATATATTATATACACAGTGATATACAAGGGATATATTATATACACACAGTGATATACAAGGGATATATTATATACACACAGTGATATACAAGGGATATATTATATACACACAGTGATATACAAGGGATATATTATATACACACAGTGATATACAAGGGATATATTATATACACACAGTGATATACAAGGGATATATTATATACACACAGTGATATACAAGGGATATATTATATACACAGTGATATACAAGGGATATATTATACACACAGTGATATACAAGGCATTTATTATACACACAGTGATATACAAGGGATATATTATATACACACAGTGATATAGAAGGGATATATTATATACACAGTGATATAGAAGGGATATATTATATACACACAGTGATATACAAGGGATATATTATATATACACACAGTGATATACAAGGGATATATTATACACACACAGTGATATACAAGGGATATATTATACACACAGTGATATACAAGGGATATATTATACACACAGTGATATACAAGGGATATATTATATACACACAGTGATATACAAGGGATATATTATATACACACAGTGATATACAAGGGATATATTATATACACACAGTGATATACAAGGGATATATTATATACACACAGTGATATACAAGGGATATATTATACACACAGTGATATACAAGGGATATATTATATACACAGTGATATAGAAGGGATATATTATATACACACAGTGATATACAAGGGATATATTATACACACAGTGATATACAAGGGATATATTATACACACAGTGATATACAAGGGATATATTATATACACAGTGATATACAAGGGATATATTATATACACAGTGATATACAAGGGATATATTATACACACAGTGATATACAAGGGATATATTATACACACAGTGATATACAAGGGATATATTATATATACACAGTGATATACAAGGGATATATTATATACACACAGTGATATACAAGGGATATATTATACACACAGTGATATACAATATATACACAGTGATATACAAGGGATATATTATATATACACAGTGATATACAAGGGATATATTATATATACACAGTGATATACAAGGGATATATTATATACACAGTGATATACAAGGGATATATTATATATACAGTGATATACAAGGGATATATTATATACACACAGTGATATACAAGGGATATATTATATACACACAGTGATATACAAGGCATTTATTACCTTTCCCAGCTGGCAGCAGTTTCCGGGTTCTCCAGATCCCGCCAATCAGAAGCCGTTCCAGGGAGGAGCGTTCCAAGCCTCGATATCAGCTTCCCTGTGTGATTATCTTACCCCATGATTGTATTTACTGTGATCATCACTTCCGCCCCAAACATCGGGAAGACCCTGCGTACCGGAAGTCCGCCATCTTTGTACTATCAAAGCAAACTGTATCGGAAGTCCGCCATCTTTATACTATCAAAGGACACAATACCGGAAGTCCGCCATCTTTATACTATCAAAGGAAAGGTTACCGGAAGTCCGCCATCTTTATACTATCAAAGCAAACTGTATCGGAAGTCCGCCATCTTTATACTATCAAAGGACACTATACCGGAAGTCCGCCATCTTTATACTATCAAAGGAAAGGTTACCGGAAGTCCGCCATCTTTATACTATCATAGGACACTGACAGTAACAGCAATGTGACACACACCGGGTACAGTAACAGCAGTGTGACACACACCGGGTACAGTAACAGCAATGTGACACACACCGGGTACAGTAACAGCAGTGTGACACACACCGAGTACAGTAACAGCAATGTGACACACACCGGGTACAGTAACAGCAGTGTGACACACACCGGGTACAGTAACAGCAATGTGACACACACCGGGTACAGTAACAGCAATGTGACACACACCGGGTACAGTAACAGCAATGTGACACACACCGGGTACAGTAAGAGCAGTGTGACACACACCGGGTACAGTAACAGCAGTGTGACACACACCGGGTACAGTAACAGCAATGTGACACACACCGGGTACAGTAAGAGCAATGTGACACTCACCGGGTACAGTAACAGCAATGTGACACACACCGGGTACAGTAACAGCAATGTGACACACACCGGGTACAGTAAGAGCAATGTGACACACACCGGGTACAGTAACAGCAATGTGACACACACCGGGTACAGTAACAGCAATGTGACACACACCGGGTACAGTAAGAGCAGTGTGACACACACCGGGTACAGTAACAGCAATGTGACACACACTGGGACACACCGGGTACAGTAAGAGCAATGTGACACACACCGGGTACAGTAACAGCAATGTGACACACACCGGGTACAGTAACAGCAATGTGACACACACCGGGTACAGTAACAGCAATGTGACACACACCGGGTACAGTAACAGCAGTGTGACACACACCGGGTACAGTAACAGCAATGTGACACACACCGGGTACAGTAACAGCAGTGTGACACACACCGGGTACAGTAACAGCAATGTGACACACACCGGGTACAGTAAGAGCAATGTGACACTCACCGGGTACAGTAAGAGCAATGTGACACACACCGGGTACAGTAACAGCAGTGTGACACACACCGGGTACAGTAACAGCAATGTGACACACACCGGGTACAGTAACAGCAGTGTGACACACACCGGGTACAGTAACAGCAGTGTGACACACACCGGGTACGGTAACAGCAATGTGACACACACCGGGTACAGTAACAGCAATGTGACACACACCGGGTACAGTAACAGCAATGTGACACACACCGTGTACAGTAAGAGCAATGTGACACACACCGGGTACAGTAACAGCAGTGTGACACACACCGGGTACAGTAACAGCAATGTGACACACACCGAGTACAGTAAGAGCAATGTGACACACACCGGGTACAGTAACAGCAGTGTGACACACACCGGGTACAGTAACAGCAATGTGACACACACCGGGTACAGTAAGAGCAATGTGACACACACCGGGTACAGTAACAGCAGTGTGACACACACCGGGTACAGTAACAGCAATGTGACACACACCGAGTACAGTAACAGCAATGTGACACACACCGGGTACAGTAAGAGCAATGTGACACACACCGGGTACAGTAACAGCAGTGTGACACACACCGAGTACAGTAACAGCAATGTGACACACACCGGGTACAGTAAGAGCAATGTGACACACACCGGGTACAGTAACAGCAGTGTGACACACACCGGGTACAGTAACAGCAATGTGACACACACCGGGTACAGTAACAGCAGTGTGACACACACCGGGTACAGTAACAGCAATGTGACACACACCCGAGTACAGTAACAGCAATGTGACACACACCGGGTACAGTAACAGCAATGTGACACACACCGGGTACAGTAACAGCAGTGTGACACACACCGGGTACAGTAACAGCAATGTGACACACACCGGGTACAGTAACAGCAGTGTGACACACACCGGGTACAGTAACAGCAGTGTGACACACACCGGGTACAGTAACAGCAATGTGACACACACCGGGTACAGTAACAGCAATGTGACACACACCGAGTACAGTAACAGCAGTGTGACACACACCGAGTACAGTAACAGCAATGTGACCCACACCGGGTACAGTAACAGCAGTGTGACACACACCGAGTACAGTAACAGCAATGTGACCCACACCGGGTACAGTAACAGCAATGTGACACACACCGGGTACGGTAACAGCAATGTGACACACACCGGGTACAGTAAGAGCAATGTGACACACACCGGGTACAGTAACAGCAGTGTGACACACACCGGGTACAGTAAGAGCAATGTGACACACACCGGGTACAGTAACAGCAGTGTGACACACACCGAGTACAGTAACAGCAATGTGACCCACACCGGGTACAGTAACAGCAATGTGACACACACCGGGTACGGTAACAGCAGTGTGACACACACCGGGTACAGTAACAGCAGTGTGACACACACCGGGTACAGTAACAGCAGTGTGACACACACCGAGTACAGTAACAGCAATGTGACACACACCGG
Source organism: Pelodytes ibericus (assembly GCA_036172795.1). NCBI lineage: Eukaryota > Metazoa > Chordata > Amphibia > Anura > Pelodytidae > Pelodytes > Pelodytes ibericus. Next base: position 195,755,637 of record CM069863.1, read on the forward strand.
GTACAGTAACAGCAGTGTGACACACACCGAGTACAGTAACAGCAATGTGACACACACCGGGTACAGTAACAGCAATGTGACACACACCGGGTACAGTAACAGCAGTGTGACACACACCGAGTACAGTAACAGCAATGTGACACACACCGGGTACAGTAACAGCAGTGTGACACACACCGGGTACAGTAACAGCAATGTGACACACACCGGGTACAGTAACAGCAATGTGACACACACCGGGTACAGTAACAGCAATGTGACACACACCGGGTACAGTAAGAGCAATGTGACACACACCGGGTACAGTAACAGCAGTGTGACACACACCGGGTACAGTAACAGCAATGTGACACACACCGGGTACAGTAACAGCAGTGTGACACACACCGAGTACAGTAACAGCAGTGTGACACACACCGGGTACAGTAACAGCAATGTGACACACACCGGGTACAGTAACAGCAATGTGACACACACCGGGTACAGTAACAGCAGTGTGACACACACCGGGTACAGTAACAGCAATGTGACACACACCGGGTACAGTAACAGCAGTGTGACACACACCGAGTACAGTAACAGCAATGTGACACACACCGGGTACAGTAACAGCAATGTGACACACACCGGGTACAGTAACAGCAATGTGACACACACCGGGTACAGTAACAGCAATGTGACACACACCGGGTACAGTAACAGCAATGTGACACACACCGGGTACAGTAACAGCAATGTGACACACACCGGGTACAGTAACAGCAATGTGACACACACCGGGTACAGTAACAGCAATGTGACACACACCGGGTACAGTAACAGCAATGTGACACACACCGGGTACAGTAAGAGCAATGTGACACACACCGGGTACAGTAAGAGCAATGTGACACACACTGGGACACACCGGGTACAGTAACAGCAATGTGACACACACTGGGACACACCGGGTACAGTAAGAGCAATGTGACACACACTGGGACACACCGGGTACAGTAACAGCAATGTGACACACACTGGGACACACCGGGTACAGTAAGAGCAATGTGACACACACTGGGACACACCGGGTACAGTAACAGCAATGTGACACACACCGAGTACAGTAACTGCAGTGTGACACACACCGAGTACAGTAACAGCAGTGTGACACAAACCGGGTACAGTAACAGCAGTGTGACACACACCGAGTACAGTAACAGCAGTGTGACACACACCGGGTACAGTAAGAGCAATGTGACACACACCGGGTACAGTAACAGCAGTGTGACACACACTGGGACACACCGGGTACAGTAACAGCAGTGTGACACACACCGGGTACAGTAACAGCAGTGTGACACACACCGGGTACAGTAAGAGCAATGTGACACACACCGGGTACAGTAACAGCAATGTGACACACACCGGGTACAGTAACAGCAATGTGACACACACCGGGTACAGTAAGAGCAATGTGACACACGCCGGGTACAGTAACAGCAGTGTGACACACGCCGGGTACAGTAACAGCAATGTGACACACACCGGGTATAGTAACAGCAATGTGACACACACTGGGACACACCGGGTACAGTAACAGCAGTGTGACACACACCGGGTATAGTAACAGCAATGTGACACACACTGGGACACACCGGGTACAGTAACAGCAGTGTGACACACACCGGGTACAGTAACAGCAATGTGACACACACCGGGTACAGTAACAGCAATGTGACACACACCGGGTACAGTAACAGCAATGTGACACACACCGGGTACAGTAAGAGCAATGTGACACACACCCGAGTACAGTAACAGCAATGTGACACACACCGGGTACAGTAACAGCAGTGTGACACACACCGGGTACAGTAACAGCAGTGTGACACACACCGGGTACAGTAACAGCAGTGTGACACACACCGGGTACAGTAACAGCAGTGTGACACACACCGGGTACAGTAACAGCACTGTGACACACACCGGGTACAGTAACAGCAATGTGACACACACCGGGTACAGTAACAGCAATGTGACACACACCGGGTACAGTAACAGCAATGTGACACACACCGGGTACAGTAACAGCAGTGTGACACACACCGGGTATAGTAACAGCAGTGTGACACACACCGGGTACAGTAACAGCAATGTGACACACACCGGTTACAGTAACAGCAGTGTGACACACACCGGGTACAGTAACAGCAATGTGACACACACCGGGTACAGTAACAGCAATGTGACACACACCGGGTACAGTAACAGCAGTGTGACACACACCGGGTACAGTAACAGCAATGTGACACACACCGGGTACAGTAACAGCAATGTGACACACACCGGGTACAGTAACAGCAATGTGACACACGCCGGGTACACACACCGGGTACAGTAACAGCAATGTGACACACACCGGGTACAGTAACAGCAGTGTGACACACACCGAGTACAGTAACAGCAATGTGACACACACCGGGTACAGTAACAGCAATGTGACACACACCGGGTACAGTAACAGCAATGTGACACACACCGGGTACAGTAACAGCAATGTGACACACACCGGGTACAGTAACAGCAATGTGACACACACCGGGTACAGTAACAGCAATGTGACACACACCGGGTACAGTAACAGCAATGTGACACACACCGGGTACAGTAACAGCAATGTGACACACACCGGGTACAGTAACAGCAATGTGACACACACCGGGTACAGTAAGAGCAATGTGACACACACCGGGTACAGTAAGAGCAATGTGACACACACTGGGACACACCGGGTACAGTAACAGCAATGTGACACACACTGGGACACACCGGGTACAGTAAGAGCAATGTGACACACACTGGGACACACCGGGTACAGTAACAGCAATGTGACACACACTGGGACACACCGGGTACAGTAAGAGCAATGTGACACACACTGGGACACACCGGGTACAGTAACAGCAATGTGACACACACCGAGTACAGTAACTGCAGTGTGACACACACCGAGTACAGTAACAGCAGTGTGACACAAACCGGGTACAGTAACAGCAGTGTGACACACACCGAGTACAGTAACAGCAGTGTGACACACACCGGGTACAGTAAGAGCAATGTGACACACACCGGGTACAGTAACAGCAGTGTGACACACACTGGGACACACCGGGTACAGTAACAGCAGTGTGACACACACCGGGTACAGTAACAGCAGTGTGACACACACCGGGTACAGTAAGAGCAATGTGACACACACCGGGTACAGTAACAGCAATGTGACACACACCGGGTACAGTAACAGCAATGTGACACACACCGGGTACAGTAAGAGCAATGTGACACACGCCGGGTACAGTAACAGCAGTGTGACACACGCCGGGTACAGTAACAGCAATGTGACACACACCGGGTATAGTAACAGCAATGTGACACACACTGGGACACACCGGGTACAGTAACAGCAGTGTGACACACACCGGGTATAGTAACAGCAATGTGACACACACTGGGACACACCGGGTACAGTAACAGCAGTGTGACACACACCGGGTACAGTAACAGCAATGTGACACACACCGGGTACAGTAACAGCAATGTGACACACACCGGGTACAGTAACAGCAATGTGACACACACCGGGTACAGTAAGAGCAATGTGACACACACCCGAGTACAGTAACAGCAATGTGACACACACCGGGTACAGTAACAGCAATGTGACACACACCGGGTACAGTAACAGCAATGTGACACACACCGGGTACAGTAACAGCAGTGTGACACACACCGGGTACAGTAACAGCAATGTGACACACACCGGGTACAGTAACAGCAATGTGACACACACCGGGTACAGTAAGAGCAATGTGACACACACCGGGTACAGTAAGAGCAATGTGACACACACCGGGTACAGTAACAGCAATGTGACACACACCGGGTACAGTAACAGCAGTGTGACACACACCGGGTACAGTAACAGCAGTGTGACACACACCGGGTACAGTAACAGCAATGTGACACTCACCGGGTATAGTAACAGCAATGTGACACACACTGGGACACACCGGGTATAGTAACAGCAATGTGACACACACCGGGTACAGTAACAGCAATGTGACACACACCGGGTACAGTAACAGCAATGTGACACACGCCGGGTACAGTAACAGCAATGTGACACACGCCGGGTACAGTAAGAGCAATGTGACACACACCGGGTACAGTAACAGCAATGTGACACACACCGGGTACAGTAACAGCAATGTGACACACACCGGGTACAGTAACAGCAATGTGACACACACCGGGTACAGTAACAGCAGTGTGACACACACCGGGTACAGTAACAGCAGTGTGACACACACCGGGTACAGTAAGAGCAATGTGACACACGCCGGGTACAGTAACAGCAGTGTGACACACGCCGGGTACAGTAACAGCAGTGTGACACACGCCGGGTACAGTAACAGCAATGTGACACACGCCGGGTACAGTAACAGCAATGTGACACACACCGGGTACAGTAACAGCAGTGTGACACACACCGGGTACAGTAACAGCAATGTGACACACGCCGGGTACAGTAACAGCAATGTGACACACGCCGGGTACAGTAACAGCAATGTGACACACGCCGGGTACAGTAACAGCAATGTGACACACGCCGGGTATAGTAACAGCAATGTGACACACGCCGGGTACAGTAACAGCAATGTGACACACGCCGGGTACAGTAACAGCAATGTGACACACCCCGGGTACAGTAACAGCAGTGTGACACACACCGGGTACAGTAACAGCAGTGTGACACACACTGGGACACACCGGGTACAGTAAGAGCAATGTGACACACACTGGGACACACCGGGTACAGTAACAGCAATGTGACACACACTGGGACACACCGGGTACAGTAAGAGCAATGTGACACACACTGGGACACACCGGGTACAGTAAGAGCAATGTGACACACACCGGGTACAGTAACAGCAGTGTGACACACACCGGGTACAGTAAGAGCAATGTGACACACACCGGGTACAGTAACAGCAATGTGACACACACCGGGTACAGTAACAGCAATGTGACACACACCGGGTACAGTAACAGCAATGTGACACACACCGGGTACAGTAACAGCAATGTGACACACACCGGGTACAGTAACAGCAATGTGACACACACTGGGACACACCGGGTACAGTAACAGCAATGTGACACACACCGGGTACAGTAACAGCAGTGTGACACACACCGGGTACAGTAACAGCAGTGTGACACACACCGGGTACAGTAACAGCAATGTGACACACACCGGGTACAGTAACAGCAATGTGACACACACCGGGTACAGTAACAGCAGTGTGACACACACCGGGTACAGTAACAGCAGTGTGACACACACCGGGTACAGTAACAGCAATGTGACACACACCGGGTACAGTAACAGCAATGTGACACACACCGGGTACAGTAACAGCAGTGTGACACACACCGGGTACAGTAACAGCAATGTGACACACACCGGGTACAGTAACAGCAGTGTGACACACACCGGGTACAGTAACAGCAATGTGACACACACCGGGTACAGTAACAGCAGTGTGACACACACCGGGTACAGTAACAGCAATGTGACACACCGGGTACAGTAACAGCAATGTGACACACACCGGGTACAGTAACAGCAATGTGACACACACCGGGGACAGTAACAGCAATGTGACACACACTGGGTACAGTAACAGCAATGTGACACACACCGGGTACAGTAACAGCAATGTGACACACACTGGGACACACCGGGTACAGTAAGAGCAATGTGACACACACCGGGTACAGTAAGAGCAATGTGACACACACCGGGTACATTAACAGCAATGTGACACACACCGGGTACAGTAACAGCAGTGTGACACACACCGGGTACAGTAACAGCAATGTGACACACACCGGGTACAGTAAGAGCAATGTGACACACACCGGGTACAGTAACAGCAGTGTGACACACATCGTGTACAGTAACAGCAATGTGACACACACCGGGTACAGTAACAGCAATGTGACACACACCGGGTACAGTAAGAGCAATGTGACACACACCGGGTACAGTAACAGCAATGTGACACACACCGGGTACAGTAACAGCAATGTGACACACACCGGGTACAGTAACAGCAGTGTGACACACACCGGGTACAGTAAGAGCAGTGTGACACACACCGGGTACAGTAAGAGCAATGTGACACACACCGGGTACAGTAACAGCAATGTGACACACACCGGGTACAGTAACAGCAATGTGACACACACCGGGTACAGTAACAGCAATGTGACACACACCGGGTACAGTAAGAGCAATGTATAAAAATAGTTAAATATATCACTTGTCGCTCTGTGTGAATGAATAGGATTAAATGTACCGGTATCTCTTCCTGCTCTATATTCAAAGAATGAATGGAATTGATGCTACATTAACAATACACGTTCTTTACTATACCCGGTGTGTGTCACATTGCTGTTACTGTACCCGGTGTGTGTCACATTGCCGGGTACAGTAACAGCAATGTGACACACACCGGGTACAGTAACAGCAATGTGACACACACCGGGTACAGTAACAGCAATGTGACACACACCGGGTACAGTAACAGCAGTGTGACACACACCGGGTACAGTAACAGCAGTGTGACACACACCGGGTACAGTAAGAGCAATGTGACACACACCGGGTACAGTAACAGCAGTGTGACACACACCGGGTACAGTAACAGCAGTGTGACACACACCGGGTACAGTAACAGCAATGTGACACACACCGGGTACAGTAACAGCAATGTGACACACACCGGGTACAGTAACAGCAATGTGACACACACCGGGTATAGTAACAGCAATGTGACACACACCGGGTACAGTAAGAGCAATGTGACACACGCCGGGTACAGTAACAGCAGTGTGACACACGCCGGGTACAGTAACAGCAATGTGACACACACCGGGTACAGTAAGAGCAATGTGACACACGCCGGGTACAGTAACAGCAGTGTGACACACACCGGGTACAGTAACAGCAATGTGACACACACCGGGTATAGTAACAGCAATGGGACACACACTGGGACACACCGGGTACAGTAACAGCAGTGTGACACACACCGGGTATAGTAACAGCAATGTGACACACACTGGGACACACCGGGTACAGTAACAGCAGTGTGACACACACCGGGTACAGTAACAGCAATGTGACACACACCGGGTACAGTAACAGCAATGTGACACACACCGGGTACAGTAACAGCAATGTGACACACACCGGGTACAGTAACAGCAATGTGACACACACCGGGTACAGTAAGAGCAATGTGACACACACCGAGTACAGTAACAGCAATGTGACACACACCGGGTACAGTAACAGCAATGTGACACACACCGGGTACAGTAACAGCAATGTGACACACACCGGGTACAGTAACAGCAGTGTGACACACACCGGGTACAGTAACAGCAATGTGACACACACCGGGTACAGTAAGAGCAATGTGACACACACCGGGTACAGTAAGAGCAATGTGACACACACCGGGTACAGTAACAGCAATGTGACACACACCGGATACAGTAACAGCAGTGTGACACACACCGGGTACAGTAACAGCAGTGTGACACACACCGGGTACAGTAACAGCAATGTGACACTCACCGGGTATAGTAACAGCAATGTGACACACACTGGGACACACCGGGTACAGTAACAGCAGTGTGACACACACCGGGTACAGCAACAGCAATGTGACACACACCGGGTACAGTAACAGCAGTGTGACACACACCGGGTACAGTAACAGCAGTGTGACACACACCGGGTACAGTAACAGCAGTGTGACACACACCGGGTACAGTAAGAGCAATGTGACACACACCGGGTACAGTAACAGCAATGTGACACACACCGGGTACAGTAAGAGCAATGTGACACACACCGGGTACAGTAAGAGCAATGTGACACACACCGGGTACAGTAAGAGCAATGTGACACACACCGGGTACAGTAACAGCAATGTGACACACACCGGGTACAGTAAGAGCAATGTGACACACACCGGGTACAGTAACAGCAATGTGACACACACCGGGTACAGTAACAGCAATGTGACACACACCGGGTACAGTAAGAGCAATGTGACACACACCGGGTACAGTAACAGCAGTGTGACACACACCGGGTACAGTAACAGCAATGTGACACACACCGGGTACAGTAACAGCAATGTGACACACACCGGGTACAGTAACAGCAGTGTGACACACACCGGGTACAGTAACAGCAGTGTGACACACACGGGTACAGTAACAGCAGTGTGACACACACCGGGTACAGTAACAGCAGTGTGACACACACCGGGTACAGTAACAGCAGTGTGACACACACCGGGTACAGTAACAGCAGTGTGACACACACCGGGTACAGTAACAGCAGTGTGACACACACGGGTACAGTAACAGCAGTGTGACACACACCGGGTACAGTAAGAGCAATGTGACACACACCGGGTACAGTAACAGCAATGTGACACACACCGGGTACAGTAACAGCAATGTGACACACACCGGGTACAGTAACAGCAGTGTGACACACACCGGGTACAGTAACAGCAGTGTGACACACACGGGTACAGTAACAGCAATGTGACACACACCGGGTACAGTAACAGCAGTGTGACACACACCGGGTACAGTAACAGCAGTGTGACACACACCGGGTACAGTAACAGCAGTGTGACACACACCGGGTACAGTAACAGCAATGTGACACACACCGGGTACAGTAACAGCAGTGTGACACACACCGGGTACAGTAACAGCAGTGTGACACACACCGGGTACAGTAACAGCAGTGTGACACACACCGGGTACAGTAACAGCACTGTGACACACACCGGGTACAGTAACAGCAATGTGACACACACCGGGTACAGTAACAGCAATGTGACACACACCGGGTACAGTAACAGCAATGTGACACACACCGGGTACAGTAACAGCAGTGTGACACACACCGGGTATAGTAACAGCAGTGTGACACACACCGGGTACAGTAACAGCAATGTGACACACACCGGTTACAGTAACAGCAGTGTGACACACACCGGGTACAGTAACAGCAATGTGACACACACCGGGTACAGTAACAGCAATGTGACACACACCGGGTACAGTAACAGCAGTGTGACACACACCGGGTACAGTAACAGCAATGTGACACACACCGGGTACAGTAACAGCAATGTGACACACACCGGGTACAGTAACAGCAATGTGACACATGCCGGGTACACACACCGGGTACAGTAACAGCAATGTGACACACACCGGGTACAGTAACAGCAATGTGACACACACCGGGTACAGTAACAGCAGTGTGACACACACCGGGTACAGTAACAGCAGTGTGACACACACCGGGTACAGTAACAGCAGTGTGACACACACCGGGTACAGTAACAGCAATGTGACACACACCGGGTACAGTAACAGCAATGTGACACACACCGGGTACGGTAACAGCAATGTGACACACACCGGGTACGGTAACAGCAATGTGACACACACCGGGTACGGTAACAGCAATGTGACACACACCGGGTACAGTAACAGCAATGTGACACACGCCGGGTACACACACCGGGTACAGTAACAGCAATGTGACACACACCGGGTACAGTAACAGCAATGTGACACACACCGGGTACAGTAACAGCAGTGTGACACACACCGGGTACAGTAACAGCAGTGTGACACACACCGAGTACGGTAACAGCAATGTGACACACACCGGGTACGGTAACAGCAGTGTGACACACACCGGGTACGGTAACAGCAATGTGACACACACCGGGTACGGTAACAGCAATGTGACACACACCGGGTACGGTAACAGCAATGTGACACACACCGGGTACGGTAACAGCAATGTGACACACACCGGGTACGGTAACAGCAATGTGACACACACCGGGTACGGTAACAGCAATGTGACACACACCGGGTACGGTAACAGCAATGTGACACACACCGGGTACGGTAACAGCAATGTGACACACACCGGGTACGGTAACAGCAGTGTGACACACACCGGGTACGGTAACAGCAGTGTGACACACACCGGGTACAGTAACAGCAATGTGACACACGCCGGGTACAGTAACAGCAGTGTGACACACGCCGGGTACAGTAACAGCAGTGTGACACACGCCGGGTACAGTAACAGCAATGTGACACACGCCGGGTACAGTAACAGCAATGTGACACACACCGGGTACAGTAACAGCAATGTGACACACACCGGGTACAGTAACAGCAGTGTGACACACACCGGGTACAGTAACAGCAATGTGACACACACCGGGTACAGTAACAGCAGTGTGACACACACCGGGTACAGTAACAGCAATGTGACACACACCGGGTACAGTAACAGCAGTGTGACACACACCGGGTACAGTAACAGCAATGTGACACACCGGGTACAGTAACAGCAATGTGACACACACCGGGTACAGTAACAGCAATGTGACACACACCGGGGACAGTAACAGCAATGTGACACACACCGGGTACAGTAACAGCAATGTGACACACACTGGGACACACCGGGTACAGTAAGAGCAATGTGACACACACCGGGTACAGTAAGAGCAATGTGACACACACCGGGTACATTAACAGCAATGTGACACACACCGGGTACAGTAACAGCAGTGTGACACACACCGGGTACAGTAACAGCAATGTGACACACACCGGGTACAGTAAGAGCAATGTGACACACACCGGGTACAGTAACAGCAGTGTGACACACATCGTGTACAGTAACAGCAATGTGACACACACCGGGTACAGTAACAGCAATGTGACACACACCGGGTACAGTAAGAGCAATGTGACACACACCGGGTACAGTAACAGCAATGTGACACACACCGGGTACAGTAACAGCAATGTGACACACACCGGGTACAGTAACAGCAGTGTGACACACACCGGGTACAGTAAGAGCAGTGTGACACACACCGGGTACAGTAAGAGCAATGTGACACACACCGGGTACAGTAACAGCAATGTGACACACACCGGGTACAGTAACAGCAATGTGACACACACCGGGTACAGTAACAGCAATGTGACACACACCGGGTACAGTAAGAGCAATGTATAAAAATAGTTAAATATATCACTTGTCGCTCTGTGTGAATGAATAGGATTAAATGTACCGGTATCTCTTCCTGCTCTATATTCAAAGAATGAATGGAATTGATGCTACATTAACAATACACGTTCTTTACTATACCCGGTGTGTGTCACATTGCTGTTACTGTACCCGGTGTGTGTCACATTGCCGGGTACAGTAACAGCAATGTGACACACACCGGGTACAGTAACAGCAATGTGACACACACCGGGTACAGTAACAGCAATGTGACACACACCGGGTACAGTAACAGCAGTGTGACACACACCGGGTACAGTAACAGCAGTGTGACACACACCGGGTACAGTAAGAGCAATGTGACACACACCGGGTACAGTAACAGCAGTGTGACACACACCGGGTACAGTAACAGCAGTGTGACACACACCGGGTACAGTAACAGCAATGTGACACACACCGGGTACAGTAACAGCAATGTGACACACACCGGGTACAGTAACAGCAATGTGACACACACCGGGTATAGTAACAGCAATGTGACACACACCGGGTACAGTAAGAGCAATGTGACACACGCCGGGTACAGTAAGAGCAATGTGACACACGCCGGGTACAGTAACAGCAGTGTGACACACGCCGGGTACAGTAACAGCAATGTGACACACACCGGGTACAGTAAGAGCAATGTGACACACGCCGGGTACAGTAACAGCAGTGTGACACACACCGGGTACAGTAACAGCAATGTGACACACACCGGGTATAGTAACAGCAATGTGACACACACTGGGACACACCGGGTACAGTAACAGCAGTGTGACACACACCGGGTATAGTAACAGCAATGTGACACACACTGGGACACACCGGGTACAGTAACAGCAGTGTGACACACACCGGGTACAGTAACAGCAATGTGACACACACCGGGTACAGTAACAGCAATGTGACACACACCGGGTACAGTAACAGCAATGTGACACACACCGGGTACAGTAACAGCAATGTGACACACACCGGGTACAGTAAGAGCAATGTGACACACACCGAGTACAGTAACAGCAATGTGACACACACCGGGTACAGTAACAGCAATGTGACACACACCGGGTACAGTAACAGCAATGTGACACACACCGGGTACAGTAACAGCAGTGTGACACACACCGGGTACAGTAACAGCAATGTGACACACACCGGGTACAGTAAGAGCAATGTGACACACACCGGGTACAGTAAGAGCAATGTGACACACACCGGGTACAGTAAGAGCAATGTGACACACACCGGGTACAGTAACAGCAATGTGACACACACCGGATACAGTAACAGCAGTGTGACACACACCGGGTACAGTAACAGCAGTGTGACACACACCGGGTACAGTAACAGCAATGTGACACTCACCGGGTATAGTAACAGCAATGTGACACACACTGGGACACACCGGGTACAGTAACAGCAGTGTGACACACACCGGGTACAGCAACAGCAATGTGACACACACCGGGTACAGTAACAGCAGTGTGACACACACCGGGTACAGTAACAGCAGTGTGACACACACCGGGTACAGTAACAGCAGTGTGACACACACCGGGTACAGTAAGAGCAATGTGACACACACCGGGTACAGTAACAGCAATGTGACACACACCGGGTACAGTAAGAGCAATGTGACACACACCGGGTACAGTAAGAGCAATGTGACACACACCGGGTACAGTAAGAGCAATGTGACACACACCGGGTACAGTAACAGCAATGTGACACACACCGGGTACAGTAAGAGCAATGTGACACACACCGGGTACAGTAACAGCAATGTGACACACACCGGGTACAGTAACAGCAATGTGACACACACCGGGTACAGTAAGAGCAATGTGACACACACCGGGTACAGTAACAGCAGTGTGACACACACCGGGTACAGTAACAGCAATGTGACACACACCGGGTACAGTAACAGCAATGTGACACACACCGGGTACAGTAACAGCAGTGTGACACACACCGGGTACAGTAACAGCAGTGTGACACACACGGGTACAGTAACAGCAGTGTGACACACACCGGGTACAGTAACAGCAGTGTGACACACACCGGGTACAGTAACAGCAGTGTGACACACACCGGGTACAGTAACAGCAGTGTGACACACACCGGGTACAGTAACAGCAGTGTGACACACACGGGTACAGTAACAGCAGTGTGACACACACCGGGTACAGTAAGAGCAGTGTGACACACACCGGGTACAGTAACAGCAATGTGACACACACCGGGTACAGTAACAGCAATGTGACACACACCGGGTACAGTAACAGCAATGTGACACACACCGGGTACAGTAACAGCAGTGTGACACACACCGGGTACAGTAACAGCAATGTGACACACACGGGTACAGTAACAGCAATGTGACACACACCGGGTACAGTAACAGCAGTGTGACACACACCGGGTACAGTAACAGCAGTGTGACACACACCGGGTACAGTAACAGCAATGTGACACACACCGGGTACAGTAACAGCAATGTGACACACACCGGGTACAGTAACAGCAGTGTGACACACACCGGGTACAGTAACAGCAGTGTGACACACACCGGGTACAGTAACAGCAGTGTGACACACACCGGGTACAGTAACAGCACTGTGACACACACCGGGTACAGTAACAGCAATGTGACACACACCGGGTACAGTAACAGCAATGTGACACACACCGGGTACAGTAACAGCAATGTGACACACACCGGGTACAGTAACAGCAGTGTGACACACACCGGGTATAGTAACAGCAGTGTGACACACACCGGGTACAGTAACAGCAATGTGACACACACCGGTTACAGTAACAGCAGTGTGACACACACCGGGTACAGTAACAGCAATGTGACACACACCGGGTACAGTAACAGCAGTGTGACACACACCGGGTACAGTAACAGCAATGTGACACACACCGGGTACAGTAACAGCAATGTGACACACACCGGGTACAGTAACAGCAATGTGACACACGCCGGGTACACACACCGGGTACAGTAACAGCAATGTGACACACACCGGGTACAGTAACAGCAATGTGACACACACCGGGTACAGTAACAGCAGTGTGACACACACCGGGTACAGTAACAGCAATGTGACACACACCGGGTACAGTAACAGCAATGTGACACACACCGGGTACGGTAACAGCAATGTGACACACACCGGGTACAGTAACAGCAATGTGACACACACCGGGTACGGTAACAGCAATGTGACACACACCGGGTACGGTAACAGCAATGTGACACACACCGGGTACGGTAACAGCAATGTGACACACACCGGGTACGGTAACAGCAATGTGACACACGCCGGGTACACACACCGGGTACAGTAACAGCAATGTGACACACACCGGGTACAGTAACAGCAATGTGACACACACCGGGTACAGTAACAGCAGTGTGACACACACCGGGTACAGTAACAGCAGTGTGACACACACCGAGTACGGTAACAGCAATGTGACACACACCGGGTACGGTAACAGCAGTGTGACACACACCGGGTACGGTAACAGCAATGTGACACACACCGGGTACGGTAACAGCAATGTGACACACACCGGGTACGGTAACAGCAATGTGACACACACCGGGTACGGTAACAGCAATGTGACACACACCGGGTACGGTAACAGCAATGTGACACACACCGGGTACGGTAACAGCAATGTGACACACACCGGGTACGGTAACAGCAATGTGACACACACCGGGTACAGTAACAGCAATGTGACACACACCGGGTACAGTAACAGCAGTGTGACACACACCGGGTACAGTAACAGCAGTGTGACACACACCGGGTACAGTAACAGCAATGTGACACACGCCGGGTACAGTAACAGCAGTGTGACACACGCCGGGTACAGTAACAGCAGTGTGACACACGCCGGGTACAGTAACAGCAATGTGACACACGCCGGGTACAGTAACAGCAATGTGACACACGCCGGGTACAGTAACAGCAATGTGACACACGCCGGGTACAGTAACAGCAATGTGACACACGCCGGGTACAGTAACAGCAGTGTGACACACGCCGGGTACAGTAACAGCAGTGTGACACACGCCGGGTACAGTAACAGCAATGTGACACACGCCGGGTACAGTAACAGCAGTGTGACACACACCGGGTACAGTAACAGCAATGTGACACACACCGGGTACAGTAACAGCAATGTGACACACACCGGGTACAGTAACAGCAATGTGACACACACCGGGTACAGTAACAGCAGTGTGACACACACCGGGTACGGTAACAGCAATGTGACACACACCGGGTACGGTAACAGCAATGTGACACACACCGGGTACGGTAACAGCAATGTGACACACACCGGGTACGGTAACAGCAGTGTGACACACACCGGGTACGGTAACAGCAATGTGACACACGCCGGGTACGGTAACAGCAATGTGACACACGCCGGGTACGGTAACAGCAATGTGACACACGCCGGGTACAGTAACAGCAATGTGACACACGCCGGGTACAGTAACAGCAATGTGACACACACCGGGTACAGTAACAGCAATGTGACACACACCGGGTACAGTAACAGCAATGTGACACACACCGGGTACAGTAACAGCAATGTGACACACACCGGGTACAGTAAGAGCAATGTGACACACGCCGGGTACAGTAACAGCAGTGTGACACACACCGGGTATAGTAACAGCAGTGTGACACACACTGGGACACACCGGGTACAGTAAGAGCAATGTGACACACACTGGGACACACCGGGTACAGTAACAGCAATGTGACACACACTGGGACACACCGGGTACAGTAAGAGCAATGTGACACACACTGGGACACACCGGGTACAGTAACAGCAATGTGACACACACTGGGACACACCGGGTACAGTAAGAGCAATGTGACACACACCGGGTACAGTAACAGCAGTGTGACACACACCGGGTACAGTAAGAGCAATGTGACACACACCGGGTACAGTAACAGCAATGTGACACACACCGGGTACAGTAACAGCAATGTGACACACACCGGGTACAGTAACAGCAATGTGACACACACCGGGTACAGTAACAGCAATGTGACACACACTGGGACACACCGGGTACAGTAACAGCAATGTGACACACACCGGGTACAGTAACAGCAGTGTGACACACACCGGGTACAGTAACAGCAGTGTGACACACACCGGGTACAGTAACAGCAATGTGACACACACCGGGTACAGTAACAGCAATGTGACACACACCGGGTACAGTAACAGCAGTGTGACACACACCGGGTACAGTAACAGCAGTGTGACACACACCGGGTACAGTAACAGCAATGTGACACACACCGGGTACAGTAACAGCAATGTGACACACACCGGGTACAGTAACAGCAGTGTGACACACACCGGGTACAGTAACAGCAATGTGACACACACCGGGTACAGTAACAGCAGTGTGACACACACCGGGTACAGTAACAGCAATGTGACACACACCGGGTACAGTAACAGCAGTGTGACACACACCGGGTACAGTAACAGCAATGTGACACACCGGGTACAGTAACAGCAATGTGACACACACCGGGTACAGTAACAGCAATGTGACACACACCGGGGACAGTAACAGCAATGTGACACACACCGGGTACAGTAACAGCAATGTGACACACACCGGGTACAGTAACAGCAATGTGACACACACTGGGACACACCGGGTACAGTAAGAGCAATGTGACACACACCGGGTACAGTAAGAGCAATGTGACACACACCGGGTACATTAACAGCAATGTGACACACACCGGGTACAGTAACAGCAGTGTGACACACACCGGGTACAGTAACAGCAATGTGACACACACCGGGTACAGTAAGAGCAATGTGACACACACCGGGTACAGTAACAGCAGTGTGACACACATCGTGTACAGTAACAGCAATGTGACACACACCGGGTACAGTAACAGCAATGTGACACACACCGGGTACAGTAACAGCAATGTGACACACACCGGGTACAGTAACAGCAATGTGACACACACCGGGTACAGTAACAGCAATGTGACACACACCGGGTACAGTAACAGCAGTGTGACACACACCGGGTACAGTAAGAGCAGTGTGACACACACCGGGTACAGTAAGAGCAATGTGACACACACCGGGTACAGTAACAGCAATGTGACACACACCGGGTACAGTAACAGCAATGTGACACACACCGGGTACAGTAACAGCAATGTGACACACACCGGGTACAGTAAGAGCAATGTATAAAAATAGTTAAATATATCACTTGTCGCTCTGTGTGAATGAATAGGATTAAATGTACCGGTATCTCTTCCTGCTCTATATTCAAAGAATGAATGGAATTGATGCTACATTAACAATACACGTTCTTTACTATACCCGGTGTGTGTCACATTGCTGTTACTGTACCCGGTGTGTGTCACATTGCCGGGTACAGTAACAGCAATGTGACACACACCGGGTACAGTAACAGCAATGTGACACACACCGGGTACAGTAACAGCAATGTGACACACACCGGGTACAGTAACAGCAGTGTGACACACACCGGGTACAGTAACAGCAGTGTGACACACACCGGGTACAGTAAGAGCAATGTGACACACACCGGGTACAGTAACAGCAGTGTGACACACACCGGGTACAGTAACAGCAGTGTGACACACACCGGGTACAGTAACAGCAATGTGACACACACCGGGTACAGTAACAGCAATGTGACACACACCGGGTACAGTAACAGCAATGTGACACACACCGGGTATAGTAACAGCAATGTGACACACACCGGGTACAGTAAGAGCAATGTGACACACGCCGGGTACAGTAACAGCAGTGTGACACACGCCGGGTACAGTAACAGCAATGTGACACACGCCGGGTACAGTAAGAGCAATGTGACACACGCCGGGTACAGTAACAGCAGTGTGACACACACCGGGTACAGTAACAGCAATGTGACACACACCGGGTATAGTAACAGCAATGTGACACACACTGGGACACACCGGGTACAGTAACAGCAGTGTGACACACACCGGGTATAGTAACAGCAATGTGACACACACTGGGACACACCGGGTACAGTAACAGCAGTGTGACACACACCGGGTACAGTAACAGCAATGTGACACACACCGGGTACAGTAACAGCAATGTGACACACACCGGGTACAGTAACAGCAATGTGACACACACCGGGTACAGTAACAGCAATGTGACACACACCGGGTACAGTAAGAGCAATGTGACACACACCGAGTACAGTAACAGCAATGTGACACACACCGGGTACAGTAACAGCAATGTGACACACACCGGGTACAGTAACAGCAATGTGACACACACCGGGTACAGTAACAGCAGTGTGACACACACCGGGTACAGTAACAGCAATGTGACACACACCGGGTACAGTAACAGCAATGTGACACACACCGGGTACAGTAAGAGCAATATGACACACACCGGGTACAGTAAGAGCAATGTGACACACACCGGGTACAGTAACAGCAATGTGACACACACCGGATACAGTAACAGCAGTGTGACACACACCGGGTACAGTAACAGCAGTGTGACACACACCGGGTACAGTAACAGCAATGTGACACTCACCGGGTATAGTAACAGCAATGTGACACACACTGGGACACACCGGGTACAGTAACAGCAGTGTGACACACACCGGGTACAGCAACAGCAATGTGACACACACCGGGTACAGTAACAGCAGTGTGACACACACCGGGTACAGTAACAGCAGTGTGACACACACCGGGTACAGTAACAGCAGTGTGACACACACCGGGTACAGTAAGAGCAATGTGACACACACCGGGTACAGTAACAGCAATGTGACACACACCGGGTACAGTAACAGCAATGTGACACACACCGGGTACAGTAAGAGCAATGTGACACACACCGGGTACAGTAAGAGCAATGTGACACACACCGGGTACAGTAAGAGCAATGTGACACACACCGGGTACAGTAAGAGCAATGTGACACACACCGGGTACAGTAACAGCAATGTGACACACACCGGGTACAGTAACAGCAATGTGACACACACCGGGTACAGTAAGAGCAATGTGACACACACCGGGTACAGTAACAGCAGTGTGACACACACCGGGTACAGTAACAGCAGTGTGACACACACCGGGTACAGTAACAGCAATGTGACACACACCGGGTACAGTAACAGCAGTGTGACACACACCGGGTACAGTAACAGCAGTGTGACACACACGGGTACAGTAACAGCAGTGTGACACACACCGGGTACAGTAACAGCAGTGTGACACACACCGGGTACAGTAACAGCAGTGTGACACACACCGGGTACAGTAACAGCAGTGTGACACACACGGGTACAGTAACAGCAGTGTGACACACACCGGGTACAGTAAGAGCAATGTGACACACACCGGGTACAGTAACAGCAATGTGACACACACCGGGTACAGTAACAGCAATGTGACACACACCGGGTACAGTAACAGCAATGTGACACACACCGGGTACAGTAACAGCAGTGTGACACACACCGGGTACAGTAACAGCAATGTGACACACACGGGTACAGTAACAGCAATGTGACACACACCGGGTACAGTAACAGCAGTGTGACACACACCGGGTACAGTAACAGCAATGTGACACACACCGGGTACAGTAACAGCAATGTGACACACACCGGGTACAGTAACAGCAGTGTGACACACACCGGGTACAGTAACAGCAGTGTGACACACACCGGGTACAGTAACAGCAGTGTGACACACACCGGGTACAGTAACAGCAGTGTGACACACACCGGGTACAGTAACAGCACTGTGACACACACCGGGTACAGTAACAGCAATGTGACACACACCGGGTACAGTAACAGCAATGTGACACACACCGGGTACAGTAACAGCAATGTGACACACACCGGGTACAGTAACAGCAGTGTGACACACACCGGGTATAGTAACAGCAGTGTGACACACACCGGGTACAGTAACAGCAATGTGACACACACCGGTTACAGTAACAGCAGTGTGACACACACCGGGTACAGTAACAGCAATGTGACACACACCGGGTACAGTAACAGCAATGTGACACACACCGGGTACAGTAACAGCAGTGTGACACACACCGGGTACAGTAACAGCAATGTGACACACACCGGGTACAGTAACAGCAATGTGACACACACCGGGTACAGTAACAGCAATGTGACACACGCCGGGTACACACACCGGGTACAGTAACAGCAATGTGACACACACCGGGTACAGTAACAGCAGTGTGACACACACCGGGTACAGTAACAGCAGTGTGACACACACCGGGTACAGTAACAGCAGTGTGACACACACCGGGTACAGTAACAGCAGTGTGACACACACCGGGTACAGTAACAGCAATGTGACACACACCGGGTACAGTAACAGCAATGTGACACACACCGGGTACAGTAACAGCAATGTGACACACACCGGGTACAGTAACAGCAGTGTGACACACACCGGGTACGGTAACAGCAATGTGACACACACCGGGTACGGTAACAGCAGTGTGACACACACCGGGTACGGTAACAGCAATGTGACACACACCGGGTACGGTAACAGCAATGTGACACACACCGGGTACGGTAACAGCAATGTGACACACACCGGGTACGGTAACAGCAATGTGACACACACCGGGTACGGTAACAGCAATGTGACACACACCGGGTACGGTAACAGCAATGTGACACACACCGGGTACGGTAACAGCAATGTGACACACACCGGGTACGGTAACAGCAATGTGACACACACCGGGTACGGTAACAGCAGTGTGACACACACCGGGTACAGTAACAGCAGTGTGACACACACCGGGTACAGTAACAGCAATGTGACACACACCGGGTACAGTAACAGCAGTGTGACACACGCCGGGTACAGTAACAGCAATGTGACACACGCCGGGTACAGTAACAGCAATGTGACACACGCCGGGTACAGTAACAGCAATGTGACACACGCCGGGTACAGTAACAGCAATGTGACACACGCCGGGTACAGTAACAGCAGTGTGACACACGCCGGGTACAGTAACAGCAATGTGACACACGCCGGGTACAGTAACAGCAATGTGACACACGCCGGGTACAGTAACAGCAATGTGACACACACGGGTACAGTAACAGCAATGTGACACACACCGGGTACAGTAACAGCAGTGTGACACACACCGGGTACAGTAACAGCAATGTGACACACACCGGGTACAGTAACAGCAGTGTGACACACGCCGGGTACAGTAACAGCAGTGTGACACACGCCGGGTACAGTAACAGCAGTGTGACACACGCCGGGTACAGTAACAGCAATGTGACACACGCCGGGTACAGTAACAGCAATGTGACACACGCCGGGTACAGTAACAGCAATGTGACACACGCCGGGTACAGTAACAGCAGTGTGACACACGCCGGGTACAGTAACAGCAATGTGACACACGCCGGGTACAGTAACAGCAGTGTGACACACACCGGGTACGGTAACAGCAATATGACACACACCGGGTACGGTAACAGCAATGTGACACACACCGGGTACGGTAACAGCAATGTGACACACACCGGGTACGGTAACAGCAGTGTGACACACACCGGGTACGGTAACAGCAATGTGACACACGCCGGGTACGGTAACAGCAATGTGACACACGCCGGGTACGGTAACAGCAATGTGACACACGCCGGGTACGGTAACAGCAATGTGACACACGCCGGGTACGGTAACAGCAATGTGACACACGCCGGGTACAGTAACAGCAGTGTGACACACGCCGGGTACAGTAACAGCAATGTGACACACGCCGGGTACAGTAACAGCAATGTGACACACGCCGGGTACAGTAACAGCAATGTGACACACGCCGGGTACAGTAACAGCAATGTGACACACACCGGGTACAGTAAGAGCAATGTGACACACACCGGGTACAGTAACAGCAGTGTGACACACATCGTGTACAGTAACAGCAATGTGACACACACCGGGTACAGTAACAGCAATGTGACACACACCGGGTACAGTAACAGCAATGTGACACACACCGGGTACAGTAACAGCAATGTGACACACACCGGGTACAGTAACAGCAATGTGACACACACCGGGTACAGTAACAGCAGTGTGACACACACCGGGTACAGTAAGAGCAGTGTGACACACACCGGGTACAGTAAGAGCAATGTGACACACACCGGGTACAGTAACAGCAATGTGACACACACCGGGTACAGTAACAGCAATGTGACACACACCGGGTACAGTAACAGCAATGTGACACACACCGGGTACAGTAAGAGCAATGTATAAAAATAGTTAAATATATCACTTGTCGCTCTGTGTGAATGAATAGGATTAAATGTACCGGTATCTCTTCCTGCTCTATATTCAAAGAATGAATGGAATTGATGCTACATTAACAATACACGTTCTTTACTATACCCGGTGTGTGTCACATTGCTGTTACTGTACCCGGTGTGTGTCACATTGCCGGGTACAGTAACAGCAATGTGACACACACCGGGTACAGTAACAGCAATGTGACACACACCGGGTACAGTAACAGCAATGTGACACACACCGGGTACAGTAACAGCAGTGTGACACACACCGGGTACAGTAACAGCAGTGTGACACACACCGGGTACAGTAAGAGCAATGTGACACACACCGGGTACAGTAACAGCAGTGTGACACACACCGGGTACAGTAACAGCAGTGTGACACACACCGGGTACAGTAACAGCAATGTGACACACACCGGGTACAGTAACAGCAATGTGACACACACCGGGTACAGTAACAGCAATGTGACACACACCGGGTATAGTAACAGCAATGTGACACACACCGGGTACAGTAAGAGCAATGTGACACACGCCGGGTACAGTAACAGCAGTGTGACACACGCCGGGTACAGTAACAGCAATGTGACACACGCCGGGTACAGTAAGAGCAATGTGACACACGCCGGGTACAGTAACAGCAGTGTGACACACACCGGGTACAGTAACAGCAATGTGACACACACCGGGTATAGTAACAGCAATGTGACACACACTGGGACACACCGGGTACAGTAACAGCAGTGTGACACACACCGGGTATAGTAACAGCAATGTGACACACACTGGGACACACCGGGTACAGTAACAGCAGTGTGACACACACCGGGTACAGTAACAGCAATGTGACACACACCGGGTACAGTAACAGCAATGTGACACACACCGGGTACAGTAACAGCAATGTGACACACACCGGGTACAGTAACAGCAATGTGACACACACCGGGTACAGTAAGAGCAATGTGACACACACCGAGTACAGTAACAGCAATGTGACACACACCGGGTACAGTAACAGCAATGTGACACACACCGGGTACAGTAACAGCAATGTGACACACACCGGGTACAGTAACAGCAGTGTGACACACACCGGGTACAGTAACAGCAATGTGACACACACCGGGTACAGTAACAGCAATGTGACACACACCGGGTACAGTAAGAGCAATATGACACACACCGGGTACAGTAAGAGCAATGTGACACACACCGGGTACAGTAACAGCAATGTGACACACACCGGATACAGTAACAGCAGTGTGACACACACCGGGTACAGTAACAGCAGTGTGACACACACCGGGTACAGTAACAGCAATGTGACACTCACCGGGTATAGTAACAGCAATGTGACACACACTGGGACACACCGGGTACAGTAACAGCAGTGTGACACACACCGGGTACAGCAACAGCAATGTGACACACACCGGGTACAGTAACAGCAGTGTGACACACACCGGGTACAGTAACAGCAGTGTGACACACACCGGGTACAGTAACAGCAGTGTGACACACACCGGGTACAGTAAGAGCAATGTGACACACACCGGGTACAGTAACAGCAATGTGACACACACCGGGTACAGTAACAGCAATGTGACACACACCGGGTACAGTAAGAGCAATGTGACACACACCGGGTACAGTAAGAGCAATGTGACACACACCGGGTACAGTAAGAGCAATGTGACACACACCGGGTACAGTAAGAGCAATGTGACACACACCGGGTACAGTAACAGCAATGTGACACACACCGGGTACAGTAACAGCAATGTGACACACACCGGGTACAGTAAGAGCAATGTGACACACACCGGGTACAGTAACAGCAGTGTGACACACACCGGGTACAGTAACAGCAGTGTGACACACACCGGGTACAGTAACAGCAATGTGACACACACCGGGTACAGTAACAGCAGTGTGACACACACCGGGTACAGTAACAGCAGTGTGACACACACGGGTACAGTAACAGCAGTGTGACACACACCGGGTACAGTAACAGCAGTGTGACACACACCGGGTACAGTAACAGCAGTGTGACACACACCGGGTACAGTAACAGCAGTGTGACACACACGGGTACAGTAACAGCAGTGTGACACACACCGGGTACAGTAAGAGCAATGTGACACACACCGGGTACAGTAACAGCAATGTGACACACACCGGGTACAGTAACAGCAATGTGACACACACCGGGTACAGTAACAGCAATGTGACACACACCGGGTACAGTAACAGCAGTGTGACACACACCGGGTACAGTAACAGCAATGTGACACACACGGGTACAGTAACAGCAATGTGACACACACCGGGTACAGTAACAGCAGTGTGACACACACCGGGTACAGTAACAGCAATGTGACACACACCGGGTACAGTAACAGCAATGTGACACACACCGGGTACAGTAACAGCAGTGTGACACACACCGGGTACAGTAACAGCAGTGTGACACACACCGGGTACAGTAACAGCAATGTGACACACACCGGGTACAGTAACAGCAATGTGACACACACCGGGTACAGTAACAGCAGTGTGACACACACCGGGTATAGTAACAGCAGTGTGACACACACCGGGTACAGTAACAGCAATGTGACACACACCGGTTACAGTAACAGCAGTGTGACACACACCGGGTACAGTAACAGCAATGTGACACACACCGGGTACAGTAACAGCAATGTGACACACACCGGGTACAGTAACAGCAGTGTGACACACACCGGGTACAGTAACAGCAATGTGACACACACCGGGTACAGTAACAGCAATGTGACACACACCGGGTACAGTAACAGCAATGTGACACACGCCGGGTACACACACCGGGTACAGTAACAGCAATGTGACACACACCGGGTACAGTAACAGCAGTGTGACACACACCGGGTACAGTAACAGCAGTGTGACACACACCGGGTACAGTAACAGCAGTGTGACACACACCGGGTACAGTAACAGCAGTGTGACACACACCGGGTACAGTAACAGCAATGTGACACACACCGGGTACAGTAACAGCAATGTGACACACACCGGGTACAGTAACAGCAATGTGACACACACCGGGTACAGTAACAGCAGTGTGACACACACCGGGTACGGTAACAGCAATGTGACACACACCGGGTACGGTAACAGCAGTGTGACACACACCGGGTACGGTAACAGCAATGTGACACACACCGGGTACGGTAACAGCAATGTGACACACACCGGGTACGGTAACAGCAATGTGACACACACCGGGTACGGTAACAGCAATGTGACACACACCGGGTACGGTAACAGCAATGTGACACACACCGGGTACGGTAACAGCAATGTGACACACACCGGGTACGGTAACAGCAATGTGACACACACCGGGTACGGTAACAGCAATGTGACACACACCGGGTACGGTAACAGCAGTGTGACACACACCGGGTACGGTAACAGCAGTGTGACACACACCGGGTACAGTAACAGCAATGTGACACACACCGGGTACAGTAACAGCAGTGTGACACACGCCGGGTACAGTAACAGCAGTGTGACACACGCCGGGTACAGTAACAGCAATGTGACACACGCCGGGTACAGTAACAGCAATGTGACACACGCCGGGTACAGTAACAGCAATGTGACACACGCCGGGTACAGTAACAGCAGTGTGACACACGCCGGGTACAGTAACAGCAATGTGACACACGCCGGGTACAGTAACAGCAATGTGACACACGCCGGGTACAGTAACAGCAATGTGACACACACGGGTACAGTAACAGCAATGTGACACACACCGGGTACAGTAACAGCAGTGTGACACACACCGGGTACAGTAACAGCAATGTGACACACACCGGGTACAGTAACAGCAGTGTGACACACGCCGGGTACAGTAACAGCAGTGTGACACACGCCGGGTACAGTAACAGCAGTGTGACACACGCCGGGTACAGTAACAGCAATGTGACACACGCCGGGTACAGTAACAGCAATGTGACACACGCCGGGTACAGTAACAGCAATGTGACACACGCCGGGTACAGTAACAGCAGTGTGACACACGCCGGGTACAGTAACAGCAATGTGACACACGCCGGGTACAGTAACAGCAATGTGACACACACCGGGTACAGTAACAGCAATGTGACACACACCGGGTACAGTAACAGCAATGTGACACACACCGGGTACAGTAACAGCAGTGTGACACACACCGGGTACAGTAACAGCAGTGTGACACACACCGGGTACAGTAACAGCAATGTGACACACACCGGGTACAGTAACAGCAATGTGACACACACCGGGTACAGTAACAGCAGTGTGACACACACCGGGTACAGTAACAGCAATGTGACACACACCGGGTACAGTAACAGCAGTGTGACACACACCGGGTACAGTAACAGCAATATGACACACACCGGGTACAGTAACAGCAGTGTGACACACACCGGGTACAGTAACAGCAATGTGACACACCGGGTACAGTAACAGCAATGTGACACACACCGGGTACAGTAACAGCAATGTGACACACACCGGGGACAGTAACAGCAATGTGACACACACCGGGTACAGTAACAGCAATGTGACACACACTGGGACACACCGGGTACAGTAAGAGCAATGTGACACACACCGGGTACAGTAAGAGCAATGTGACACACACCGGGTACATTAACAGCAATGTGACACACACCGGGTACAGTAACAGCAGTGTGACACACACCGGGTACAGTAACAGCAATGTGACACACACCGGGTACAGTAAGAGCAATGTGACACACACCGGGTACAGTAACAGCAGTGTGACACACATCGTGTACAGTAACAGCAATGTGACACACACCGGGTACAGTAACAGCAATGTGACACACACCGGGTACAGTAAGAGCAATGTGACACACACCGGGTACAGTAACAGCAATGTGACACACACCGGGTACAGTAACAGCAATGTGACACACACCGGGTACAGTAACAGCAGTGTGACACACACCGGGTACAGTAAGAGCAGTGTGACACACACCGGGTACAGTAAGAGCAATGTGACACACACCGGGTACAGTAACAGCAATGTGACACACACCGGGTACAGTAACAGCAATGTGACACACACCGGGTACAGTAAGAGCAATGTATAAAAATAGTTAAATATATCACTTGTCGCTCTGTGTGAATGAATAGGATTAAATGTACCGGTATCTCTTCCTGCTCTATATTCAAAGAATGAATGGAATTGATGCTACATTAACAATACACGTTCTTTACTATACCCGGTGTGTGTCACATTGCTGTTACTGTACCCGGTGTGTGTCACATTGCCGGGTACAGTAACAGCAATGTGACACACACCGGGTACAGTAACAGCAATGTGACACACACCGGGTACAGTAACAGCAATGTGACACACACCGGGTACAGTAACAGCAGTGTGACACACACCGGGTACAGTAACAGCAGTGTGACACACACCGGGTACAGTAAGAGCAATGTGACACACACCGGGTACAGTAACAGCAGTGTGACACACACCGGGTACAGTAACAGCAGTGTGACACACACCGGGTACAGTAACAGCAATGTGACACACACCGGGTACAGTAACAGCAATGTGACACACACCGGGTACAGTAACAGCAGTGTGACACACACCGGGTACAGTAACAGCAATGTGACACACACCGGGTACAGTAACAGCAGTGTGACACACACCGGGTACAGTAACAGCAATGTGACACACACCGGGTACAGTAACAGCAGTGTGACACACACCGAGTACGGTAACAGCAATGTGACACACACCGGGTACGGTAACAGCAGTGTGACACACACCGGGTACGGTAACAGCAATGTGACACACACCGGGTACGGTAACAGCAATGTGACACACACCGGGTACGGTAACAGCAATGTGACACACACCGGGTACGGTAACAGCAATGTGACACACACCGGGTACGGTAACAGCAATGTGACACACACCGGGTACGGTAACAGCAATGTGACACACACCGGGTACGGTAACAGCAATGTGACACACACCGGGTACGGTAACAGCAATGTGACACACACCGGGTACGGTAACAGCAGTGTGACACACACCGGGTACAGTAACAGCAGTGTGACACACACCGGGTACAGTAACAGCAATGTGACACACACCGGGTACAGTAACAGCAGTGTGACACACGCCGGGTACAGTAACAGCAATGTGACACACGCCGGGTACAGTAACAGCAATGTGACACACGCCGGGTACAGTAACAGCAATGTGACACACGCCGGGTACAGTAACAGCAATGTGACACACGCCGGGTACAGTAACAGCAGTGTGACACACGCCGGGTACAGTAACAGCAATGTGACACACGCCGGGTACAGTAACAGCAATGTGACACACGCCGGGTACAGTAACAGCAATGTGACACACACGGGTACAGTAACAGCAATGTGACACACACCGGGTACAGTAACAGCAGTGTGACACACACCGGGTACAGTAACAGCAATGTGACACACACCGGGTACAGTAACAGCAGTGTGACACACGCCGGGTACAGTAACAGCAGTGTGACACACGCCGGGTACAGTAACAGCAGTGTGACACACGCCGGGTACAGTAACAGCAATGTGACACACGCCGGGTACAGTAACAGCAATGTGACACACGCCGGGTACAGTAACAGCAATGTGACACACGCCGGGTACAGTAACAGCAGTGTGACACACGCCGGGTACAGTAACAGCAATGTGACACACGCCGGGTACAGTAACAGCAATGTGACACACACCGGGTACAGTAACAGCAATGTGACACACACCGGGTACAGTAACAGCAATGTGACACACACCGGGTACAGTAACAGCAGTGTGACACACACCGGGTACAGTAACAGCAGTGTGACACACACCGGGTACAGTAACAGCAATGTGACACACACCGGGTACAGTAACAGCAATGTGACACACACCGGGTACAGTAACAGCAGTGTGACACACACCGGGTACAGTAACAGCAGTGTGACACACACCGGGTACAGTAACAGCAATGTGACACACACCGGGTACAGTAACAGCAGTGTGACACACACCGGGTACAGTAACAGCAATGTGACACACACCGGGTACAGTAACAGCAGTGTGACACACACCGGGTACAGTAACAGCAATGTGACACACCGGGTACAGTAACAGCAATGTGACACACACCGGGTACAGTAACAGCAATGTGACACACACCGGGGACAGTAACAGCAATGTGACACACACCGGGTACAGTAACAGCAATGTGACACACACTGGGACACACCGGGTACAGTAAGAGCAATGTGACACACACCGGGTACAGTAAGAGCAATGTGACACACACCGGGTACATTAACAGCAATGTGACACACACCGGGTACAGTAACAGCAGTGTGACACACACCGGGTACAGTAACAGCAATGTGACACACACCGGGTACAGTAAGAGCAATGTGACACACACCGGGTACAGTAACAGCAGTGTGACACACATCGTGTACAGTAACAGCAATGTGACACACACCGGGTACAGTAACAGCAATGTGACACACACCGGGTACAGTAAGAGCAATGTGACACACACCGGGTACAGTAACAGCAATGTGACACACACCGGGTACAGTAACAGCAATGTGACACACACCGGGTACAGTAACAGCAGTGTGACACACACCGGGTACAGTAAGAGCAGTGTGACACACACCGGGTACAGTAAGAGCAATGTGACACACACCGGGTACAGTAACAGCAATGTGACACACACCGGGTACAGTAACAGCAATGTGACACACACCGGGTACAGTAACAGCAATGTGACACACACCGGGTACAGTAAGAGCAATGTATAAAAATAGTTAAATATATCACTTGTCGCTCTGTGTGAATGAATAGGATTAAATGTACCGGTATCTCTTCCTGCTCTATATTCAAAGAATGAATGGAATTGATGCTACATTAACAATACACGTTCTTTACTATACCCGGTGTGTGTCACATTGCTGTTACTGTACCCGGTGTGTGTCACATTGCCGGGTACAGTAACAGCAATGTGACACACACCGGGTACAGTAACAGCAATGTGACACACACCGGGTACAGTAACAGCAATGTGACACACACCGGGTACAGTAACAGCAGTGTGACACACACCGGGTACAGTAACAGCAGTGTGACACACACCGGGTACAGTAAGAGCAATGTGACACACACCGGGTACAGTAACAGCAGTGTGACACACACCGGGTACAGTAACAGCAGTGTGACACACACCGGGTACAGTAACAGCAATGTGACACACACCCGGTACAGTAACAGCAATGTGACACACACCGGGTACAGTAACAGCAATGTGACACACACCGGGTATAGTAACAGCAATGTGACACACACCGGGTACAGTAAGAGCAATGTGACACACGCCGGGTACAGTAACAGCAGTGTGACACACGCCGGGTACAGTAACAGCAATGTGACACACACCGGGTACAGTAAGAGCAATGTGACACACGCCGGGTACAGTAACAGCAGTGTGACACACACCGGGTACAGTAACAGCAATGTGACACACACCGGGTATAGTAACAGCAATGTGACACACACTGGGACACACCGGGTACAGTAACAGCAGTGTGACACACACCGGGTATAGTAACAGCAATGTGACACACACTGGGACACACCGGGTACAGTAACAGCAGTGTGACACACACCGGGTACAGTAACAGCAGTGTGACACACGCCGGGTACAGTAACAGCAGTGTGACACACGCCGGGTACAGTAACAGCAGTGTGACACACGCCGGGTACAGTAACAGCAGTGTGACACACGCCGGGTACAGTAACAGCAATGTGACACACGCCGGGTACAGTAACAGCAATGTGACACACGCCGGGTACAGTAACAGCAGTGTGACACACGCCGGGTACAGTAACAGCAATGTGACACACGCCGGGTACAGTAACAGCAATGTGACACACACCGGGTACAGTAACAGCAATGTGACACACACCGGGTACAGTAACAGCAATGTGACACACACCGGGTACAGTAACAGCAGTGTGACACACACCGGGTACAGTAACAGCAGTGTGACACACACCGGGTACAGTAACAGCAATGTGACACACACCGGGTACAGTAACAGCAATGTGACACACACCGGGTACAGTAACAGCAGTGTGACACACACCGGGTACAGTAACAGCAATGTGACACACACCGGGTACAGTAACAGCAGTGTGACACACACCGGGTACAGTAACAGCAATGTGACACACACCGGGTACAGTAACAGCAGTGTGACACACACCGGGTACAGTAACAGCAATGTGACACACCGGGTACAGTAACAGCAATGTGACACACACCGGGTACAGTAACAGCAATGTGACACACACCGGGGACAGTAACAGCAATGTGACACACACCGGGTACAGTAACAGCAATGTGACACACACTGGGACACACCGGGTACAGTAAGAGCAATGTGACACACACCGGGTACAGTAAGAGCAATGTGACACACACCGGGTACATTAACAGCAATGTGACACACACCGGGTACAGTAACAGCAGTGTGACACACACCGGGTACAGTAACAGCAATGTGACACACACCGGGTACAGTAAGAGCAATGTGACACACACCGGGTACAGTAACAGCAGTGTGACACACATCGTGTACAGTAACAGCAATGTGACACACACCGGGTACAGTAACAGCAATGTGACACACACCGGGTACAGTAAGAGCAATGTGACACACACCGGGTACAGTAACAGCAATGTGACACACACCGGGTACAGTAACAGCAATGTGACACACACCGGGTACAGTAACAGCAGTGTGACACACACCGGGTACAGTAAGAGCAGTGTGACACACACCGGGTACAGTAAGAGCAATGTGACACACACCGGGTACAGTAACAGCAATGTGACACACACCGGGTACAGTAACAGCAATGTGACACACACCGGGTACAGTAACAGCAATGTGACACACACCGGGTACAGTAAGAGCAATGTATAAAAATAGTTAAATATATCACTTGTCGCTCTGTGTGAATGAATAGGATTAAATGTACCGGTATCTCTTCCTGCTCTATATTCAAAGAATGAATGGAATTGATGCTACATTAACAATACACGTTCTTTACTATACCCGGTGTGTGTCACATTGCTGTTACTGTACCCGGTGTGTGTCACATTGCCGGGTACAGTAACAGCAATGTGACACACACCGGGTACAGTAACAGCAATGTGACACACACCGGGTACAGTAACAGCAATGTGACACACACCGGGTACAGTAACAGCAGTGTGACACACACCGGGTACAGTAACAGCAGTGTGACACACACCGGGTACAGTAAGAGCAATGTGACACACACCGGGTACAGTAACAGCAGTGTGACACACACCGGGTACAGTAACAGCAGTGTGACACACACCGGGTACAGTAACAGCAATGTGACACACACCGGGTACAGTAACAGCAATGTGACACACACCGGGTACAGTAACAGCAATGTGACACACACCGGGTATAGTAACAGCAATGTGACACACACCGGGTACAGTAAGAGCAATGTGACACACGCCGGGTACAGTAACAGCAGTGTGACACACGCCGGGTACAGTAACAGCAATGTGACACACACCGGGTACAGTAAGAGCAATGTGACACACGCCGGGTACAGTAACAGCAGTGTGACACACGCCGGGTACAGTAACAGCAATGTGACACACACCGGGTATAGTAACAGCAATGTGACACACACTGGGACACACCGGGTACAGTAACAGCAGTGTGACACACACCGGGTATAGTAACAGCAATGTGACACACACTGGGACACACCGGGTACAGTAACAGCAGTGTGACACACACCGGGTACAGTAACAGCAATGTGACACACACCGGGTACAGTAACAGCAATGTGACACACACCGGGTACAGTAACAGCAATGTGACACACACCGGGTACAGTAACAGCAATGTGACACACACCGGGTACAGTAAGAGCAATGTGACACACACCGGGTACAGTAACAGCAATGTGACACACACCGGGTACAGTAACAGCAATGTGACACACACCGGGTACAGTAACAGCAATGTGACACACACCGGGTACAGTAACAGCAGTGTGACACACACCGGGTACAGTAACAGCAGTGTGACACACACCGGGTACAGTAACAGCAATGTGACACACACCGGGTACAGTAAGAGCAATGTGACACACACCGGGTACAGTAAGAGCAATGTGACACACACCGGGTACAGTAACAGCAATGTGACACACACCGGATACAGTAACAGCAGTGTGACACACACCGGGTACAGTAACAGCAGTGTGACACACACCGGGTACAGTAACAGCAATGTGACACTCACCGGGTATAGTAACAGCAATGTGACACACACTGGGACACACCGGGTACAGTAACAGCAGTGTGACACACACCGGGTACAGCAACAGCAATGTGACACACACCGGGTACAGTAACAGCAGTGTGACACACACCGGGTACAGTAACAGCAGTGTGACACACACCGGGTACAGTAACAGCAGTGTGACACACACCGGGTACAGTAAGAGCAATGTGACACACACCGGGTACAGTAACAGCAATGTGACACACACCGGGTACAGTAACAGCAATGTGACACACACCGGGTACAGTAAGAGCAATGTGACACACACCGGGTACAGTAAGAGCAATGTGACACACACCGGGTACAGTAACAGCAATGTGACACACACCGGGTACAGTAAGAGCAATGTGACACACACCGGGTACAGTAACAGCAATGTGACACACACCGGGTACAGTAACAGCAATGTGACACACACCGGGTACAGTAAGAGCAATGTGACACACACCGGGTACAGTAACAGCAGTGTGACACACACCGGGTACAGTAACAGCAATGTGACACACACCGGGTACAGTAACAGCAATGTGACACACACCGGGTACAGTAACAGCAGTGTGACACACACCGGGTACAGTAACAGCAGTGTGACACACACGGGTACAGTAACAGCAGTGTGACACACACCGGGTACAGTAACAGCAGTGTGACACACACCGGGTACAGTAACAGCAGTGTGACACACACCGGGTACAGTAACAGCAGTGTGACACACACCGGGTACAGTAACAGCAGTGTGACACACACGGGTACAGTAACAGCAGTGTGACACACACCGGGTACAGTAAGAGCAATGTGACACACACCGGGTACAGTAACAGCAATGTGACACACACCGGGTACAGTAACAGCAATGTGACACACACCGGGTACAGTAACAGCAATGTGACACACACCGGGTACAGTAACAGCAATGTGACACACACCGGGTACAGTAACAGCAGTGTGACACACACCGGGTACAGTAACAGCAATGTGACACACACGGGTACAGTAACAGCAATGTGACACACACCGGGTACAGTAACAGCAGTGTGACACACACCGGGTACAGTAACAGCAATGTGACACACACCGGGTACAGTAACAGCAATGTGACACACACCGGGTACAGTAACAGCAGTGTGACACACACCGGGTACAGTAACAGCAGTGTGACACACACCGGGTACAGTAACAGCAGTGTGACACACACCGGGTACAGTAACAGCAGTGTGACACACACCGGGTACAGTAACAGCACTGTGACACACACCGGGTACAGTAACAGCAATGTGACACACACCGGGTACAGTAACAGCAATGTGACACACACCGGGTACAGTAACAGCAATGTGACACACACCGGGTACAGTAACAGCAGTGTGACACACACCGGGTATAGTAACAGCAGTGTGACACACACCGGGTACAGTAACAGCAATGTGACACACACCGGTTACAGTAACAGCAGTGTGACACACACCGGGTACAGTAACAGCAATGTGACACACACCGGGTACAGTAACAGCAATGTGACACACACCGGGTACAGTAACAGCAGTGTGACACACACCGGGTACAGTAACAGCAATGTGACACACACCGGGTACAGTAACAGCAATGTGACACACACCG
Organism: Pelodytes ibericus; assembly: GCA_036172795.1. NCBI lineage: Eukaryota > Metazoa > Chordata > Amphibia > Anura > Pelodytidae > Pelodytes > Pelodytes ibericus. The sequence goes on from CM069863.1 coordinate 195,791,461, forward strand.
GGTACAGTAACAGCAATGTGACACACGCCGGGTACACACACCGGGTACAGTAACAGCAATGTGACACACACCGGGTACAGTAACAGCAATGTGACACACACCGGGTACAGTAACAGCAGTGTGACACACACCGGGTACAGTAACAGCAGTGTGACACACACCGGGTACAGTAACAGCAGTGTGACACACACCGGGTACAGTAACAGCAATGTGACACACACCGGGTACAGTAACAGCAATGTGACACACACCGGGTACAGTAACAGCAATGTGACACACACCGGGTACAGTAACAGCAGTGTGACACACACCGAGTACGGTAACAGCAATGTGACACACACCGGGTACGGTAACAGCAGTGTGACACACACCGGGTACGGTAACAGCAATGTGACACACACCGGGTACGGTAACAGCAATGTGACACACACCGGGTACGGTAACAGCAATGTGACACACACCGGGTACGGTAACAGCAATGTGACACACACCGGGTACGGTAACAGCAATGTGACACACACCGGGTACGGTAACAGCAATGTGACACACACCGGGTACAGTAACAGCAATGTGACACACACCGGGTACAGTAACAGCAGTGTGACACACACCGGGTACAGTAACAGCAGTGTGACACACACCGGGTACAGTAACAGCAATGTGACACACACCGGGTACAGTAACAGCAGTGTGACACACGCCGGGTACAGTAACAGCAATGTGACACACGCCGGGTACAGTAACAGCAATGTGACACACGCCGGGTACAGTAACAGCAATGTGACACACGCCGGGTACAGTAACAGCAATGTGACACACGCCGGGTACAGTAACAGCAGTGTGACACACGCCGGGTACAGTAACAGCAATGTGACACACGCCGGGTACAGTAACAGCAATGTGACACACACCGGGTACAGTAACAGCAATGTGACACACACGGGTACAGTAACAGCAATGTGACACACACCGGGTACAGTAACAGCAATGTGACACACACCGGGTACAGTAACAGCAATGTGACACACACCGGGTACAGTAACAGCAATGTGACACACACGGGTACAGTAACAGCAGTGTGACACACACCGGGTACAGTAACAGCATTGTGACACACACCGGGTACAGTAACAGCAATGTGACACACACCGGGTACAGTAAGAGCAATGTGACACACACCGGGTACAGTAACAGCAGTGTGACACACACCGGGTACAGTAACAGCAGTGTGACACACACCGGGTACAGTAACAGCAATGTGACACACACCGGGTACAGTAACAGCAGTGTGACACACACCGGGTACAGTAACAGCAGTGTGACACACACCGGGTACAGTAACAGCAATGTGACACACACCGGGTACAGTAACAGCAATGTGACACACACCGGGTACAGTAACAGCAGTGTGACACACACCGGGTACAGTAACAGCAGTGTGACACACACCGGGTACAGTAACAGCAATGTGACACACACCGGGTACAGTAACAGCAATGTGACACACACCGGGTACAGTAACAGCAATGTGACACACACCGGGTACAGTAACAGCAGTGTGACACACACCGGGTACGGTAACAGCAATATGACACACACCGGGTACGGTAACAGCAATGTGACACACACCGGGTACGGTAACAGCAATGTGACACACACCGGGTACGGTAACAGCAGTGTGACACACACCGGGTACGGTAACAGCAATGTGACACACGCCGGGTACGGTAACAGCAATGTGACACACGCCGGGTACGGTAACAGCAATGTGACACACGCCGGGTACGGTAACAGCAATGTGACACACGCCGGGTACGGTAACAGCAATGTGACACACGCCGGGTACAGTAACAGCAGTGTGACACACGCCGGGTACAGTAACAGCAATGTGACACACGCCGGGTACAGTAACAGCAATGTGACACACGCCGGGTACAGTAACAGCAATGTGACACACGCCGGGTACAGTAACAGCAGTGTGACACACGCCGGGTACAGTAACAGCAATGTGACACACGCCGGGTACAGTAACAGCAATGTGACACACGCCGGGTACAGTAACAGCAATGTGACACACGCCGGGTACAGTAACAGCAATGTGACACACGCCGGGTACAGTAACAGCAATGTGACACACGCCGGGTACAGTAACAGCAATGTGACACACGCCGGGTACAGTAACAGCAGTGTGACACACGCCGGGTACAGTAACAGCAGTGTGACACACGCCGGGTACAGTAACAGCAATGTGACACACACCGGGTACAGTAACAGCAATGTGACACACACCGGGTATAGTAACAGCAATGTGACACACACCGGGTACAGTAAGAGCAATGTGACACACGCCGGGTACAGTAACAGCAGTGTGACACACACCGGGTACAGTAACAGCAATGTGACACACACCGGGTACAGTAAGAGCAATGTGACACACGCCGGGTACAGTAACAGCAGTGTGACACACACCGGGTACAGTAACAGCAATGTGACACACACCGGGTATAGTAACAGCAATGTGACACACACTGGGACACACCGGGTACAGTAACAGCAGTGTGACACACACCGGGTATAGTAACAGCAATGTGACACACACTGGGACACACCGGGTACAGTAACAGCAGTGTGACACACACCGGGTACAGTAACAGCAATGTGACACACACCGGGTACAGTAACAGCAATGTGACACACACCGGGTACAGTAACAGCAATGTGACACACACCGGGTACAGTAAGAGCAATGTGACACACACCGGGTACAGTAAGAGCAATGTGACACACACCGAGTACAGTAACAGCAATGTGACACACACCGGGTACAGTAACAGCAATGTGACACACACCGGGTACAGTAACAGCAATGTGACACACACCGGGTACAGTAACAGCAGTGTGACACACACCGGGTACAGTAACAGCAATGTGACACACACCGGGTACAGTAAGAGCAATGTGACACACACCGGGTACAGTAACAGCAGTGTGACACACACCGGGTACAGTAACAGCAATGTGACACACACCGGGTACAGTAACAGCAGTGTGACACACACCGGGTACAGTAACAGCAGTGTGACACACACCGGGTACAGTAACAGCAATGTGACACTCACCGGGTATAGTAACAGCAATGTGACACACACTTTTAATAATAATAATAATAATTTCATAGAAGAAGATTACAAAATTTGAAACAAGATGGACAGCTGAACTCAACAATTATTCGCTGAAACTAATGGAAATTCTGGTAAACTAAGACTACTTGAGAGAAGTTACAACTGGAACTAACACAATTACAAGAAAAAATCAAAGATTTCGCACAGTCTACGGAATTACAAACTTACAATAATGAATTGGAGAAACGAAAAGATGAGATAGAACAGGAGACGGCACAGAGAAAGAAGACAACATTTATTTGTGATAAAGAAGATTATAATAACAACAAAGTTTACTCATGGTAAAAAAAAACAACAACTGGATGAAACAACCAGAAGAACAAAAAAGAAAATCGATTTTAAGGAAAAAAGGATCAGTGTCCTTTACAAATATAGATTGTTCCGAATTAGCCTCAGCGAGTGGAAGTGCGTCAGGTTCCCCGTCTGGTTCTCCTAATACATCTAAAAGACAAAAAAGAGTGGCATCAGTTTTTGACTTTCAACCTTCTTCAAAAAACGATCAAGCTCACACAATCCAAAGAAAGAAAAAATTACAAAAAAGAGAAAAACAAGACGAGGAAGAGGAACTAAGAAAAACCTGACAGTACAACAAGAATAAGAATCATTGAATGTGGTAAACCTTTCAGATTTAACATTGACAAAAGAATGGTCAGCATTACTTAGTAAGGGCCTTTCTTTTGCACCAGACACTCAGTTCAATCTTTTTGATACCGTTTTGGACATTAATACATTTATAAGAGATCTTACAGTGAAGAAACATTTTTTAATCAATCAAGACCAATCTCAAGAGGAAGACGCCATCTTTCCTAGAGCTCGAAAAACAGTGGAGGACACAGCTCAGGATACAGTGACTCCCACCGTAAAGATACAAGAAGAACAAACGGACATCTCTTCATTCCAAGATAAAGGTCTGCTTAATACATTGGAAGATCTAGCAACAGAATAAGATCGTACAGCAGAAATATATAGAGACACACTTAAAACCAAAGTCTTCCTTCTACTCTTTGAAAATAAGGAGAACTGAAACAAACTTAGTTCAGAAAACTCTAGAGCAGAAACTGATCCATTTGAAAAAGAATCAAAAACACTTTGTCCCATTCAATATGAAGAAAAAAACAAAGGCTTTAAAAAACCTCCTTGATTACCCCAACGTGCCGATAAAGGGGGCAGTGGTTATACAAAATACCACAGACTATCTAAAAGAAGCCGAGAGGCAACTCTCGGACTCCCTAACTTATAAAAAACTAATTTATAAACCAAAAACCACTTTCCGAATGAAACTACATGAGCTTCTACAAAGGGGCCTTCAGAGAGGAATCCTAAATTTACAGGAATATGAGTGTATCTTAAAATCTGACCCTACCATCCTGACCTTTTATCATTTACCAAAAATCCATAAAAATCTAGAGGTATCCCCTGGGAGACCAATAGTCTCTAGCATTGGGTCTCTGGGGGAAGGCCTTTCGGAAATTGGTAGATACTTATTTGCAACCAATAGTATCACAAATAAAAAGTTATATTAAAGATACTAAGGATATACTTAACCAACTTACTCATCTGAATTGGACAACCAAGGATATATGGGTCACTATGGATGTAGAAGCTTTGTACTCCAACATCCCGACTGAAATATGTCTTCAGGCAATAAGATATATGTTAACTAAATACAGTAATTATGATCCTGTCGCTGGTACTTTCCTAGTGGAATCCATTGAATTTTTATTGACACACAATTACTTTTTATTTAATGGAACATACTACCTTCAAACAAGAGGAACAGCGATGGGGGCGTGTTTTGCGCTCTCATACACCAATATCTTTATGGGGATGTGGGAAGAACTATCAATATTTTCAGATAACAATAATTATAAACAATTCATCAGATTTTTTGGCAGATATATAGACGATCTTATCTTCATATGGAAAGGCACGTCGGATGATCTGTCTCGTGTCCATAGTCACGTGAATGATAACCATATGAATATTTCATTAACTATGGAATCAAACAGTAATCACATAGTATATTTTGATTTGGGACTTACAGACAGATAGTATCCAGGGCCTACAGAATACCCACAGCAGCAAATACCATATTACATTCTACTAGCTGTCATCCAACTCATGTAAAAAACAATATCCCCTTAGGGGAATTCATAAGATTAAAACGCAACTGTTCCAACACAATTGATTTTGACATAAAAGCTAATCAATTAGCACTAAGATTAAAAAAGAGAGGATATAAAATCCTCCTAATAAACAATGCCATAGAAAAGACACGGAATTTGCCTAAAGACAAACTTTTGTCTCCTAATAAAACTAGGGATATAAATACAAATAGAAATAAGGATAAACACATTACCTTTTGTACTCTAATATTATTAGCGTCATCAAAAAATACTTACCTCTCCTACATTTATACCCTTATTGTAACATTATTTTATCTCCAGGAATACAGTTTTCATCACGGAAAGCTTGAACTTTGGGCAATATACTCCCCTAGTTACTTTAATAACACCTTTGAACCTGTGAAAGAGACCTGGTTGGCTTCACAGGGGCCTTTCAAGTGCGGACACACCAGGTGTAAAGTGTGCTTGCACACTGATAGTACTAATAACATGAAATCTCTCACAGACAACAGGGTGGATGTATTCCCTTAAACAATATGCTAATTGCTGTACATCAAATGTAATATTTACCATCTGTTGTAGAAAATGTGGCACCACGTATGTGGGACAAACTTTGCGGCAATTAAAAACAAGAATTAGGGAACACCTTAATGATATTCACATTGATTCTGGGTCTAATCATATGCACCCCAGCAAACAACAGACCTTCCTAAGTGCAGGTAATAGAATTAATGAAGCAAGGTCCCAGAGGAGGCAATCTAAGGGCTGAATTAAAACTCGCATACCCAGAGGTCTGAATAAGGAATACGATGTGTCCTGTTTCTTTTGTGCTTTCTCTAGCCGGTTGTATCCCTGTTATGAACTTTGGATTATCTTTAAGCCGTTAGACCCAATATATTCACAAATCTAGTGAATAGTTAATATTGCAATTTATAAGACTACAGATTACAACTTAATATAGACCACCAATAAAACCACAAGTTAAACATAAACAATCTCCATCCAAGAGTTTTCTCTTTCTAACTTGTAGAGTTTATTTAGTTAAAATAAGGATAATACAATATACATATCTAAGTGGATTAACAGGACCTTAACTCTAGCCTATATCAAATATTAAATATTGAAACATTTAATACAAATTGAATATTAATAGAATGAAGAATATTTATACATTTAAATGAAACTAATAAAGTCCTACCAAATTAACTGAACATTTATGCCCAAATTGGTTTTAATATTGAACATTTATTTTTCCATTTTTACAGCTGAATACCTATATTAATAATGATTTAGAGAGATTAATAAACTTGCACTTTTTGTCACGAAAATATGATTTTACACTTCCCTGTAACAGCTCCCAGAGATAAACTTTATCAGATACAATTAATTAAATTTAAAGAAGGATTGGGGGTTTTCCCATGAAGGGTTAAATAATAACCCCTCCCTTGTTTCACGTGACACCAATACAATAATTATTTATTATTATTTGTACCACTATGTGATATGAGTAAGCGCACCAAGCGCGAAACGCGTCATGCTGTTCACCCCATTTGGTTGATTCCTTCCTATTTTGTATTACTTGTTTCATTTATGGATTAAATCACCACTTATTTTCACCTTGTTCCGTATTTTCTCTGCTTTGCTCTATGGACTTGGTATGAGCCACACACCGGCAGAGGCACCCGGATTCAATAGAAGGAGCACGTATTGCTTTCCAGAGTGAGTGGATCGAGGGTCTGCATATTACTTGTTTGGATTGTATCGGATTTGAATTAAAATCCTCAAAAAAATTATTCAAAGAATCAAGGTCACCATTACGTTTTGGAGGGGTGGTCTTCATTACGTTTTGAAGGGGTGGTCTTCATTACGTTTTGGAGGGGTGGTCTTCATTACGTTTTGGAGGGGTGGTCTTCATTACGTTTTGGAGGGGTGGTCTTCATTACGTTTTGAAGGGGTGGTCTTCATTACGTTTTGGAGGGGTGGTCTTCATAACGTTTTGAAGGGGTGGTCTCATGCTATGTTAATTATCTATGATTAACCCCTTTGTGAGGGGGGCAAATGCTGTGAAAAATACCCCTCATCTTACATTCAAGGTCGTTTTATAATACGTTTTATAAGACTGGGATCCAGGTCCCCAGCAGAGCTGCAGGGGACATGGATCCCCCTCCCTAACATCAGGGGATGTCTACGCGATGCGTTCAGACCTCCCCTGCTGCCGCCCGCCACGACTTCTATGATGAAGCAGGGTCCTTCCGGCTTCATCATAAAAGTCCCGGCGGTCGTGCCGGGCGGCAGCAGGGGAGGTCTGCGCTCATCGCGCAGACATCCTCCGCTGCCCCACTAGTCACCAGGGAAAGAAACCAGGTGAGGGGGGGGAGACACAGACAGACAAGGGGACGGAGGGGGGAGACACAGACAAGGGGAGGGAGGGAGAGGGAAGAGAGAAAAGAGGAGGGACAAGGGGGGAGTAGAGACAGACAAGGGGAGGGGGGAAGGGAGAGAGAGACGACAGCTGGGGGAGGGGGAGAGAGGCCACATTGGCACATAAAAGGAAATAAAAAATGCATTTGTATAATATAAATTTTTTATTAAATATTAAAAAGCAATTTACATATATACAAGTTAAACTTTTTTTCCTATAGGGTAGTCTTATATTCAGGCTTTTAGTTTTTTTCCTAAAGGAAAATACAAAGTTTGGGGGGTCGTCTTATTATCAGGGTAGTCTAATAATCGAGCAAATACGGTATGTTATATCCTACTGTCTAATCTAATTACTTGTTTTAAATGAGTCTCTCTATTGTTTGAAGCTTACCATGTGTTAATTAGTTTCCCCTGTGCCTCCCCCTTAGTCATAAATATCTGTTACTGGTCAATAAATTTAATTCCTCTTTCAAAGTTATTGGTCCTGTCTGGTGATTTGGAAGTGTCATCTACAACACTGGTTCTGTCTGGTGGCTTGGGGTGACTGATACAAGGAAGCAGAGTTCTGATGGAGGTACCCAGTCGGGGTACCAGGGGGTCCATCACAAGTACACTTTTCCCAGCTATAATGAGCAGAGATTTGAGATACTATGTGTCTGCCAAAAGATGACCCCTCATGACAGGCTCTGTTAGACCCCTTATAACATTATATATATATGTGTCTGACCAAAGGATTTGTATTGATCAATCGTTTATTGTTTTCAATACAAACCATCAACGTGATCTACATTTGGTATAAATTCCGTAAACTTTGTGAAAGTAACATGTTTGCATCCAGCAGGGGAAACACTCCCCTCTAGATCCACCGGGGGGACCGGACTCTATGCACAAAGATAGTGTGGGATCTCATCCTCCTATAACTACATACAGAATACCAGCAGTGTCACCATTATGTATCCTCAATGTAGAGCATTGAGGGTGGGAGCACACACTCACCAAGAATGGACAGCACTCCAATAGCCTGTCCTTAAGGATAATACCTGCTCGAGGGGGCAGCTCTGTTTTTTGCTCACTTACACCATTACAGAGGAAACCACGACATTTACATATCAGACTAATGTCTGACTAATTGTGCACTGACTGTACTCACCATATCCTCAATGTGGAACAGACACATGGGGGAGTAGAACAGGCACATGGGGGGAGTAGAACAGGCACATGGGGGAGTGGAACAGGCACATGGGGGAGTAGAACAGACACATGAGAGAGTGGAACAGGCACATGGGGGAGTAGAACAGACACATGGGGGAGTGGAACAGGCACATGGGGGAGTGGAACAGACACATGGGGGAGTGGAACAGGCACATGGGGGAGTGGAACAGACACATGGGGGGAGTGGAACAGGCACATGGGGGAGTGGAACAGGCACATGGGGGAGTAGAACAGGCACATGGGGGAGTAGAACAGGCACATGGGGGAGTGGAACAGGCACATGGGGCAGTGAAACAGACACATGGGGCAGTAGAACAGGCACATGGGGCAGTAGAACAGGCACATGGGGCAGTGAAACAGACACATGGGGCAGTAGAACAGGCACATGGGGGAGAGTGGACCAGACACATGGGGGAGTGAAACAGACAAATTGGGGGAGAGTGGACCAGACACATGGGGTTCTGCCTGGTGGCTTAGGGTGGTTGATACAAGGAAGCAGAGTTCAGATGGAGGTACCCACTCTGGGTATTAGGGGGTCCGTTATAGGGGTATCACTGTACTGACGCTTTCAGCTCACACCCTGTTTGGATACAGATTTGTGGTTCCTGTTCTTCATTGGAGTATAAGGTGAGCCCAGACCATCTTTCCCTACCCCAACACTTAGCCGCAGATGACATCCTTACACACACAAAAGGAGACCTTGTTTAATGTTGGTGTAAAAGATTATGGTTAAAGGGTTTTGTACAATGTTCATTTGAAAGTGTTAAGAATTGCAATTATATGTCTTCCTGTTTGTAATGCCATTATGTTGGTGTGATGTGTTACTTCTTTGTGGAGGTGTGAGGCAGGATTTCCCTGTTGTATATCCTACTGTATCGAATTACCTGTTTTAAATGAGTCATGTCATATATGTTTGTGTATAAATCTCTGTGCAGTTTCCAAATAAATTTCCATTCCTGTTCCCCTCCTGTACTGGTGTGTGTCCATTCCTGTTCCCCTCCTATACTGGTGTGTGTCCATTCCTGTTCCCCTCCTATACTGGTGTGTGTCCATTCCTGTTCCCCTCCTATACTGGTGTGTGTCCATTCCTGTTCCTCTCCTATACTGGTGTGTGTCCATTCCTGTTCCTCTCCTATACTGGTGTGTGTCCATTCCTGTTCCTCTCCTATACTGGTGTGTGTCCATTCCTGTTCCCCTCCTATACTGGTGTGTGTCCATTCCTGTTCCCCTCCTATACTGGTGTGTGTCCATTCCTGTTCATCTCCTATACTGGTGTGTGTCCATTCCTGTTCCTCTCCTATACTGGTGTGTGTCCATTCCTGTTCCTCTCCTATACTGGTGTGTGTCCATTCCTGTTCCCCTCCTATACTGGTGTGTGTCCATTCCTGTTCCTCTCCTATACTGGTGTGTGTCCATTCCTGTTCCTCTCCTATACTGGTGTGTGTCCATTCCTGTTCCTCTCCTATACTGGTGTGTGTCCATTCCTGTTCCCCTCCTATACTGGTGTGTGTCCATTCCTGTTCCTCTCCTATACTGGTGTGTGTCCATTCCTGTTCCCCTCCTATACTGGTGTGTGTCCATTCCTGTTCCCCTCCTATACTGGTGTGTGTCCATTCCTGTTCCCCTCCTATACTGGTGTGTGTCCATTCCTGTTCCTCTCCTATACTGGTGTGTGTCCATTCCTGTTCATCTCCTATACTGGTGTGTGTCCATTCCCGTTCCTCTCCTATACTGGTGTGTGTCCATTCCCGTTCCCCTCCTATACTGGTGTGTGTCCATTCCCGTTCCTCTCCTATACTGGCGTGTGTCCATTCCCGTTCCTCTCCTATACTGGCGTGTGTCCATTCCCGTTCCTCTCCTATACTGGCGTGTGTCCATTCCCGTTCCCCTCCTATACTGGCGTGTGTCCATTCCCGTTCCCCTCCTATACTGGCGTGTGTCCATTCCCGTTCCTCTCCTATACTGGCGTGTGTCCATTCCCGTTCCTCTCCTATACTGGCGTGTGTCCATTCCCGTTCCCCTCCTATACTGGCGTGTGTCCATTCCCGTTCCTCTCCTATACTGGTGTGTGTCCATTCCTGTTCCTCTCCTATACTGGTGTGTGTCCATTCCTGTTCCTCTCCTATACTGGTGTGTGTCCATTCCTGTTCCCCTCCTATACTGGTGTGTGTCCATTCCTGTTCCCCTCCTATACTGGTGTGTGTCCATTCCTGTTCATCTCCTATACTGGTGTGTGTCCATTCCTGTTCCTCTCCTATACTGGTGTGTGTCCATTCCTGTTCCTATCCTATACTGGTGTGTGTCCATTCCTGTTCCTCTCCTATACTGGTGTGTGTCCATTCCTGTTCCCCTCCTATACTGGTGTGTCCATTCCTGTTCATCTCCTACACTGGTGTGTGTCCATTCCTGTTCCTCTCCTATACTGGTGTGTGTCCATTCCTGTTCCTCTCCTATACTGGCGTGTGTCCATTCCTGTTCCTCTCCTATACTGGCGTGTGTCCATTCCTGTTCCCCTCCTATACTGGCGTGTGTCCATTCCCGTTCCTCTCCTATACTGGCGTGTGTCCATTCCCGTTCCTCTCCTATACTGGCGTGTGTCCATTCCCGTTCCTCTCCTATACTGGCGTGTGTCCATTCCCGTTCCCCTCCTATACTGGCGTGTGTCCATTCCCGTTCCCCTCCTATACTGGCGTGTGTCCATTCCCGTTCACCTCCTATACTGGTGTGTGTCCATTCCTGTTCCCCTCCTATACTGGTGTGTGTCCATTCCTGTTCCTCTCTATACTGGTGTGTATCCATTCCTGTTCCTCTCTATACTGGTGTGTGTCCATTCCTGTTCCCCTCCTATACTGGTGTGTGTCCATTCCTGTTCCTATCCTATACTGGCGTGTGTCCATTCCTGTTCCTCTCCTATACTGGCGTGTATCCATTCCTGTTCCCCTCCTATACTGGTGTGTGTCCATTCCTGTTCCCCTCCTATACTGGTGTGTGTCCATTCCTGTTCCTCTCCTATACTGGTGTGTGTCCATTCCTGTTCCCCTCCTATACTGGTGTGTGTCCATTCCTGTTCCTCTCCTATACTGGTGTGTGTCCATTCCTGTTCCTCTCTATACTGGTGTGTGTCCATTCCTGTTCCTCTCCTATACTGGTGTGTGTCCATTCCTGTTCCCCTCCTATACTGGTGTGTGTCCATTCCTGTTCCTCTCCTATACTGGTGTGTGTCCATTCCTGTTCCTCTCCTATACTGGTGTGTGTCCATTCCTGTTCCTCTCCTATACTGGTGTGTGTCCATTCCTGTTCCTCTCCTATACTGGTGTGTGTCCCTTCCTGCTCCCCTCCTATACTGGTGTGTGTCCATTCCTGTTCCCCTCCTATACTGGTGTGTGTCCATTCCTGTTCCCCTCCTATACTGGTGTGTGTCCATTCCTGTTCCCCTCCTATACTGGTGTGTGTCCGTTCCTGTTCTCCTCCTATACTGGTGTGTGTCCGTTCCTGTTCCTCTCCTATACTGGTGTGTGTCCGTTCCTGTTCCTCTCCTATACTGGTGTGTGTCCATTCCTGTTCCCCTCCTATACTGGTGTGTGTCCATTCCTGTTCCTCTCCTATACTGGTGTGTGTCCATTCCTGTTACCCTCCTATACTGGTGTGTGTCCATTCCTGTTCCTCTCCTGTACTGGTGTGTGTCCCTTCCTGCTCCCCTCCTATACTGGTGTGTGCCCATTCCTGTTCCCCTCCTATACTGGTGTGTGTCCATTCCTGTTCCTCTCCTATACTGGTGTGTGTCCATTCCTGTTCCCCTCCTATACTGGTGTGTGTCCATTCCTGTTCCTCTCCTGTACTGGTGTGTGTCCATTCCTGTTCCTCTCCTGTACTGGTGTGTGTCCATTCCTGTTCCCCTCCTATACTGGTGTGTGTCCATTCCTGTTCCTCTCCTATACTGGTGTGTGTCCATTCCTGTTCCTCTCCTATACTGGTGTGTGTCCATTCCTGTTCCCCTCCTATACTGGTGTGTGTCCATTCCTGTTCCTCTCCTATACTGGTGTGTGTCCATTCCTGTGGCAGCCTTTGTAAAGGAGGCAGAGGGGTTGATACCTGCCTCCCTCTCCAGTGGGTAGAGGACTCGGTGATTGCCCTGGCTACCAACTACCACCCCTTCTGCCTCACTTGGCAAAGTTCCCTTACTGAGACTAATATCCTTAGTTGATAGAGTCACTGACTTGACCCTGGTTTCAGCAACGTTCCCCTTCAGAACTGTCAGAGGTATTGAACAGTAATCTCGAGACTTGTTAGACCAAGGATAACAAGATGGATGACAGCACCATCCATTTTATGTCAGTTTTGGGACATCCTTCTGTCTGTTCACATCTTATTCTGTGTCTCTGAGAATAAAAGAAATTAATCCACATTCCTAACTCTGTTATCTGAAACTAAATCTGTTACTGACAAAAAAAAGTAAAAAGGATCAGAAAAAATATCTGAAATACTATATAGTGATATCCACAAGGGGGTAACCCTGATCCTAACTAGAAGATCTGATAAACATGTGTGGAATCGTTTCCAATTAAGACATAACTTTTATTGGCAACAAGTTAAAATCGTCCACAAATAACAAACAAGGTAAGTGAATAAAATGAAATAAAATAAATCTTGTAAAACCCCTAATTATAAATGTTTAGGAAAGACATTCCGAAGGGTAACATAAGGGCAAGATCAGTAAAGGTACAATTTTGCCCCAGAAAAAGTAATATATATTTCTCCCTTATACCAACTGAATATCTTTACTATTTATCGATGTGTAAATACCTGGGCAGGCTGTATCCTAAACATCCACTGCTAACTACAGCATACAGATTTAACCAATTCATGACTCAATCACAGCAAAACTGGTTCTGACAGCCCAAGTACTTATTTGGTATCACATTGTATCCATCACGTGTGTGTTGCTATAATAGATCCTTCCACATCATTTATTTCATTATACAATGTTGCACAGGGGGCAGATAAGGACCTTGGAAGCCCTTCAGTAATTGGTCTTTCTACAATATTAACCCCCGAATATACACTGATATTGACAATAATCTTTCCTTTTTCCGGGGCAAAATTTTACCTTTACTGATCTTGCCCCTATGTTACCCTTCGGAATGTCTTTCCTAAACATTTATAATTAGGGGTTTGCAAGATTTATTTTATTTCATTTTATTCACTTGTTTTCACTTACCTTGTTTTTTATTTGTGGACGATTTTAACTTGTTGCCAATAAAAGTTATGTCTTAATTGGAAACGATTCCACACATGTTTATCAGATCTTCTAAATCTGTTACTGATAAGAGTGCTGGAGATGTTCAGAATATAAGCAGGAACAGATAAAGTGGGCATTGTTAGTGGTAGGTTTATGACTCTAGCCACATCTCATTGTATGTATGCAGACACAACTGTGTCTATATACAAACAAGAGGAGAAAGGGGGGGGGGGGGGCTAAAGACTGTGAGATTATTTGCATCTTAGATTTGAAGGCTCATTAAAATATCTAATTATATCACACCTTCAGTAAATATGTAAAGTATAATTAATCCTACATATTAATTAGAATATTGAATTTATTGTTTTATTAGTGTGGTATAAATGTTATTATGAGTTTTAATATAATGTGGAAAGATAAGAATAAGAATATTGATAAGAATATTTACTCTAATTTGAAATTGTATTAACACTTCTATATTTCAACATATATATTGTCTTATATTATACTCACAATCCAGGTATAACGATAAACCATGACATCATCTCATTTACATTAACCCCTTAGTGACATGACTTTTTTGGCTTGTCCGACGCTTGGTGACATGGGCTGTTTTAACATTTCTGAGGTGTTTGTGTTTTGCTGTAATTTATTTCTGTCTCATTTAGTGTACCCGCACAAACTACGGTATATATCGTTTTTATCGTTATAAGAAGGGCTTTCTTTTCATACCATTTTTTTGATAATAGCATATAATTTGATGTAAAAAAAATAATAAAATATGGCAAAAAAATTGAAAAAATAATTTTTTTATGACTTTTATTTGAAAAATCGTATACTCATGTACAAGAGACAACAAAAAAACACTGCTAAAAAGTTTCTAATATATGTCCTGAGTTCAGAAATAGCCCATGTTTTTATGTTTTTGTGCTTTTTTATTCATGTTACAGGGCCAGAACTATAAGTGGTGCAAAGCTATTTTAAAATCCTTTCTTTCAAAATTAGCGATAGTGACATTGTAACACTGATTTCTGTACTAAATCCATGAATGACCCCCAACATGTACATATTTTTGAAAACTAGACAACTCAGGGCATTTAACTTGGGGTATTTTGACACATTTCATGTAGCCATTTTACCACCAATCTATGCCAAAGTTTGCAGAAAAAAATCTATTTTTTAAATTTTTCACATATATTGCAATTTAGGCAAACATTACCTTAAAATGTGAAGGGGTATTTCCAAATAACACCTCAATATGTGTTCAGCAACATCTCCTGAGTACAGGGATACCACCCATGCATAGGTTTGTTGGTTTGTTTTGGGGCTAAAAGGCCACATTTAGGGGGTGCGCATTTTGGTTTTCCAACTTGGAATTCTGACGTGCAGAAAACTTGTGCCCATGTCCCATTTGGGCCATTTTTGAAGCCAGAAAGTGTATTCTACCCCACAAAACCATATATTTTTTTAAACTAGACACCCTAGGGTATTTCAAATGGTAGTATTTTAACACTTTCCATGCACTAATTATACTACCAGCCTATGTCAATGTTTTGGGTAGTAATTTTTTTTCACATACATTGTACTTTGGGCATGAATTCACAGATCCTGTTATATGTCAGTGCCAAACAACACCTCAATATGTGTTCAGCAACATCTCCTGAGTACAGGGATACCCCCCATGTATAGGTTGGTTAGGTTATTTGGGGGTTAAAAGGCCACATTTGAGAGGTGCGCTTTTTGGTTTTCCAACTTGGAATTCTGACGTGCAGAAAACCTGCGCCCATGTCCCATTTGGGACATTTTTGAAGCCAAAAAGTGTATTCTATCCCACAAAATCATATATTTTTGAAAACTAGACACCCTAGGGTATTTCAAATGGTAGTATTTTAACACTTTCCATGCACTAATTATACTACCAGCCTATGTCAATGTTATGGATAGTAATTTTTTTTCACATACATAGTACTTTGGGCATGAATTCACAGATCCTGTTATATGTCAGTGCCAAACAACACCTCAATATGTGTTCAGCAACATCTCCTGAGTACAGGGATACCACCCATGTATAGGTTGGTTAGGTTATTTGGGGGTTAAAAGGCCACATTTGAGAGGTGCACTTTTTGGTTTTCCAACTTGGAATTCTGACGTGCAGAAAACCTGCGCCCATGTCCCATTTGGGACATTTTTGAAGCCAAAAAGTGTATTCTACCCCACAAAACCATATATTTTTGAAAACTAGACACCCTAGGGTATTTCAAATGGTAGTATTTTAACACTTTTCATGCACTAATTCTACCACCAGCCTATGTCAATGTTATGGATAGTAATTTGTTTTTCACATTCATTGTACATCGGGCATGAATTCACAGATCCTATTATGTGTCAGTGCCAAACAACACCTTAATATGTGTTCAGCAACATCTCCTGAGTACAGGGATACCACCCATGTGTAGGTTAGTTAGATTATTTGGGGGCTAAAAGGCCACGTTTAGGGAGGGTGCATTTCCAACTTGGAATTTTGACATGTAGTCAGCCTGCGCCCATGTTCCATTTGGGACACTTTTGAAGCCTGTCAAAGTATTTTACCCCATAAAACCATATATTTTGGAAAACTAGACATCCTAGGGTATTTAAAATTGTGGTATTTTAACACTTTCCAAGTGCTAATTCTACCACCAACCTATGTCAAAGGGTTGGGATGTCATTTTTTCCCCACACACATTGTAGTTCAGGCAGGAATTTTCAGATTCTGGTATTTGCCACTGCCAACCAACACCTCAATATGTGTTCAGCAACATCTCCTGAGTACAGGGATACCCCCCATGCATAGGTTTGTTGGTTTGTATTGGGTCTAAAATTCCACATTTAGGGGGTGCGCAATTCCAACTTGGAATTTTGACATGTAGTCAGCCTGCGCCCATGTTCCATTTGGAACATTTTTGAAGCCGTCCAATGAATTTTACCCCATCAAACCATATATTTTTGGAAAATAGACATCCTAAGGTATTTCAAATGGTGGTATTTTAATACTGTATAGGTACTAATTCTACCACCAGCCTTTGTAAAAGTTTGTGGTAGTACTTTTTTGGGAGTTTTTTTTCCACATGCATTGTACTTCAGGCATGAATTCACAGATTCTGGTATATATCACTGCCAAACAACAACCCAATTTGTGTTCAGCAACATCTCCCGAGTACAGGGATAGCACCCATGCATAGGTTTGTTGGTTTGTTTTTGGCTAGAAGGCAACATTTGTGAGATGCGCATCTCAAAATTCCAACTTGGAATTTTGACATGTAGTCAACCTGCGTCCGTGTCCTTTATGGGATATATCTTTGAAGCCAGCCAATGTAATTTACCCCCACCAAACCATATATTTTTTTATCGGTAGACCCCCATCACTACTTGTGGCAAGGGCTCAGCAGCCATCGATACATCGCTAGATGATGTATCAGAAAGCTGAATAGGGTCAAAATCGAACCCTGAGTCCGCGGCCTCAGAATCAGTGCGTAAGCAGTGATCTCGAGCAAAGAAGGGGTTAATAGCTCTTAGAAGAGCCTATCTAGTACTGTAATACATTACAGTACAAAGAAATTAATCCATAAAACAGTGCAGACAGAAAAACATACTGTTGCTGTGCAAGATTACTGCTTATACAGTGATGAATGGCAGGGAAGGGGTTAATACACAGTGAAAGAATTTCATAAAACCTGCCAATTTTATAAAATGTTATTTTATATCACTAATACTGATCTGTCTCTTTCCGTCACAAAAATGTAAGTGAGGAGAGGGAGGCAGATCAATATTTGTGAATATTGATCCGATTAATTTTGATCTGACCAGGGCGAATGGTGAGCTTAATTGAGAAATCACCAAACCGCCTTTGCCACTAATTCGCTGTTACGGATCGCTATGCGCTCAGGCAGCTTAAAAAAAAAAATCTCAAATATTTTTACTTTACATGTAATCCCCTAGCGGGTATGTGTAAAAAAAAAAAAAAAAAAAATATGCAGACAGATAAAAATTGCTTTGGCGTCAATATCATTGCGTAAGCAGTGATCGACGGCAAATAAGGGGTTAATAACTCTTAGAAGAGCCTTTTTAGTACTGTAATAAATTACAGTACAAAAAAAATTAACCCCTAAAAAATGTACAAACAGCAAAAATAAATGCGCTGATGTGCACGATCACTGCTTATGCAAGATCAGTGGCAGGGAAGGGGTTAAACGCAGGGAATTGCTTTAATAAAAATTTTTTTATTGTTTTATTATTTGTGTGTTGTGTATTTATTGTTTTTTTTTAACTTTTACTTACTTTTACAACTTTGATCTGTCTCTCTCCCTCACTAAAAAAAATGTGAGGAGAGGGAGGCAGATCATAACTGGTCAGATCAATATAGGGTTAATATTGATCTGACCAGTCAGTGGGGATGTTCAGGAGAGCATCCCCACTGCCTGTCAGTGTGCCTGGCAGTCGCTGATTGCCTCTGTGAAGAGGCAATCGTGTGACAGCCAGAGAGCACAGGAAGCAGGTACTTCCTGCCTCCTGTGCTCTTGCCCTTAGAAGGGCAGCGCCATCTTGGTCACTCAGTGACCAAGATCGTGCATTTTTTTTTTGTGTTTCTGATTGCCTCGACTTGCGAGGCAATCAGAAACACTTTCTGAGCATAGGAAGCGAAAAATTCGCTTCCTATGCTCACTTTTTTAATACACGTGTTTTAAAGGCTCTGTGCCTTTAAAACCGGCATTTCGATCGCTCTCCGGAGCGATCGAAATGCCGACGGGCATTTTTTTTAGCATTGTACGATGCTTCCATACGGAAGCATCGTTACAATGCCCTTAGAGCACTGAAAGCGGAAAAACTCCGCTTTCAGTGCTCGTTTTGACACAGGACGGACTAGGTCCGTCCTGTGTCACTAACGCCTCGGCACACAGGACGGACCTAGTCCGTCCTGTGTCGCCAAGGGGTTAACAAACCCATCCATTCAATTGGCTAGAAGTTACAGAAACAGGGTGTGAGTCTGAGATAAGGTTTGGGTGATAAGTTGATACTGGAGGTGTATAGGGATACCTATGGAGATACCTGGGGGGACTGATTTTGGAGGAGCTGCCACTAGTGGGGTGAGAGATGGGAATGTTTTAGAAAAGGGCTGAGTCTCTCTCCTTCTGGGGAGAACTCAGGAATATGAGGCTTTTAATAGCACATGTTCATTATAACAATAGACATCTCCATACACATAGTATTGAGCGAAGTCCCAGGAGTAACTCCCATCACTCAATTATTCAATGGAAGGAGTCTCAACAGCAAACCAACCTCTGCCGGTAATGTATAAATGTGGTCATTTGTTTCTAGCATAATCTCATTTTTATGGATGTCATTAGCATATATATTTGGGTAAATTAAACTTAAATCCCACAATTTCTGGGATCTATATGTTTTAGCCTGGTGTTTATCTGTCATCCTTTCTGCAGAAGGAAGCCAGAGGAATATCCTATAGATATTACCAAGAACCATAAATTCTTATAGTCTAGCTATTTACCCAAATATGTCATATCTAATCTCCAGAGATTATCTAATCTAATCTCATTCTTAAAGTCTAAGCTAGAATACATACATTGTCATTTACCGAGCAGATTAAGAAATAGCCACCTTGAGTAGTGATATGATTTAGTAATATTATCTTACCTAAGCAGAGTATATGTTGGTAATTTGTAGGTAATTATGGTGTACTATCATTAACCATTTTAAATACTAATCATTATCAATGTAGGTTGTATCTAAATAAAATGCATGGCCATCTAGTGGTCAGAAACGTACTGCATAGTAAATTATTCTACATGCATGTGATATAGGTACAGAGCTGCAGAATTCATGTTTTGACCTATACGTCATACATGTGAATTTATAAATACACGGAGGCGAATATTATGCATTACTCTTTCTTTAATTCATTCCCTCAGCAGCAAATAACATACAAGAAAATTGAAAAGATTAACCAATCAACATGTTCAACCTTAACCCCTCCCTCCCCCTTTCATATAAAACCCCAGGAACCAGAATGCTCCTGGTCTTTCTTGCTGCTCCCTCAGATAAGTCGTTTTTCCTTTATTACATAACATGACCTATTATGTGTTTATGTTTCATGTGTTGTCTTTATTTAGTTTACTTTATCTGGTTGCCCTTGATTTTCTACCTCAGGGGCGCTTATACCCCTTCCCTCCCCCGTTTTCTCATTTCTCCGTTTTTCTGTTTTGGAAGTTCGTGTGCCTTCCCTTCGGTCTCTCCTCTGCCCCTTGGTGTTTCGCCAAAGCTTCTGAAGCCGGTGGTGAGTCATCTTCGCAGGAGAGGCGTCAGACTTATCATCTACTTAGACAATATGCTTATCATGTCGCAGGACGCCAGCTCCCTTCACAACCATATCCGGTGGGCCATCGATCTACTACAATCCCTCGGGTTTCTCATCAATTGGGACAAGTCCAACTTTAATCCGGCTCAGTACATGGAATTCCTGGGCTTCCTGATCGATTCGACACAGGGTTCCCTTCATTTACCCAAAGAAAAGATCAAACTCATCAGGAAAGAAATCAAAAGGAGCACTTTCAAAATCCAGACTCACGATCAAACATTTAGCCCGAGTGATAGGGCTACTGTCGGCCTCCATTCAAGCAATATTTCCGGGTCCGCTTCATTACCGAGCCCTGCAAAGACTCAAGATTCAGTCGCTGCATCAAGGATGGACGTACGACCATGTGGTTCCTCTAGATTGCGAAGCAGCGGAGCAATTGAAATGGTGGCTACGCCATATGGAAGCCTGGAATGGCAGAGCGATTTTCAGTTCAGCTGCGGACCTGGTGATCTCTTCCGATGCCAGTCTTCACGGTTGGGGAGCTCAGTGTGGAAAAATTTTCACAGGAGGTCAATGGTCTCGTTCAGAACAAAGATTACACATCAATTGCCTGGAATTGTTAGCAGGTGCCTTCGCAATCAAGAGTTTGTCTGATCGCCAGGACCATGGTTCACTTACGAAGGAACAGGACTTCCTTGGTTCTTGTCACACCATGGTGGGAGTCACAACCATGGTTCCCAAAACTTCTGGAATTATCCATAGAATAGCCACGCATCCTTCCGACGGTGCCGAATTTATTGATGGATCCGGCAGGGAATTACCATCCACTGATCCTATCGAAAAATCTGTTACTGATAGCATGGCTGGTCTCAGGGGACCCTGGTGCATTCGAAACATTTCACAGTCAACTAGAACGCTCTTGGCGGGAGCTTGGGCTCCAGGGACCCGAAGACTTTACAATGATGCCTGGAAGTCATGGAACGGTTGGTGCGTGGAACACAATATGGATCCCGTTTTGGCTCCTGTGACTGGTATGCTGGATTTTCTCTCTTCAAGATTTGATGATGGCTTAGCTTACAGATCAATCAATGTCTTCAGGTCAGCCATTTCGGCGGGACATGAGGGATTCGGTTCCCTTCCAGCGGGAAAACATGCCTTGGTATGCCGTCTGATGAAGAGTATGAGAATATCTAGACCACCTTTACCTAGATACTCTAATCTTTGGGATGTTTCTGTTCCTTTAACTTTGTTGGAAAACTGGCCAATTAACAAAGAACTGTCTTTAAAACAATTGTCAGCAAAACTGGTCATTCTTTTTTGCCTCATCTCATGCAAGCGAGTTTCAGACGTTCAGGGCCATTTCTTCTAGGTCTTTTTCCCCAGAGGGAGTGTTGTTCGATATTTCTAGGAGGACTAAAACCTCCATTAAGTCGATATTTTACCCTGCTTTTCCCTCACATCCCCAGTTATGTCCGGTGCTCGGTCTTAAAGAGTATGAACATCGCACAGCACAGTGGCGCTTACCGTCACACCCGGAGCTTTTTCTTGCTTTACGTAAACCCCACGCTCCGGAAGGGACTGGGTCCTTAGCAAGATGGGTCAAATGGATACTGGGCGAGGCAGGAGTAGATACCGCTTTATTTGGGCCACACTCGGTCAGGGGAGCCATGGCTTCGAAAGCTTTTGCCCTTTGTAAATGAGAGGATATTATGAAAGCTGCGGATTGGTCCATCTTTAGGGAGTTTTACTTTAAACCTCTTCCTTATTTTGCTTCCAGGATGAATAATGAGCTTTAAACTTGCATAATATGAGCCTCCGTGTATTTATAAATTCTAAGATTTTGCCAAGTCATGATTTATAAATACACGGAGGCGAGTATTATACCCACCCTATATTATTTCATGAGCTTTATCCCTACCCTTTAGTTCATCATTATTAACGGTCTATTTATTTATTGAAATGTTTCGCCTGGACAGTATGGTTTAGGAACTGTTTGTGACGATACTTATTACTATGTTATTTATCTCCTTTAGTTTGAAGTTCATTACGTCAAGACAAAGACTTTTCACTGTTGGAGTTCGATTTATTATCTTCGGTTCAGTTCGTGTTGAGTTGATGGCATCAAGTTCGTCCGGATATCGTGGTGGTTCCGCATCAAGAAAGACGAGGAACATTCTGGTTCCTGGGGTTTTATATGAAAGGGGGAGGGAGGGGTTAGGTTTGAACATGTTGATTGGTTAATCTTTTCAATTTTCTTGTATGTTATTTGCTGCTGAGGGAATGAATTAAAGAAAGAGTAATGCATAATATTCGCCTCCGTGTATTTATATCCTGTGTGTATTACAGGGAGAGGTTATTACGCGGCGCCGTGTGTTTATATCCTGTGTGTATTACAGGGAGGTTATTACGCGGCGCTGTGTTTATATCCTGTGTATTACAGAGAGAGGTTATTACACGTCGCTGTGTGTTTATATCCTGTGTGTATTACAGGGAGGTTATTACACGGCGCTGTGTGTTTATATCCTGTGTGTATTACAGGGAGAGGTTATTACACGGCTCCGTGTGTTTATATCCTGTGTGTATTACAGGGAGAGGTTATTACACGGCGCTGTGTGTTTATATCCTGTGTGTATTACAGAGAGAGGTTATTACACGGCGCTGTGTTTATATCCTGTGTATTACAGAGAGAGGTTATTACACGTCGCTGTGTTTATATCCTGTGTATTACAGAGAGAGGTTATTACACGTCGCTGTGTGTTTATATCCTGTGTGTATTACAGGGAGAGGTTATTACGCGGCGCTGTGTGTTTATATCCTGTGTGTATTAGGGGGAGAGGTTATTACGCGGCGCTGTGTGTTTATATCCTGTGTATTACGGGGAGAGGTTATTACACGTCGCTGTGTGTTTATATCCTGTGTGTATTACAGGGAGAGGTTATTACGCGGCGCCGTGTGTTTATATCCTGTGTGTATTACAGGGAGGTTATTACGCGGCGCTGTGTTTATATCCTGTGTGTATTACGGGGAGAGGTTATTACATGGCTCCGTGTGTTTATATCCTGTGTGTATTACAGGGAGGTTATTACATGGCTCCGTGTGTTTATATCCTGTGTGTATTACAGGGAGGTTATTACACAGTGCTGTGTGTTTATATCCTGTGTGTATTACAGAGAGAGGTTATTACATGGCGCTGTGTGTTTATATCCTGTGTGTATTACGGGGAGAGGTTATTACACAGCGCTGTGTGTTTATATCCTGTGTGTATTACAGGGAGAGGTTATTACGCGGCGCTGTGTGTTTATATCCTGTGTGTATTACAAAGAGAGGTTATTACGCGGCGCTGTGTTTATATCCTGTGTGTATTACGGGGAGAGGTTATTACGCGGCGCTGTGTGTTTATATCCTGTGTGTATTACAGGGAGAGGTTATTACGCGGCGCTGTGTGTTTATATCCTGTGTGTATTACAGAGAGGTTATTACACGCCGCTGTGCGTTTATATCCTGTGTGTATTACAGAGAGAGGTTATTACACGCCGCTGTGCGTTTATATCCTGTGTGTATTACAGAGAGAGGTTATTACATGGCGCTGTGTGTTTATATCCTGTGTGTATTACAGGGAGAGGTTATTACATGGCGCTGTGTGTTTATATCCTGTGTGTATTACAGAGAGAGGTTATTACACACCGCCGTGTGTTTATATCCTGTGTGTATTACAGGGAGGTTATTACGCGGCGCTGTGTGTTTATATCCTGTGTGTATTACAGAGAGAGGTTATTACACGGCGCTGTGTGTTTATATCCTGTGTGTATTACAGGGAGAGGTTATTACGCGGCGCTGTGTGTTTATATCCTGTGTGTATTACAGGGAGAGGTTATTACACGGCGCTGTGTGTTTATATCCTGTGTGTATTACAGGGAGAGGTTATTACGCGGCGCTGTGTGTTTATATCCTGTGTGTATTACAGGGAGAGGTTATTACGCGGCGCTGTGTGTTTATATCCTGTGTATTACAGAGAGAGGTTATTACACAGTGCTGTGTGTTTATATCCTGTGTGTATTACAGGGAGAGGTTATTACGCGGCGCTGTGTGTTTATATCCTGTGTGTATTACGGGGAGAGGTTATTACGCGGCGCCGTGTGTTTATATCCTGTGTGTATTACAGAGAGAGGTTATTACACGGCGCTGTGTGTTTATATCCTGTGTGTATTACAGAGAGGTTATTACGCGGCGCTGTGTGTTTATATCCTGTGTGTATTACAGAGAGAGGTTATTACACGGCGCTGTGTGTTTATATCCTGTGTGTATTACAGAGTGAGGTTATTACACGGCGCTGTGTGTTTATATCCTGTGTGTATTACAGGGAGAGGTTATTACGCGGCGCTGTGTGTTTATATCCTGTGTATTACAGAGAGAGGTTATTACACGGCGCTGTGTGTTTATATCCTGTGTGTATTACAGGGAGAGGTTATTACGTGGCGCTGTGTGTATTACAGGGAGAGGTTATTACACGGCGCTGTGTGTTTATATCCTGTGTGTATTACAGAGAGAGGTTATTACGCGGCGCTGTGTGTTTATATCCTGTGTGTATTACAGGGAGAGGTTATTACACGGCGCTGTGTGTTTATATCCTGTGTGTATTACAGGGAGAGGTTATTACGCGGCGCTGTGTGTTTATATCCTGTGTGTATTACAGGGAGGTTATTACACAGTGCTGTGTGTTTATATCCTGTGTGTATTACAGGGAGAGGTTATTACACAGCGCTGTGTGTTTATATCCTGTGTGTATTACAGGGAGAGGTTATTACGTGGCGCTGTGTGTATTACAGGGAGAGGTTATTACACGGCGCTGTGTGTTTATATCCTGTGTGTATTACAGAGAGAGGTTATTACGCGGCGCTGTGTGTTTATATCCTGTGTGTATTACAGGGAGAGGTTATTACACGGCGCTGTGTGTTTATATCCTGTGTGTATTACAGGGAGAGGTTATTACGCGGCGCTGTGTGTTTATATCCTGTGTATTACAGAGAGAGGTTATTACACAGTGCTGTGTGTTTATATCCTGTGTGTATTACAGGGAGAGGTTATTACAGGGCGCTGTGTGTTTATATCCTGTGTGTATTACGGGGAGAGGTTATTACGCGGCGCCGTGTGTTTATATCCTGTGTGTATTACAGGGAGAGGTTATTACGCGGCGCTGTTTATATCCTGTGTGTATTACAGGGAGAGGTTATTACGCGGCGCTGTGTTTATATCCTGTGTGTATTACAGGGAGAGGTTATTACACGGCGCTGTGTGTTTATATCCTGTGTGTATTAGGGGGAGAGGTTATTACACGGCGCTGTGTGTTTATATCCTGTGTGTATTACAGGGAGAGGTTATTACGCGGCGCTGTGTGTTTATATCCTGTGTGTATTACAGGGAGAAGTTATTCGGGGGGGGGGGGGGGGTAATGCTCTGCGGAAGCATGCGCGGGGCTAATGCTTTGCGGTCGCGCGGTTCAGTAAACACACCGTTTAATACTCCACAGAGATGACACAGATTTTATTTGGGTTAATATTTTACAGAAGCGCCGCTCCTGGAAATGCAGCCAATCCTATCACTGCTTAATGCGTCAGCCGTCCCCCTCGCTTACAAACCGCTTGCGGCCTCTGCGGAAGAAGAAGAAAAAAAAACCAATGAAATGTCTCAGTCATTCTTACATGCAATGGCGCCTCACTAACCCCAGACACCCACAGCGCCAGCCTCACTACCCACAGCGCCAGCCTCACTACCCACAGCGCCAGCCTCACTACCCAGACACCCACAGTGCCAGCCTCACTACCCACAGCGCCAGCCTCACTAACCACCGACACCCACAGCGCCAGCCTCACTACCCACAGCGCCAGCCTCACTACCCACAGCGCCAGCCTCACTACCCACAGCGCCAGCCTCACTACCCACAGCGCCAGCCTCACTACCCAGACACCCACAGCGCCAACCTCACTACCCACCGACACTCACAGCGCCAGCCTCACTACCCAGAAACCCACAGCACCAGCCTCACTACCCACAGAGCCAGCCTCACTACCCACCGACACCCACAGCGCCAGCCTCACTACCCACCGACACCCACAGCGCCAGCCTCACTAACCACCGACACCCACAGCGCCAGCCTCACTAACCACCGACACCCACAGCGCCAGCCTCACTAACCACCGACACCCACAGCGCCAGCCTCACTAACCACCGACACCCACAGCGCCAGCCTCACTAACCACCGACACCCACAGCGCCAGCCTCACTAACCACAGACACCCACAGCGCCAGCCTCACTAACCACCGACACCCACAGCGCCAGCCTCACTACCCACAGCGCCAGCCTCACTACCCAGACACCCACAGCGCCAGCCTCACTACCCACAGCGCCAGCCTCACTACCCACAGCGCCAGGCTCACTACCCACAGCGCCAGCCTCACTACCCACAGCGCCAGCCTCACTACCCACAGCGCCAGCCTCACTACCCAGACACTTACAGCGCCAACCTCACTACCCACAGCGCCAGCCTCACTACCCAGACACCCACAGCGCCAGCCTCACTACCCACAGCGCCAGCCTCACTACCCACAGCGCCAGCCTCACTACCCACAGCGCCAGCCTCACTACCCACAGCGCCAGCCTCACTACCCACAGCGCCAGCCTCACTACCCAGACACCCACAGCGCCAGCCTCACTACCCAGACACTTACAGCGCCAGCCTCACTACCCACAGCGCCAGCCTCACTAACCACCGACACCCACAGCGCCAGCCTCACTACCCACCGACACCCACAGCGCCAGCCTCACTAACCACCGACACCCACAGCGCCAGCCTCACTACCCACCGACACCCACAGCGCCAGCCTCACTACCCACAGCGCCAGCCTCACTAAACACCGACACCCACAGCGCCAGCCTCACTACCCACAGCGCCAGCCTCTCTAACCACCGACACCCAAAGCGCCAGCCTCACTAACCACCGACACCCACAGCGCCAGCCTCACTACCCACAGCGCCAGCCTCACTACCCACAGCGCCAGCCTCACTACCCACAGCGCCAGCCTCACTACCCACAGCGCCAGCCTCACTACCCACCGACACCCACAGCGCCAGCCTCACTACCCAGACACCCACAGCGCCAGCCTCACTACCCAGACACTTACAGCGCCAACCTCACTACCCACAGCGCCAGCCTCACTACCCAGACACCCACAGCGCCAGCCTCACTACCCAGACACTTACAGCGCCAACCTCACTACCCACAGCGCCAGCCTCACTACCCACAGCGCCAGCCTCACTACCCACAGCGCCAGCCTCACTACCCACAGCGCCAGCCTCACTACCCACAGCGCCAGCCTCACTACCCAGACACCCACAGCGCCAGCCTCACTACCCACAGCGCCAGCCTCACTAACCACCGACACCCACAGCGCCAGCCTCACTACCCACAGCGCCAGCCTCACTACCCACAGCGCCAGCCTCACTACCCAGACACCCACAGCGCCAGCCTCACTACCCACAGCGCCAGCCTCTCTAACCACCGACACCCACAGCGCCAGCCTCACTACCCACAGCGCCAGCCTCACTACCCACAGCGCCAGCCTCACTAAACACCGACACCCACAGCGCCAGCCTCACTACCCACAGCGCCAGCCTCTCTAACCACCGACACCCAAAGCGCCAGCCTCACTAACCACCGACACCCACAGCGCCAGCCTCACTACCCACAGCGCCAGCCTCACTACCCACAGCCTCACTACCCACAGCGCCAGCCTCACTACCCACCGACACCCACAGCGCCAGCCTCACTACCCAGACACCCACAGCGCCAGCCTCACTACCCAGACACTTACAGCGCCAGCCTCACTACCCAGACACTTACAGCGCCAGCCTCACTACCCAGACACTTACAGCGCCAACCTCACTACCCACAGCGCCAGCCTCACTACCCAGACACCCACAGCGCCAGCCTCACTACCCAGACACCCACAGCGCCAGCCTCACTACCCACAGCGCCAGCCTCACTACCCACAGCGCCAGCCTCACTACCCACAGCGCCAGCCTCACTACCCAGACACCCACAGCGCCAACCTCACTACCCACAGCGCCAGCCTCACTACCCAGACACCCACAGCGCCAGCCTCACTACCCAGACACCCACAGCGCCAGCCTCACTACCCAGACACCCACAGCGCCAGCCTCACTACCCACAGCGCCAGCCTCACTACCCACAGCGCCAGCCTCACTACCCACAGCGCCAGCCTCACTACCCACAGCGCCAGCCTCACTACCCACAGCGCCAGCCTCACTACCCACAGCGCCAGCCTCACTACCCACAGCGCCAGCCTCACTACCCAGACACCCACAGCGCCAGCCTCACTACCCACAGCGCCAGCCTCACTACCCACAGCGCCAGCCTCACTACCCACAGCGCCAGCCTCACTACCCACAGCGCCAGCCTCACTACCCAGACACCCACAGCGCCAGCCTCACTACCCACAGCGCCAGCCTCACTAACCACAGACACCCACAGCGCCAGCCTCACTAACCACCGACAAACACAGCGCCAGCCTCACTACCCACAGCGCCAGCCTCACTACCCACAGCGCCAGCCTCACTAACCACCGACACCCACAGCGCCAGCCTCACTACCCACAGCGCCAGCCTCACTACCCACAGCGCCAGCCTCACTAACCACCGACTCCCAAAGCGCCAGCCTTACTAACCACCGACACCCACAGCGCCAGCCTCACTAACCACCGACACCCACAGCGCCAGCCTCACTACCCAGACACCCACAGCGCCAGCCTCACTACCCACCGACACCCACAGCGCCAGCCTCACTACCCACCGACACCCACAGCGCCAGCCTCACTACCCACCGACACCCACAGCGCCAGCCTCACTACCCAGACACCCACAGCGCCAGCCTCACTAACCACAGACACCCACAGCGCCAGCCTCACTAACCACCGACACCCACAGCGCCAGCCTCACTACCCACAGCCTCACTACCCAGACACCCACAGCGCCAGCCTCACTACCCACAGAGCCAGCCTCGCTAACCACAGACACCCACAGCGCCAGCCTCACTAACCACCGACACCCACAGCGCCAGCCTCACTACCCACAGCCTCACTACCCAGACACCCACAGCGCCAGCCTCACTACCCACAGAGCCAGCCTCACTAACCACAGACACCCACAGCGCCAGCCTCACTAACCACCGACTCCCAAAGCGCCAGCCTCACTAACCACCGACACCCACAGCGCCAGCCTCACTAACCACAGACACCCACAGCGCCAGCCTCACTAACCACAGACACCCACAGCGCCAGCCTCACTACCCAGACACCCACAGCGCCAGCCTCACTACCCACAGCGTCAGCCTCACTACCCACAGCGCCAGCCTCACTACCCACAGCGCCAGCCTCACTTACCACAAACACCCTACAGCGCCAGCCTCACTACCCCCAGCGCCAGCCTCACTACCCCCAGCGCCAGCCTCACTACCCCCAGCGCCAGCCTCACTACCAAGACACCCACAGTGCCAGCCTCACTACCCAGACACCCACAGCGCCAACCTCACTACCCACCGACACCCACAGCGCCAGCCTCACTACCCACCGACACCCACAGCACCAGCCTCACTACCCACCGACACCCACAGCACCAGCCTCACTACCCCCAGCGCCAGC
Organism: Pelodytes ibericus; assembly: GCA_036172795.1. Classification (NCBI taxonomy): domain Eukaryota; kingdom Metazoa; phylum Chordata; class Amphibia; order Anura; family Pelodytidae; genus Pelodytes; species Pelodytes ibericus. Next base: position 195,821,704 of record CM069863.1, read on the forward strand.
CTCTCTAACCACCGACACCCACAGCGCCAGCCTCACTACCAAGACGTGGTAGTCATCGTAATGATGATTCCTCTCAGCACTGCCTGAAATATTTCTCTCAGATTAATATGTATAAAGGCATTGTGGATAGAGGTGAAATTGGCTTAAACACAGAAAGAAGGGAGAGGATATATCTCACACACACACACACACACACACATAGGGTTATAAAGAAGGGAGAGGATATATCACACACAGGGTTATAAAGAAGGGAGAGGATATATCACACACACACACACACACACACACACACACACAGGGTTATAAAGAAGGGAGAGGATATATCACACACACACACACACACACACACAGGGTTATAAAGAAGGGAGAGGATATATCACACACACACACACAGGGTTATAAAGAAGGGAGAGGATATATCACACACACACACACACACACACACAGGGTTATAAAGAAGGGAGAGGATATATCACACACACACAGGGTTATAAAGAAGGGAGAGGATATATCACACACACACACACACACACACACACACAGGGTTATAAAGAAGGGAGAGGATATATCACACACACACACACACACACACACAGGGTTATAAAGAAGGGAGAGGATACATCACACACACACACACAGGGTTATAAAGAAGGGAGAGGATATATCACACACACACACACACACAGGGTTATAAAGAAGGGAGAGGATATATCACACACACACACACACACACACACACACACACAGGGTTATAAAGAAGGGAGAGGATATATCACACACACACACACACAGGGTTATAAAGAAGGGAGAGGATATATCACACACACACACACACACACACACAGGGTTATAAAGAAGGGAGAGGATATATCACACACACACACAGGGTTATAAAGAAGGGAGAGGATATATCACACACACACACACACACACACACACAGGGTTATAAAGAAGGGAGAGGATATATCACACACACACAGGGTTATAAAGAAGGGAGAAATATATCACACACACAGGGTTATAAAGAAGGGAGAGGATATATCACACACACACACAGGGTTATAAAGAAGGGAGAGGATATATCACACACACACACACGGTTATAAAGAAGGGAGAGGATATATCACACACACACACAGGGTTATAAAGAAGGGAGAGGATATATCACACACACACACGGTTATAAAGAAGGGAGAGGATATATCACACACACACACACACACAGGGTTATAAAGAAGGGAGAGGATATATCACACACACACACACACACACACACACACACACAGGGTTATAAAGAAGGGAGAGGATATATCTCACACACACACACACACACACACACACACAGGGTTATAAAGAAGGGAGAGGATATATCTCACACACACACACACACACACACACACACAGGGTTATAAAGAAGGGAGAGGATATATCACACACACACACACAGGGTTATAAAGAAGGGAGAGGATATATCACACACACAGGGTTATAAAGAAGGGAGAGGATATATCACACACACACACACACACACACACACAGGGTTATAAAGAAGGGAGAGGATATATCACACACACACACACACACACACACACACACACACACAGTTATAAAGAAGGGAGAGGATATATCACACACAAACACACAGGGTTATAAAGAAGGGAGAGGATATATCACACACACACACACACAGGGTTATAAAGAAGGGAGAGGATATATCACACACACACACACACACAGGGTTATAAAGAAGGGAGAGGATATATCACACACACACACACACACACACACACACACAGGGTTATAAAGAAGGGAGAGGATATATCACACACACACACACACACACACACAGGGTTATAAAGAAGGGAGAGGATATATCACACACACACACACACACACACGGTTATAAAGAAGGGAGAGGATATATCACACACACACACAGGGTTATAAAGAAGGGAGAGGATATATCACACACACACACACACACGGTTATAAAGAAGGGAGAGGATATATCACACACACACACACACACACACACACACACAGTTATAAAGAAGGGAGAGGATATATCACACACACACACACACACACACGGTTATAAAGAAGGGAGAGGATATATCTCACACACACACACACACACACACACACACACACACAGGGTTATAAAGAAGGGAGAGGATATATCACACACACACACACACACACACACACACACAGGGTTATAAAGAAGGGAGAGGATATATCACACACACACACACACACACACACACACACAGGGTTATAAAGAAGGGAGAGGATATATCACACACACACACACACACACACACACACAGGGTTATAAAGAAGGGAGAGGATATATCACACACACACAGGGTTATAAAGAAGGGAGAGGATATATCACACACACACACACACACAGGGTTATAAAGAAGGGAGAGGATATATCACACACACACACACACACACACACACACACACACACACACACACACACGGTTATAAAGAAGGGAGAGGATATATCCCACACACACACACGGTTATAAAGAAGGGAGAGGATATATCCCACACACACACACACACACACAGGGTTATAAAGAAGGGAGAGGATATATCACACACACACACACACACAGGGTTATAAAGAAGGGAGAGGATATATCACACACACACACACACACAGGGTTATAAAGAAGGGAGAGGATATATCACACACACACACACAGGGTTATAAAGAAGGGAGAGGATATATCACACACACACAGGGTTATAAAGAAGGGAGAGGATATATCACACACACACAGGGTTATAAAGAAGGGAGAGGATATATCACACACACACACACAGGGTTATAAAGAAGGGAGAGGATATATCACACACACACACACAGGGTTATAAAGAAGGGAGAGGATATATCACACACACACACACAGGGTTATAAAGAAGGGAGAGGATATATCACACACACACACACAGGGTTATAAAGAAGGGAGAGGATATATCACACACACACACACACACACACGGTTATAAAGAAGGGAGAGGATATATCACACACACACACACAGGGTTATAAAGAAGGGAGAGGATATATCACACACACACACACACACACAGGGTTATAAAGAAGGGAGAGGATATATCACACACACACACACACACAGGGTTATAAAGAAGGGAGAGGATATATCACACACACACACACACACACACACACACACAGGGTTATAAAGAAGGGAGAGGATATATCACACACACACACACACACACACACACACACACACACGGTTATAAAGAAGGGAGAGGATATATCACACACACACACAGGGTTATAAAGAAGGGAGAGGATATATCACACACACACACACACACACGGTTATAAAGAAGGGAGAGGATATATCACACACACACACACACACACACACACAGTTATAAAGAAGGGAGAGGATATATCACACACACACACACACACACACGGTTATAAAGAAGGGAGAGGATATATCTCACACACACACACACACACACACACACACACACAGGGTTATAAAGAAGGGAGAGGATATATCACACACACACACACACACAGGGTTATAAAGAAGGGAGAGGATATATCACACACACACACACACACACACACACACACAGGGTTATAAAGAAGGGAGAGGATATATCACACACACACACACACACACACACACAGGGTTATAAAGAAGGGAGAGGATATATCACACACACACAGGGTTATAAAGAAGGGAGAGGATATATCACACACACACACACACAGGGTTATAAAGAAGGGAGAGGATATATCACACACACACACACACACACACACACACACACACACACACACGGTTATAAAGAAGGGAGAGGATATATCCCACACACACACACGGTTATAAAGAAGGGAGAGGATATATCCCACACACACACACACACACACAGGGTTATAAAGAAGGGAGAGGATATATCACACACACACACACACACACACACAGGGTTATAAAGAAGGGAGAGGATATATCACACACACACACACACACACACACACACACACACACACACAGGGTTATAAAGAAGGGAGAGGATATATCACACACACACACACACACACACACACAGGGTTATAAAGAAGGGAGAGGATATATCACACACACACACACACACACACACACACAGGGTTATAAAGAAGGGAGAGGATATATCACACACACACACACAGGGTTATAAAGAAGGGAGAGGATATATCACACACACACACACAGGGTTATAAAGAAGGGAGAGGATATATCACACACACACACACAGGGTTATAAAGAAGGGAGAGGATATATCACACACACACACACAGGGTTATAAAGAAGGGAGAGGATATATCACACACACACACACAGGGTTATAAAGAAGGGAGAGGATATATCACACACACACACACAGGGTTATAAAGAAGGGAGAGGATATATCACACACACACACACACACACACGGTTATAAAGAAGGGAGAGGATATATCACACACACACACACAGGGTTATAAAGAAGGGAGAGGATATATCACACACACACACACACACACAGGGTTATAAAGAAGGGAGAGGATATATCACACACACACACACACACACACAGGGTTATAAAGAAGGGAGAGGATATATCACACACACACACACACACACACACACACACACACACACACGGTTATAAAGAAGGGAGAGGATATATCACACACACACACACACAGGGTTATAAAGAAGGGAGAGGATATATCACACACACACACACACACACAGGGTTATAAAGAAGGGAGAGGATATATCACACACACACACACACACAGGGTTATAAAGAAGGGAGAGGATATATCACACACACACACACACACACACAGGGTTATAAAGAAGGGAGAGGATATATCACACACACACACACAGGGTTATAAAGAAGGGAGAGGATATATCACACACACACACACACAGGGTTATAAAGAAGGGAGAGGATATATCACACACACACACACAGGGTTATAAAGAAGGGAGAGGATATATCACACACACACAGGGTTATAAAGAAGGGAGAGGATATATCACACACACACAGGGTTATAAAGAAGGGAGAGGATATATCACACACACACACACAGGGTTATAAAGAAGGGAGAGGATATATCACACACACACACACAGGGTTATAAAGAAGGGAGAGGATATATCACACACACACACACAGGGTTATAAAGAAGGGAGAGGATATATCTCACACACACACACACACAGGGTTATAAAGAAGGGAGAGGATATATCACACACACACAGGGTTATAAAGAAGGGAGAGGATATATCACACACACACAGGGTTATAAAGAAGGGAGAGGATATATCACACACACACACACACACACACACACACACACACACACACACACACAGGGTTATAAAGAAGGGAGAGGATATATCTCACACACACACACACACACACACACACACACACACACAGGGTTATAAAGAAGGGAGAGGATATATCACACACACACAGGGTTATAAAGAAGGGAGAGGATATATCTCACACACACACACACACACACACAGGGTTATAAAGAAGGGAGAGGATATATCACACACACACACAGGGTTATAAAGAAGGGAGAGGATATATCACACACACACAGGGTTATAAAGAAGGGAGAGGATATATCACACACACACACACACACAGTTATAAAGAAGGGAGAGGATATATCTCACACACACACAGGGTTATAAAGAAGGGAGAGGATATATCACACACACACAGGGTTATAAAGAAGGGAGAGGATATATCACACACACACAGGGTTATAAAGAAGGGAGAGGATATATCACACACACACACACACACACACAGGGTTATAAAGAAGGGAGAGGATATATCACACACACACACACAGGGTTATAAAGAAGGGAGAGGATATATCACACACACACACACAGGGTTATAAAGAAGGGAGAGGATATATCACACACACACACACAGGGTTATAAAGAAGGGAGAGGATATATCACACACACACACACAGGGTTATAAAGAAGGGAGAGGATATATCACACACACACGGTTATAAAGAAGGGAGAGGATATATCACACACACACAGGGTTATAAAGAAGGGAGAGGATATATCACACACACACGGTTATAAAGAAGGGAGAGGATATATCACACACACACACGGTTATAAAGAAGGGAGAGGATATATCACACACACACACACACACACACAGGGTTATAAAGAAGGGAGAGGATATATCACACACACACACACGGTTATAAAGAAGGGAGAGGATATATCACACACACACACACGGTTATAAAGAAGGGAGAGGATATATCTCACACACACACACACACACACACACACAGGGTTATAAAGGGAGAGGATATATCACACACACACACACACACACACAGGGTTATAAAGAAGGGAGAGGATATATCACACACACACACAGGGTTATAAAGAAGGGAGAGGATATATCACACACACACAGGGTTATAAAGAAGGGAGAGGATATATCACACACACACACACACACACACACACACACACACACACACACACACACAGGGTTATAAAGAAGGGAGAGGATATATCACACACACACACACACACACACACACACACACACACACAGGGTTATAAAGAAGGGAGAGGATATATCACACACACACACACACACAGGGTTATAAAGAAGGGAGAGGATATATCACACACACACAGGGTTATAAAGAAGGGAGAGGATATATCACACACACACACACACACACAGGGTTATAAAGAAGGGAGAGGATATATCACACACACACACACAGGGTTATAAAGAAGGGAGAGGATATATCACACACACACACACACACACACACACACACACGGTTATAAAGAAGGGAGAGGATATATCACACACACACACACAGGGTTATAAAGAAGGGAGAGGATATATCACACACACACACACACACACACACAGGGTTATAAAGAAGGGAGAGGATATATCACACACACACAGGGTTATAAAGAAGGGAGAGGATATATCACACACACACACACACACACAGGGTTATAAAGAAGGGAGAGGATATATCTCACACACACACACACACACACACACACACACACACACACACACACAGGGTTATAAAGAAGGGAGAGGATATATCACACACACACAGGGTTATAAAGAAGGGAGAGGATATATCACACACACACAGGGTTATAAAGAAGGGAGAGGATATATCACACACACACAGGGTTATAAAGAAGGGAGAGGATATATCACACACACAGGGTTATAAAGAAGGGAGAGGATATATCTCACACACACACACACACACACACACACACACACAGGGTTATAAAGAAGGGAGAGGATATATCACACACACACAGGGTTATAAAGAAGGGAGAGGATATATCACACACACAGGGTTATAAAGAAGGGAGAGGATATATCACACACACAGGGTTATAAAGAAGGGAGAGGATATATCACACACACACACAGGGTTATAAAGAAGGGAGAGGATATATCACACACACACACAGGGTTATAAAGAAGGGAGAGGATATATCACACACACACACAGGGTTATAAAGAAGGGAGAGGATATATCACACACACACACAGGGTTATAAAGAAGGGAGAGGATATATCACACACACACACAGGGTTATAAAGAAGGGAGAGGATATATCACACACACACACACACACACACACACACACACAGGGTTATAAAGAAGGGAGAGGATATATCACACACACACACACACACACAGGGTTATAAAGAAGGGAGAGGATATATCACACACACACACACACACACACAGGGTTATAAAGAAGGGAGAGGATATATCACACACACACACACACACACACACACACAGGGTTATAAAGAAGGGAGAGGATATATCACACACACACACACACACACACACAGGGTTATAAAGAAGGGAGAGGATATATCACACACACACACACACACACACACACACAGGGTTATAAAGAAGGGAGAGGATATATCTCACACACACACACACAGGGTTATAAAGAAGGGAGAGGATATATCTCACACACACACACACACACACACAGGGTTATAAAGAAGGGAGAGGATATATCACACACACACAGGGTTATAAAGAAGGGAGAGGATATATCACACACACACAGGGTTATAAAGAAGGGAGAGGATATATCACACACACACACACACAGGGTTATAAAGAAGGGAGAGGATATATCACACACACACACACACAGGGTTATAAAGAAGGGAGAGGATATATCACACACACACACACACAGGGTTATAAAGAAGGGAGAGGATATATCACACACACACACACAGATATATATAGGTCTATATACCTTTTTCTTTGTAACTCTGCCTAGATGTATAGCATCCCTGAGTCGCCTTTTCACTGTTGACGTTGAGACCGGTGTCTTGCGAGTACTGTTTAGTGAAGCTGCCAGCTGAGGACCGGTGAGACGTCTGTTTCTCGAACTTGACGTTCTAATGTATTTGTCCTCTTTCTCAGTCGTGCACCGGGGCCTACCACTCCTCTTTCTATTCTCCGTAGAGCCAGTTTGTGCCACTCTGTTGAGGGAGTAGTACACAGCGTTGTACGAGATCTTCAGTTTCTTGGCGATTTCTCGCATGGACTGGCCTTTTTTTTTCAGAACAAGAATAGACTCCCGAGTTTCAGAAGAAAGTTCTTTGTTTCTGGCCATAATGAGTCTGTAATTAAAACCCACAAATCCTGAATCTCCGGATACTCAACTAATGTAAAGAAGAGAAGTGTCAATGGTTCATTAATCAGCTGTGATAATAAAAATAAAAAAATGGTCTATTAGCCGGATCAAAGGCCTGTCTGAAATTCCATTAAATATCAGCCGTTTCCTGCTACAATGCTCATTTACTCCAGTAACAAGGTCTACACAATGCCAATCCATTTCATGTGCTTTCCTTTTGAGAGAGTGTGTGTGTACGCGTGTATATACACACACACACACACACACACACACGTAAGAAATATAAGGTGCCTTTATAAAAATGTTATACTGTATATAATATATAGACACGATATTTTGGTGGGGTGTGCGTGTAATCTGTTTCACAATGGAAGGTCATTTGTAAATCAGAAGAGGTTGTCAAGAAGGTTACAGAGATGTCTTCATTAGGTTGTGGGAACAAGTCTTTGACTCTCTATTTACTAAAAGATATGTGAGAAGGGGGTTGCATATTTGCATAGACCATGTGTCTCCAAGGCTGGGTTGAACTGTTTTTTTTTTTTTTATGTTTCTGGGAGGTAACGGAGGCCCATTTTGGGATACTTGGTTGGGTGAAGGACTCTTTGATAGTTCTAATGTCTGTTCCTGGGTGATGAGCACACAGCCAGCAGAACGCACAAGAACATGTTCATTTCATTGTCTACGTATTGCCCTTTTCTGTTAAATACTGATTATAAACTGGTTATGTGTACTGTGTCTTTTCATTTATAACCTTAATTCAATATCAATATACCATTTTATATTGGGGGTTTTATTAAATATTTTATTTCTAGTATTCAAATACAAAAATGACAGTACTCATATATTGAGTAATACACATAAATAAGGACATCACCCCACTCTAAAGCCTATTGTGGTAGTAAATATGACCTTCTTCCGACCCTTGGAGAGAATATAAAAAGTAAACAGTAACATCGCTTCATGGACTTATAAGGAGTAACCAATCCTCCCCAGTGATACATTATACTGCTAAAGAGTAACCAATCCTCCCCAGTGACACATTATACTGCTAAAGAGTAACCAATCCCCCCCAGTGATACATTATACTGCTAAAGAGTAACCAATCCTCCCCAGTGATACATTATACTGCTAAAGAGTAACCAATCCCCCCCAGTGATACATTATACTGCTAAAGAGTAACCAATCCCCCCCAGTGATACAACATTATACTGCTAAAGAGTAACCAATCCCCCCCAGTGATACAACATTATACTGCTAAAGAGTAACCAATCCCCCCCAGTGACACATTATACTGCTAAAGAGTAACCAATCCCCCCCAGTGACACATTATACTGCTAAAGAGTAACCAATCCCCCCCAGTGACACATTATACTGCTAAAGAGTAACCAATCCCCCCCAGTGACACATTATACTGCTAAAGAGTAACCAATCCTCCCCAGTGATACATTATACTGCTAAAGAGTAACCAATCCTCCCCAGTGATACATTATACTGCTAAAGAGTAACCAATCCTCCCCAGTGACACATTATACTGCTAAAGAGTAACCAATCCCCCCCAGTGACACATTATACTGCTAAAGAGTAACCAATCCTCCCCAGTGATACATTATACTGCTAAAGAGTAACCAATCCTCCCCAGTGATACAACATTATACTGCTAAAGAGTAACCAATCCTCCCCAGTGATACATTATACTGCTAAAGAGTAACCAATCCCCCCCAGTGACACATTATACTGCTAAAGAGTAACCAATCCCCCCCAGTGACACATTATACTGCTAAAGAGTAACCAATCCCCCCAGTGATACATTATACTGCTAAAGAGTAACCAATCCTCCCCAGTGATACATTATACTGCTAAAGAGTAACCAATCCTCCCCAGTGATACAACATTATACTGCTAAAGAGTAACCAATCCTCCCCAGTGACACATTATACTGCTAAAGAGTAACCAATCCCCCCCAGTGACACATTATACTGCTAAAGAGTAACCAATCCTCCCCAGTGATACATTATACTGCTAAAGAGTAACCAATCCTCCCCAGTGATACAACATTATACTGCTAAAGAGTAACCAATCCTCCCCAGTGATACAACATTATACTGCTAAAGAGTAACCAATCCCCCCCAGTGATACAACATTATACTGCTAAAGAGTAACCAATCCTCCCCAGTGATACAACATTATACTGCTAAAGAGTAACCAATCCTCCCCAGTGATACAACATTATACTGCTAAAGAGTAACCAATCCTCCCCAGTGATACAACATTATACTGCTAAAGAGTAACCAATCCTCCCCAGTGATACAACATTATACTGCTAAAGAGTAACCAATCCTCCCCAGTGATACATTATACTGCTAAAGAGTAACCAATCCTCCCCAGTGATGCATTATACTGCTAAAGAGTAACCAATCCTCCCCAGTGATACATTATACTGCTAAAGAGTAACCAATCCTCCCCAGTGATACATTATACTGCTAAAGAGTAACCAATCCTCCCCAGTGACACATTATACTGCTAAAGAGTAACCAATCCTCCCCAGTGACACATTATACTGCTAAAGAGTAACCAATCCTCCGCAGTGATACATTATACTGCTAAAGAGTAACCAATCCCCCCCAGTGATACATTATACTGCTAAAGAGTAACCAATCCCCCCCAGTGATACAACATTATACTGCTAAAGAGTAACCAATCCTCCCCAGTGATACAACATTATACTGCTAAAGAGTAACCAATCCTCCCCAGTGATACAACATTATACTGCTAAAGAGTAACCAATCCTCCCCAGTGACACATTATACTGCTAAAGAGTAACCAATCCCCCCCAGTGACACATTATACTGCTAAAGAGTAACCAATCCTCCCCAGTGATACAACATTATACTGCTAAAGAGTAACCAATCCTCCCCAGTGATACAACATTATACTGCTAAAGAGTAACCAATCCTCCCCAGTGATACATTATACTGCTAAAGAGTAACCAATCCCCCCCAGTGATACAACATTATACTGCTAAAGAGTAACCAATCCTCCCCAGTGATACAACATTATACTGCTAAAGAGTAACCAATCCTCCCCAGTGATACAACATTATACTGCTAAAGAGTAACCAATCCTCCCCAGTGATACATTATACTGCTAAAGAGTAACCAATCCTCCCCAGTGATACAACATTATACTGCTAAAGAGTAACCAATCCCCCCCAGTGATACAACATTATACTGCTAAAGAGTAACCAATCCCCCCAGTGATACAACATTATACTGCTAAAGAGTAACCAATCCCCCCCAGTGACACATTATACTGCTAAAGAGTAACCAATCCCCCCCAGTGACACATTATACTGCTAAAGAGTAACCAATCCCCCCCAGTGACACATTATACTGCTAAAGAGTAACCAATCCTCCCCAGTGATACAACATTATACTGCTAAAGAGTAACCAATCCTCCCCAGTGATACAACATTATACTGCTAAAGAGTAACCAATCCCCCCCAGTGATACAACATTATACTGCTAAAGAGTAACCAATCCCCCCCAGTGATACAACATTATACTGCTAAAGAGTAACCAATCCCCCCCAGTGATACAACATTATACTGCTAAAGAGTAACCAATCCCCCCCAGTGATACAACATTATACTGCTAAAGAGTAACCAATCCCCCCCAGTGATACAACATTATACTGCTAAAGAGTAACCAATCCTCCCCAGTGATACATTATACTGCTAAAGAGTAACCAATCCTCCCCAGTGATACAACATTATACTGCTAAAGAGTAACCAATCCCCCCCAGTGATACAACATTATACTGCTAAAGAGTAACCAATCCTCCCTAGTGATACATTATACTGCTAAAGAGTAACCAATCCTCCCCAGTGATACAACATTATACTGCTAAAGAGTAACCAATCCCCCCCAGTGATACAACATTATACTGCTAAAGAGTAACCAATCCCCCCAGTGATACAACATTATACTGCTAAAGAGTAACCAATCCCCCCCAGTGACACATTATACTGCTAAAGAGTAACCAATCCCCCCCAGTGACACATTATACTGCTAAAGAGTAACCAATCCTCCCCAGTGATACAACATTATACTGCTAAAGAGTAACCAATCCCCCCCAGTGATACAACATTATACTGCTAAAGAGTAACCAATCCCCCCCAGTGATACAACATTATACTGCTAAAGAGTAACCAATCCCCCCAGTGATACATTATACTGCTAAAGAGTAACCAATCCCCCCCAGTGATACAACATTATACTGCTAAAGAGTAACCAATCCTCCCCAGTGATACATTATACTGCTAAAGAGTAACCAATCCTCCCCAGTGATACATTATACTGCTAAAGAGTAACCAATCCTCCCCAGTGATACAACATTATACTGCTAAAGAGTAACCAATCCCCCCCAGTGATACAACATTATACTGCTAAAGAGTAACCAATCCTCCCCAGTGATACAACATTATACTGCTAAAGAGTAACCAATCCTCCCCAGTGATACATTATACTGCTAAAGAGTAACCAATCCTCCCCAGTGATACAACATTATACTGCTAAAGAGTAACCAATCCCCCCCAGTGACACATTATACTGCTAAAGAGTAACCAATCCTCTCCAGTGATACAACATTATACTGCTAAAGAGTAACCAATCCTCCCTAGTGATACATTATACTGCTAAAGAGTAACCAATCCTCCCCAGTGATACATTATACTGCTAAAGAGTAACCAATCCTCCCCAGTGATACAACATTATACTGCTAAAGAGTAACCAATCCTCCCCAGTGATACATTATACTGCTAAAGAGTAACCAATCCTCCCCAGTGATACAACATTATACTGCTAAAGAGTAACCAATCCTCCCTAGTGATACATTATACTGCTAAAGAGTAACCAATCCTCCCCAGTGATACAACATTATACTGCTAAAGAGTAACCAATCCTCCCTAGTGATACATTATACTGCTAAAGAGTAACCAATCCTCCCCAGTGATACAACATTATACTGCTAAAGAGTAACCAATCCTCCCCAGTGACACATTATACTGCTAAAGAGTAACCAATCCTCCCCAGTGATACAACATTATACTGCTAAAGAGTAACCAATCCTCCCTAGTGATACATTATACTGCTAAAGAGTAACCAATCCTCCCCAGTGATACATTATACTGCTAAAGAGTAACCAATCCTCCCCAGTGATACAACATTATACTGCTAAAGAGTAACCAATCCTCCCCAGTGATACATTATACTGCTAAAGAGTAACCAATCCTCCCCAGTGATACAACATTATACTGCTAAAGAGTAACCAATCCTCCCTAGTGATACATTATACTGCTAAAGAGTAACCAATCCTCCCCAGTGATACAACATTATACTGCTAAAGAGTAACCAATCCTCCCTAGTGATACATTATACTGCTAAAGAGTAACCAATCCTCCCCAGTGATACAACATTATACTGCTAAAGAGTAACCAATCCTCCCCAGTGACACATTATACTGCTAAAGAGTAACCAATCCCCCCCAGTGATACATTATACTGCTAAAGAGTAACCAATCCTCCCCAGTGATACAACATTATACTGCTAAAGAGTAACCAATCCTCCCCAGTGACACATTATACTGCTAAAGAGTAACCAATCCTCCCCAGTGATACATTATACTGCTAAAGAGTAACCAATCCCCCCCAGTGATACATTATACTGCTAAAGAGTAACCAATCCTCCCCAGTGATACAACATTATACTGCTAAAGAGTAACCAATCCTCCCCAGTGACACATTATACTGCTAAAGAGTAACCAATCCTCCCCAGTGATACATTATACTGCTAAAGAGTAACCAATCCTCCCTAGTGATACATTATACTGCTAAAGAGTAACCAATCCTCCCCAGTGATACAACATTATACTGCTAAAGAGTAACCAATCCTCCCCAGTGACACATTATACTGCTAAAGAGTAACCAATCCTCCCCAGTGACACATTATACTGCTAAAGAGTAACCAATCCCCCCCAGTGATACATTATACTGCTAAAGAGTAACCAATCCTCCCCAGTGATACAACATTATACTGCTAAAGAGTAACCAATCCTCCCCAGTGATACAACATTATACTGCTAAAGAGTAACCAATCCTCCCCAGTGACACATTATACTGCTAAAGAGTAACCAATCCTCCCCAGTGATACAACATTATACTGCTAAAGAGTAACCAATCCTCCCTAGTGATACATTATACTGCTAAAGAGTAACCAATCCCCCCCAGTGATACATTATACTGCTAAAGAGTAACCAATCCTCCCCAGTGATACAACATTATACTGCTAAAGAGTAACCAATCCTCCCCAGTGACACATTATACTGCTAAAGAGTAACCAATCCTCCCCAGTGATACATTATACTGCTAAAGAGTAACCAATCCCCCCCAGTGATACATTATACTGCTAAAGAGTAACCAATCCTCCCCAGTGATACAACATTATACTGCTAAAGAGTAACCAATCCTCCCCAGTGACACATTATACTGCTAAAGAGTAACCAATCCTCCCCAGTGATACATTATACTGCTAAAGAGTAACCAATCCTCCCTAGTGATACATTATACTGCTAAAGAGTAACCAATCCTCCCCAGTGATACAACATTATACTGCTAAAGAGTAACCAATCCTCCCCAGTGACACATTATACTGCTAAAGAGTAACCAATCCTCCCCAGTGACACATTATACTGCTAAAGAGTAACCAATCCTCCCCAGTGACACATTATACTGCTAAAGAGTAACCAATCCCCCCCAGTGATACATTATACTGCTAAAGAGTAACCAATCCTCCCCAGTGATACAACATTATACTGCTAAAGAGTAACCAATCCTCCCTAGTGATACATTATACTGCTAAAGAGTAACCAATCCTCCCCAGTGATACAACATTATACTGCTAAAGAGTAACCAATCCTCCCTAGTGATACATTATACTGCTAAAGAGTAACCAATCCCCCCCAGTGATACATTATACTGCTAAAGAGTAACCAATCCTCCCCAGTGATACAACATTATACTGCTAAAGAGTAACCAATCCTCCCCAGTGACACATTATACTGCTAAAGAGTAACCAATCCTCCCCAGTGACACATTATACTGCTAAAGAGTAACCAATCCTCCCCAGTGACACATTATACTGCTAAAGAGTAACCAATCCTCCCCAGTGATACATTATACTGCTAAAGAGTAACCAATCCTCCCCAGTGACACATTATACTGCTAAAGAGTAACCAATCCTCCCCAGTGACACATTATACTGCTAAAGAGTAACCAATCCTCCCCAGTGACACATTATACTGCTAAAGAGTAACCAATCCCCCCCAGTGATACATTATACTGCTAAAGAGTAACCAATCCTCCCCAGTGATACAACATTATACTGCTAAAGAGTAACCAATCCTCCCTAGTGATACATTATACTGCTAAAGAGTAACCAATCCTCCCCAGTGATACATTATACTGCTTAATTGATTGGTTTATATTATTCTGAATTATTGCATGTTTTTTACTTGCATACTTATTTTTATTGCGCTACCTATTGATCCTGTACAGTTATTTGTTGCGTTTGGATAACCCCCCTCCTTTTTTCACTATACTTTCGTTTTCTATGCGCATGTTCTTTTCACCTTTTTACTTCATGCGGTCGGTTGTGTCCCCCTCCCTTCCTTTACCGCTACCTTAGTTTTATTCTCCATTTCTAACTGCCTATTATTGTTCTTTTATCCTCAGACGGTTTTCACTGATTGATCAGGCAGCTGAGAGAGAGGGATGGGACCCGTCACCTACTGCATATAAGAGATCTCATGGACGCAAGGGAAATCAATAAGTCCTCGACCACGGTTAGGTTAGGTTTGAAGTGGCTCCATGAGCGTAGAGAGGATAAGGTGAATTTGGGAAGTAATCTCACATTAGAATTTTATTGTTATTAGATACATATTATAGAATAGTTTTATATCATTAAATCCGACAAAAACTACTCTAGGACACACACAATATATATTTAATAATATAAGTAAAAGAGTTCTTGAACTCACTTCACTGATTAATAACTATAAAAAGAAAAGAAAAAGAAAAAGGGAGGGGATAAAGAAAATGTTTACACTTATTATTACTCACCCTTTACCTAACTTTTAGGGAGAAGCACACTATAGAAATGTAATATACCGTATTTGCTCGATTATAAGACGACCCTGATTATAAGACGACCCCCCAAACTTTGGATATTCCTTTAGGAAAAAAACTAAAACCCTGAATATAAGACTACCCTATAGGAAAAAAGTTAAATTTGTATATATTCACATGGAAATTGCTTTTTTAATAAAAAAATTATATCAAAAAATGTATTTCTTGTTTTTATTTCCTTTTATGTGCCAATGCTGCCTCTCTCTGCCCCCAGCTGTGTCTCTCTCCCCCTCCCTTTGACTCCCCGCCTTGTTGCTCTGTCTCTTCCCCCCTCTTGTTGCTCTGTCTCTTCCCCCCTCTTGTTGCTCTGTCTCTTCCCCCCTCTTGTTGTTCTGCCCCCCCATCCCTCCCCATGTCTCCCTGCCCCCTCCCTCCCCCTAACATGTAAAAAGATCCCTGGTGGCTAGTGGGGGCAGCCGGGGGATGTCAGCACGATATGTGCAGACATCCTCCATGCTGCCTGACACCTCCGTCTATTATGATGGACAGCTGTCCGTCATAATAGTCTGCCGTGTCGGGCAGCATGGAGGATGTGTGCACGTATCGTGCAGACATCCCCCAGCTGCCCGATTTACCCTGGTGGCTAGTGGGGCAGAAGAGGATGTCTGCGCGATGAGCGCAGACCTCCCCTGCTGCCGCCCGGCACGCTCGCCGGGACTTCTGTGACGAAAGCGGAAGTACCCGGCTTCTTCATAGAAGCCCCGGCGGTCGTGCCGGGCGGAAGCAGGGGAGTCTGCACTCATCGCGCAGACATCCCCTGCTGTTAGAGAGGGGGATCCAGGTCCCCTGCAGCTCTGCTGGGGACCTGGATCCATGTTTTATAAATCTGACCTCAATTTGAGAAAAGTCTTATAATCGAGCAAATACGGTAGATCAAACACTAGAAATCCACGATAAATGTATGCAGTTCTATGTTTATTAATCCCTTTATCATCATAAAGGCTCATACGGAATTTGAGACCTTTATTTAATGCACAAATAGTGAAGAACTTCCCTGATAAAGCTTTGAATATATTTTATAGATAAATTAATACACTCCCTGTTGTAGCTACCAGCAACTGTATAGCCCCGAAACCATTTCAGGGTAGCCATTTATAGGTATCGCCATAAATGGCGTATGAATTGTTTTGGGAATGGTTTTGTTTAATGTATGTGATTGTTGGCAGTGTGGGGTCCGCTGGGGGGTGGATGGGGAGTTTCAGCTCGGGACGCAGGGTGGGGAATGGGGGGGGGGGGGGGAGAGCGGAGGAGTACGTTTCTTAAAATTGTGTCCATCAATGTCCAGGGCCTAAACTACCCTATGAAAAGAGGACTGCTTTACAAAACATTAGATGATAACAAGGTAGATTTGTGTTTTGTACACTGGATGGAGAAGGGCCCCGATCTGTGGAAGTTTTCAAAATACCCACTGATCTCCTGCTCAAAATTTACTGATAAGAAGGCGAGGGGGGTGGCTATTATATGCTCAACAAAAATCAAATATGAACCACTGCTGGTGGAAAATGATTCGTCGGGTAGATTTACTTTGATTCTTTGTAGACTTAACAATGTAACTTACACCCCAATTAATATCTACGCTCCCAACGGATACTCTCAGCTCTTTTTTAAAAAGACCTTTAAAAAGATAAGTCAGCTTAAGCAGGGTGTACTAATAATTGCAGGAGATCTGAACACCTTATTAGACGAAATACTTGATAGAAGTGGGGAAATATCCACAAAAAAAAGCATTAAAGTATATAAAAATAGATGTAAACGGTTACAAACTCTTATATCTGAACACGATTTATTCTATACGTGGAGAGTTCATCACCCCACTGAAAGAGACTATACATATTTCTCAAAGATCCATGGTAGCTATTGCAGGACTGACTATTTTTTGACTGACTCATTAAATTTGGATAAATTCAAAACCTCTAGTATTGGAGCTATTACGTGGTCTGACCACGCTCCGATTGAAATACTCCTAACTAATAGTCAGGAATATAAGCATAGCTACCACTGGAGATTTGATGAATCGTGTTTATCATCTGATAAATCTAATAAAGATACCCAGCTTTCTCAAGCTAGAGAATATAAATCGCTACCAACGATAATGGGCAGGTCAACCCAGAGATCGTCTGGGCAGCTTTCAAGTGCGTAATGAGAGGTCTTCTAAATTAAAATAGAAGCCCAAAGAAGGAAAGATAGAGGGGCAGCTCTATCTGACCTGTATATCCAACTAGCAAGGGCAAAGTCACAGAATAAAGTTACACCAAACCCAGATCTAGGTGCCAAAATTCTTTTGATCCAATCCCAGATAAAACAGAGACTCGAAGAAAGAGTTACATTTATGATCACCTCACTAAAGCAACATTGGTACAACAGTAATAATAAAATAGGGAAACCTCTCTCTAGCTTCATCATTGAAGTCCCGGCGGTCGTGCCGGGCGGCAGCAGGGGGAGTCTGTGCTCATCGCGCAGACATCCTCCGGCTGTTAGAGAGGGGGATCCAGGACCCCTGCAGCTCTGCGGGGGACCTGGATCCCAGTCTTATAATCTGACCTCGATTTGAGACAAGGGGTCTTTTTCAGAGCAAATACGGTAATCTTCTTTGTACAATATTGAGAAATCTAAAAATTTCCTCTTTACATATAGAATCGTTTCTTTCTAAACTAGCACTCCCAAAATGGGATCCCTCAAAATTGGATCTCTTAAATCACCCTATACGTTTAGAGGAAATCTCGCAAACAATAAAAACATTTAAAAAATGGGAAGGCGCCAGGGCCTGATGGCTATACCTCCTATTTCTATAAATTCCTCGAGCCAATCATAACCTCTATGTTGGCCAATTTCTTTCTGGGAATTGGAAGTTCAAAAAAAATGTCTTCTGATCTGTTGAGGGCTACGATTTCCCCCATCCCAAAGCCAGACAAGGATCCCCATTTTATCAGTAACTATCAGTAACGATCTGGCTTATAAACCTTGATATAAAGCTTTTTCTAAGATCCTGGCTGATAGACTTAGCCTAGTTATTATTGATGTGATCTATTTGGACCAATCCGTTTTTGTTAAGACGAGATGGGGGGGGGGCGACAGTGTGCGGAAACTGTTAAATATCATAGTAGTGGTAAATAAAAATCTTCTTCCCACTGTTTTTTATTTCTGTCGATGCTGATAAAGCATTCAACAGGGTAAATTGGGACTTTCTATCCGCAACCCGCGACGGCTTTGAGATGGGGGGACTCTAAAGATTTGGCCATGGCTCTATACTCCTCTCCAGTTGCAAAGCTATATGGCAATGGGCTAGACTCAAAATGGTTTAATGTGGGTAATGGAAAGAGACAGGGGTGCCCATTAGCCCCCCTTCTCTATATCCTTACAATTGAACCTCTTGCAGCACTTATTAGACAACACGAGGATATCTCGGGGATTTACCTGGGAGATGCAGAACAAAGAATTACACTCTTTGCAAATGACATTATTCGGACAGTATCTAATCCTAACAACTCTATACCAGCAATTCTCAGTTGTATAGAAGAATATAGTAGATTATCAAACTGCAAAACAAATATGATGAAAACACAGGTGATCTATTGTCATCTTTCCCCTGACCAAAAGCAGATTCTGGAGTCTAAATATAGTTTTACCTGGACTAACGATTGTATTTCTTATTTGGGGATTAAAATAAATTTCTCAATTGATACTTTGAGATATATATATATATATATATATAACACCTTATAGGTGACAATGTGAAATAATATCCTGAGGAATCAGGAGGAAGCTTTGATCCCCCTCAAGGGGATGCACTCACAGAATGGCTGGATAATAGTTGCACTTCAGGGGTAAGATGTCGTTTTGTAGAATCCTGCTGTGGCTAATCTGCTTAGATTTTAGCTCAGGAACAGAAACAACAGATATCCAATTAGTGTGTAACATATACAGACTTAATAAAAAGAAGTATCTGCTTACATGGAAGTTTTCTCTGTCAAACGTAGTGGGCGCCACACAGCTGCAGGAGAAATCTTGTCCAGTAAGTATCAAAAAATAAAAGATGTGGAATAAAAATATACACAATATATGTACATAAAGAATAGCAGGGTGAGTCCAGTCCGCATCTACATCTACATCTTTTATTTTTTGATACTTACTGGAGCGGACTGGACTCACCCTGCTGTTCTTTATGTACATATATTGTGTATATTTTTATTCTACATCTTTTATTTTTTGATACTTACTGAACAAGATTTCTCCTGCAGCTGTGTGGCGCCCACTACGTTTGATATATTATATATACACACACACACAGAGGGTTATATAGTAGGGATATATTATATATACACACACAGAGGGTTATATAGTAGGGATATATTATATATACACACACAGAGGGTTATATAGTAGGGATATATTATATATACACACACAGAGGGTTATATAGTAGGGATATATTATATATACACACACAGAGGGTTATATAGTAGGGATATATTATATATACACACACAGAGGGTTATATAGTAGGGATATATTATATATACACACACAGAGGGTTATATAGTAGGGATATATTATATATACACACACAGAGGGTTATATAGTAGGGATATATTATATATACACACAGAGGGTTATATAGTAGGGATATATTATATATACACAGAGGGTTATATAGTAGGGATATATTATATATACACAGAGGGTTATATAGTAGGGATATATTATATATACACACACACAGAGGGTTATATAGTAGGGATATATTATATACACACACACAGAGGGTTATATAGTAGGGATATATTATATATACACACACACAGAGGGTTATATAGTAGGGATATATTATATATACACACAAAGAGGGTTATATAGTAGGGATATATTATATATACACATAAAGAGGGTTATATAGTAGGGATATATTATATATACACATAAAGAGGGTTATATAGTAGGGATATATATATATATACACAGAGGGTTATATAGTAGGGATATATTATATATACACAGAGGGTTATATAGTAGGGATATATTATATACACACACACACAGAGGGTTATATAGTAGGGATATATTATATACACAGAGGGTTATATAGTAGGGATATATTATATATACACAGAGGGTTATATA